>AP025049.1:1313556-1449337 GCA_036186865.1 Eustoma russellianum | reverse complement strand
GGAAACAACATTTTTAAATACCCAACAGAGGGGTGACCCAACCGACGATGCCACAACCAAGCCTTCTGATCGACTTTTACGTGAATCAGCTCTACCTCTCCTTGTTGGTTCACATCGTCAACAAAGTAGAGTCCGTTCTGCTCAGAACCACGCCCAACTATCTTCCCCGTCCGAATATCCTGCAGGAGACAGAAAGTAGGATAGATTAGTACTGTGCAGTTTAATTCTTTGGTAAGATGACTAATGGACAACAGTTTATGAGATAAAGACGGAACATAAAGAGAGTTTTGTAATGAGAGGGATGGAGTCAACTGAATGGTTCCAGCTCCTTTAACCGGAGAACAACCACCATTGGCGGTTCGTATGGACGTTTTTGGTGGAGGAGAATGCTGATAAAAATCTGAGATGTCATATGACATCGTATCTGTGGCACCACAATCGAATATCCATCGTGGATCCTTTTCTGCCTTATAATGAAAAACATGATCATTTTTATTAATGGGAATAACTTTGGGGCTGAATTCGGTCAGAAGTAAAAAGGAGGGACCTGGAGGCAATTTACCTCCAAACCCTTTACCTTTAAATAACGTTTTACCCTCATTTTTCAAGATAGGGTTTCGGCTGCCTCCTTCTGGATCCTTCTTTATCTCTCCTCTGGCTCCATCTGCTAAACCGCCGAAGCCCTCTTCATCTTCGCCATTGTTGGTGGCCTGCAGGCTGCCCGTGGCTGAGTTGACCATGCCTCCTTTCTTGCCCCGTTTGCGAGAATCTGGCCACCAATCTGGATATCCTATCAGATGAAAACACCCTTCGGCAGTGTGCCTGCTTCCTCCACAATGGATGCACCGAAGATGAGCTTTTTCATCGTTACTGCGGGATGAGGATCCAAAGGGAGCATTTCTCCCCATGTCTGACCGCCCCCTTCTTTCCCTTCTGGCATTCTGTTCGTTGTTGGCTGAAGTTCCGCGCTCTGTGCGTGTGACCAGTCCACTGCTTATTCCTGTCTTGATGTCGTTCTGCACCTCTCCTCCCCCTTTCATGATGGCCCGTCGGTGAGCTTCCCTTCTTATCTGAGAATAAGCCTCTTCGATGGATGGAAGTGGGTCTGTTTTTAAAATATCTCGTTTCTCTGTATCGTAGTCATCGCTGATAGCCTGAAGAAATTGATATAAGCGAGTCTGTTGTTGGATCTGATTGTACAAATTCATATCTTTAGGGCAGTGCATAGGGTTCGGTAATCTCCTGTCAATCTCCTTCCAAACGGACTGGAGTTGACTATAGATTCGCTCCAGGGGCAGGGAACCTTGCTTCAAATTATTGGCTTTGACAGTCAAATCATATATTTGGAGTGGATCCTTGCCACTGCTATATGTGGATTCCACACCTTTCCACAGATCCCACGAGGTGGGGTAATCGATGTATTGGTTCACTATATCAGGCTCTATGTTCTCTAGTATCCAGGTTAGCACAGTGGAGTCTGCATGCCTCCACTGTTCATACGTCGGGTCTCCTTTCTGGGGAGGGGGAGCAGTGATGTGTCTGAGCTTACCCCTCCCATCGATGGCTAGGCTGATTTTTCGAGCCCATATTGCGTAATTATGGTCATTGAGTTTTTCGGTCAAATTGATCTGAGCATTGGAGGTGGTTTCTGCTGGGTGAGATTTAGGTGCCCATTTTTGCAGTAACTCCAATACTTGGGACAAATTGATTTGTTCTGTCAACGGGTTGGTTGCCCCCCAGGCTGGGATGTGCTAGACTGAGGTGTTTGGTCGGCCATGAGAAAGGTATTTCGGGTAGGTGTTTTTCAGGTAAGTGATGAGCTTTTGCAGATCATCATTGACAAGAGATGATTGCTAGCTCTGATACCATGTTAGCAAAACTCAAGAAATATTTTCGGATAAATTGTTGTGTGTATTCCTTGGGCTCTTTGGCCTAGTTTAAATAATACAGAAGGGAGTACATTTAGGGATTTGGGATAGAATCAACAATAATGACAATAATGATGGAATCATTTTAGGATCCGTTATTATCCTGATTGATTACACTTTCCTTGTTTATTGTATTCTGACATCTAACACATGGGTATGGTTGCGTACATCCGACCCCTCATACCCCGCCATAGACAGGAGCCTCCAAGACAATGAGTAATGTTGTTGTTGTTGTTGTATCATCAATCATAATGTACTATCTACTAAACATCCTAATTCATAATAGAAACAAAGAAAATACATGTTGGTGAAGGTAATAAGGGTTCCACATTGTTATCATATCTCTTATTGTAGTTACTTATTATTTATTTTAAAATTTTGCCATTGTTATAAACATAAATTGCATATATTTCGTTTTGGTTCTACTTAATATGAAACATTTTAGTTCCTTTATTTATCGTGAAAGGCAGACGCATGTAGGAAGGGGGTTCAGATCTCACCACATCTCTCTCACCGCGTGCGTCACCACGCGACACGTGGCAGCAGAGGGGGTGACTCACCGAGGTATGCACGTGTCCTCAATAAACTCGTCTAAGATAGGAGGAAAAGGATTTGCTTCTAATATTAATAAATATAATTCTGAAAATGTGATTTAATTTTCATAACGAACATATTTACTTAAGTTTAATTCTAAAATAATCTTGGCGAATAACTAATGAAGACAATGTTTAATGATGAGCGAGTAATGCATCAAATAACAAAAGTACTAATTAAAAATAATTTAATAATTATGCAATGGATCAAATAATGTTTCATTGATCACTTATTTTTTGAGTGGAAGAGAATGGAATGGGAAAACGCGAATCAATTTAAACGATTTACATTGAATGTGTTTGTTTCGGTTATATATAAATAGATCTATGGCTATTGAAGAAGAATATTTTGAAATTATATATACATTCTTTCCTCGTTCGATATCATTTTGTGTTCAATCTTTTATACTAAACGTTTATGAGTTTACTCATAAACTCATACCGATTCCAACGTTTCATATCGATTTCAACGTCTATCATTTTGATTATGATTTCGATTTTCGTGTTTAAACCAAACACCAAAATAACAGCCTCAATGCATCCTCATACCAGCTAACAGAAAGATTTTGAGAAAGTACTCAGCTTCTAACTGTATGTATTGAATGAGCTGACTATTGTACTTTATTTTATCAATCTCTAACCACGTTTCATGCCTGAATTATTTATTGTGACACAGCATTTGATCGACACAACTTGACGCAATTTTTATTATAGGTCATCGGAAAACAACTTCTATGTATTTTTAACACATAGGTATGTTTACGTACATCCAACCTCTCCATATCCCGTAATAGGTAGGAGCCTCTAATACGATAGAGTAATGTTGTTGTTGTAAAGATTTAGGAAATATAATCTACGATAAACGTAATAGAGTCAAACGGTCGATATACTTGACTCCATTTAGCAAAAATTTATGTGTTATTGTTTAAAATTTGAAAATAGCGGTTGGAACTGAAGACGACAGGGCCAACATCTAATCGGTTCAGATATGAGAAGGCTAAAGGTGAGACAAAATATGAGTCCTCCAATTACGCGTCTATACGTGCACAAATCAGTTTTTTTAAAGAAAAAATGTAGCATTCCCTTCTTTAAAATACTGCTTTTGTACACGTGGCGACGCGTGATTGAAAACATCATATTTTCTCTCAACTTTATCCTCCTCAAATCTGAACCGAATTTAATGTAGACCTTCAAAAGAAAATAACAGCCACTTTTGAGTTAAACCTACCCGATAATATTTTAATTATTCATTATTATGCTTAACTAATAATTGGTTTGCGTGTCGAAAGAAATAATAGATCGTTTACAGTTACACGTATATTTCCGTGTAAAGTATGTCAAGTAGTTCTGTTGATGCTAAACATAATTAAAAAAATAATATCGTAGAGTTATTATAAAAGTATTATATGAAGACCGGGACACATGAGTAGGCTAGTTTATTTAAAGCAATTATGTATCGTAAAAGTTGCAGAATGAGACTAAGTTTATCTACAACTCAAAACACCAAATTTTGCACCAAATCACCTATTTGGTGCAATAAACAGTAAAAAGTACTCTAACCACAAACACCAAATCTAACACCAAATAAGAATATTCCCTCAAAGATTCTTCTACCATTCTATTTTTAATTCATTATTATAAATATTTTAACACAAATTTAACATTCATGTAAATTTAATGTAAGTATTCATTCCAGATTTTTGTTATATAATTTTTTCTTATAACGAAATTAACGAAATTAAAATTTTTATAAAAAAATTAGCGAAATTAAAATTTTTATAACGAAATTAACAAAATTAAAATTATTATAACGAAATTAATGAAATTAAAATTAAATTAATATTCTTAAAATGATGATGTGGAGGATGAATAGTCATTTGATGCAATGAATAGTGTTGCACCTATTTGGTGCAACACTATTCATTTTCACCAATTTGGTGTTTTGGTGCTCCCATTGGAGATGGTCTAATATCAATAACACTACTAATTCGGAGTAGAGGGTTATTGGTCTAGTTTTCAATAGACAATTTGTGTGGATTACGTTAAAAAAACTTATCATCTTAAAAAAACGTCAAACTCCTGATTTGCATCATTTGTACATGTCTATAAGATTGAAACAATAAAAATCCTAAACTAGAAATTTGGCCTACAAAGCTGGCATCATAATAATTGGTCTCACAGTATGTACATGTGGCTAACCTCATCCTATTTACGTCATTGCGTTTGCAAAACAAGTTGCTTGAACAAAGTTGCCGTTTCGAATATTGGCAACCGTATTATGGGTGTTTGGTTATTATCGTCAGCTTTTTATATCAAAATGAGTTTGGACTCAAAAATCTTGTAGACACCAAGTCCTAAACATCTAATCTAAAATAACATTTAATGACCTGATTTACCTTTTTTATAGAACTATTTAAGACTAGAGCGGTTAAGATTTTGCTTGATTAAATAACGACTTTCCTTATATTTAATCTTTCTTTGTTCTTTGTCCTTTGTTGAAAAGGTTGAATCCTAATCTTAATGGTCTTACTTTTGTGTTCTTATGGAAGATGTAAATCGAATAATGATCTAAAAAATAGTTTTAAAATTTATTTAATAAACTTAGAAAAAGATTCAAATCCAAGCTACTAAATAAATTGTCATTGTATCACTTGATACCCCCTCATATTACTTTGTCATTTTCCTTTTTGAACCTTGTAGATTTCTGTAACTAAAACACTATATGCACTTATAGAAAAGATTTGTTGCTCTAAAATGTTACTCCTACCTATTCTATCGGTCAAATGAATCTATATTATTTTATTCAAATATTCCGGCAAGTTGTATTATTTATCTGTCTCTCAGCTTTTGTTATCGTTTAGATATACTGGGTATGTTTGTTGTTATATTCGGACTCCGTATTCGACTAAAATATTAACGATTTCTTTGGTCGAAAACATGGTTAAAGCAGCGTCAGCAGATTCTAAACCTCAGGTAGCATGTACACTGTAAAAGTTTCGTCCCAATATTGTACACTTAATTATAGAAGAGTACAAGGTTGACTAATATTTTCCCCTCCAAGATTCTGCTTAATCACATAGGAGTACAAGGTTGATGAAAATAGAATAACGAAAAAGCCTTGTAAGTAATGTTTTCATGTAGAAAAATTTTTAACGGTTGACCAGTTTGTACACGTGGCGGCACGTGATTGGAGGCTGCATATTTTGCTTCACGGTTGGCCTCATCGGATCTGAACCCTCATACATAGAAGATAGAATTAGTTTGTGAGTGATAATATTTTTAAAATAAATCAAAAAAACGGAAGTATGATAATATTTTTAAGAATAACTTTACAGAATAAACAAGAAAAGAAATGAAAGGCCATATGATTCCGTTCAATTACAAAATGTTGACAATATTAAATGAAAGAACCATTTTCGTTTTTTTTTTCCTTGTTGAATACTCCAGCCAGTCTTGTTGAAACTTGGACTTACATGAGGTGAGGTCCATATCCATTCAAAACCTTAAGGCAATGGGTGGTGGTACATCATACTCATATAAGTCATGCATTTTTCTCAAATTACCAATGTGGGATTCTCAACACCCGCCCTCACATGGCAACGTGGCTTGACATAGACACGCGCCTTACAACCCGCCCTCAATCACAACCACAAGCCAGACATGAACATCTGGACTTAGGTGAGGGGAAACATTAAGTGGCCAACCATGTGGGATTCTCAACACCCGCCCTCACGTGACAACGTGGCTTGACATACACACGCGTCTTACAACTCGCCCTCAATCACAACCACAAGCCAGGCATGAACATCTGGACTTAGGTGACGGGAAACATTAAGTGGCCAACCATGGGCCAGGCAAGGGGTGAGTCCACATTTTAAACCTGCTCTGATACCATGTTGAAACTTGAACTTACATGAGGTGAGGTCCATATCCACTCAAAACCTTAAAACAATGGGTGGTGATACATCATCCTCATATAAGCCATGCATTTTTCTCAAATTACCAATGTGAGATTCTCAACAATTCTATCAATGCGTTTTAAACTATAAACTATACTCTGTAATCATCGTACTAAGGCTGCACAATTACAGATCCAGTTAGCAGTAGACATATTTTCACAAAACCCACCACTATTAACCTCCGACACGTTAAACATTCCCCACTTAATATTAAATAGTTTATTTATATATTAAGTTATGATTAGCATATTTTACACAGTCGGGTCAAACGTAGTAGCGTAGTGCACCGTAAACGCCTTTTTTATCTTATTTCACACATCTTTTGTGAATATAATATGTTTAAGGTTTTGTTGTAAAAGATTATAGCGTCAACGTTCTTCAGTGAATAGATTAATAATTTATAGGGATCATTTGACTAATTAGACTCGTTTGTTTGAAATGAAAAGAAAGCGTCAAATAAAGTATGCATAAAGTAGTATGCAATTGATGGTGGTTGTTATGGAAAAGAAAATCATAAACACATACATCAGTGTTTTGGGGTCAACATATTGCGAGAAAAATATTCATAGGCGCCAAAAAGGAGAAAAATCGCTACCTCCTTTCTTTGAAAGGAGAATGCACGAGGATAATGTGTTTTTTCGGTGTAATAAACTTCTGCGTTTATACAGAATTTGAAAGTAGGCCGGATCGCTTCACAATCTGTATTAGGCTCCCGCGTTTATACAGAGTTCAGAGAGGGATCGGATCGTTTCCCGATATGATATACGCAACAAGAGACTGTCGCAACATTACCGGTTGTTCTAAGGTCCATCCTCTAAAGGAGAATGCATGAGGATGATTTTGAGCAAGAGGCTATTTCCGCGGTTCGTACTTATGACGTCAATGTCACAAAACAATAACCTTACTAGTTGCTCTTAGGTCCGTTCGACAAAAGAGAATGCATGAGGATGATTTTGAAATTAAGACCATTGCAATTACCTTTGTTTTCATAGTCCAAATCGATGGTTTTGTCTTCTTATCTAATCTTGTTTGATTAAGCCTTGTCTGACGTCATACTATAAGTTACAAGTTTATTAATGGCCGACTTCAATAAAAATATTGCAACTACTTCTCTTGGTCACTTTAGACGAAATTCTATTTCAATTTGTTTCTCATCTTCAGAATTATCTTCATTCAAACTAATCTAACTTAATTTCCTCGAAATTAACCATTTCCACCTAGGCCAAAAAAAAATAAATGAAAGACTGTATTTCGCCACGACTTTGTTAGCAAAAAGTACTTAGTACATTATGAAGAGGCTAGTATACAACGGCTAGGTTAAAACAACAATCATATTCAGTATAAGATATTGGCACAAAAATGAAGATTTATTTTTTTTTCTAGGGTTTCTTTTACATTGAAAAAGGAAAATTATTTATGCTGTAATACATCCGTATATCTTGTTTTCCTACTTTTAAAACGAACCACTCCTCTAAGTTGCCTTCTCATCTCTTTCTCTAAAAAGAGTATATCATAGTAACATTCTTCTGGAAACAGTTTTGACCAAAAAAAATCACATTTTATCTCATTTAATTAAAATTAATGAACAAACTCGAACATGTCTAAAGTGTTGGAGACATTTACAAAAAGATGGACCAATCACGGGGAGGCCCCACATGGAAGACATTGGTGAGGAAAGCAGAAAAGCATACTCAAAAATGAAAGGTTATATTAATTAAAGCCACTTTAGATGAATTGACACTAAGAAAAGTTAATCCGTCTACTGAGAAAACCTCGATTTAATATGCATTAATTAAAATAATAATAATTAGGTGCGTGTTTAGCTTCATAAGTTTCAACGGTGGGTGCATGGTGGACAACCACTAATTACCATTACTCTTCTTGCACCCATGCAGTTGAATCCATTATCGTTGAGACCTATAAGATTAATTAGTTTGCATTAACTACTACTTTTTACCTTTGCCTCGTCGCTGTTTCTCTCCTTATCACTTACATTTATCCTTCATATATGTGTGTATATGGTCATATATATATATATATATATATATATATATATATATATATATATATATATATGACGAAGTCGGATCATCCAAAAAGGATCAGATGTGATCTGTGAGATAACGCTATGAATATGTCGTGAATTTGCCAAAATAATATTCTCGAAGACATACGGAGAAAAGGCGACGTTGGAGATAGCTTTGGGAAAAACTCTCCGACGCTCAAGTGAATTATGAGCATATACATGATGGTTGGACAGATGGATTAATAGGTGGATCAACCTGCTTTGTTCTTTTTTATGTGGAATGGTTATCGTTCCTCTTTTTCATAACATGCCTCCTTTCTCTCTCATCTTTCCTTTTTATGTGTTCAGAGTAGCCAATACATGTGTCGAACTGGTGGGCTAGCGCCACGTCTTTTCTTTTTATGTGTTCAGAGTAGCCAATACATGTGTCGAACTGGTGAGCAAGCACCACGTGTCCTGTCTGTGTTGGCTGGAGGCGTTTTCATGCTAGCCATGTGGCGCCAAGTGTCGGGACGTCTGGCTGGAAATGACGGCTGACATATGCTTGCTTGGGCGGCATGGTTGAGCATAGAGGCAGACCTCATAATACCGAGACAGAGCTTACGGAGTTTGTCAAAAAAACTCTATGGTCGAGCAGACATGTGAGTGAGGGAGTTGACTGAGTATCTGTTGGTTACCTCAGACGAAAGTTTAGCCCCGTCAGTATATGCGAATACGGTATATATATGTATATGTATGCATCTCCATTCTTGACTATCTTTTGACCCTACTTAGACTACATAAATTGCATATTAAAAAAAATACATGCGAGAATCATAATGCAGAACCAGTCTATAGTTATAAAAATCTAAACTCCTAAAAGAGCGCTTATACACACACATACACACACACATTATTTTTCATAAAAATGATGGTGAGCTATAATTAAGGACTTATAGGGTTCGTATGCCTAACCGTCCAAATTTCACATATTGTACACCTTAATAAGACCCGGGGGGGGGGGGGGATCAATGTTTTGTACTCCTTTTGAAATAACTATGTATTATTGTTCTCCAAAACTATGTATCATCTGAAATCAACAACAATGTTTTTCTATAGTGTTTTATATACTATATTGTTATTTCTGCCCACTCGACATTCAAATTTAATGTTCTCACTTTCAAGGCTTTTTCATTTGTCATACAAATTAGCTAGACTATTTATTAGTTATCTTAATATTTTGTGCCACAACTACAAAAAGACAGATGACACAAAATTAAAAAGAGAATTTCTTTCTGTTTACGAACCCCATATGGGCATGCAAGTACCTTGCTGGTGTTACCCCTGGGCTAATATCGAGTTGAGCCAGACCTGTACATAACAAACAAAGGTTTAAGTAGTTTTAACCGGATCTATTGAATCAAAAAAATATATTTAAGTTTAAAAAAATGAGAAAGAAACCAGGCAGAATACCTTGTAAGGAGTTAGATCTCCTTCTTCCTGTATTCTAAAAAGAGATACATTGAACCTGTCGACTGCTGGCTTGTAAACGGGTCGTAGTTGGAGGAGTTAGATATACACAAATTAAATATAATTGAGGGGGTGTTTGGTTGGGATTATAGGTTTGGAGAAATCCAAACGTATAAACTTTATTTGTTTGGCGAAAGGATTGATATCCGAGTATTTGGTAATGGATATCGCTTTTTGATATACTATCTCCCTTTGTCTATCAATATAGGGAAATGGAGGGTATGAGTTTCGAATCGGTCAACAGCGCCGGCTGCCGCTGGTTCGCCGCCAGTCCGCCGCCGACCGGTCACTATTCTGGCCGGTCAAAATTTTCCATCCGCCCACCATCGATACTTATTTTAATTCCGATACGTTCCAAATACCATCAATGTCAATCATATCCATTCCTACCTCAATATCAAACAACTATGATTTTTACGCTCAAACACATATACTCTAAATCCATACACTGTTATATCCATTCTGATTCTGATTCCGATATCCAAGTACGAACCAAACGCCACCTGAAATATTTCCATTTAAGCTTGGGGAAAACAATATGGACGTCCCATTTGAAGCCCAATAGAGTGCGAGGCATCAATCCTAATAGCAAATTAGATGGCCCAATAATTAATTCACTCTAGTACTGTTGCCTATTCTTAAATGTACCTTTTTTCTGACATAAAATTCGGACATATGCTTAATGTTGTAGTCAACATCATTTAATTATACAAAGAAACGGTTTAGAATTTTCTTAGCCTTATTTAGTTATGAAACAACAATAACACATATAGCAAAAGCTATCGCTAGGGCCTGAGTCATTTAGTTATGAAACTAATAAAATAAATCCTTGGATCTAAGAATGGTCCAGTCCACTGCATTTTTCTAAAACTAGACATCCCAGAATTACAACTCAAGCGGCACCAGGGCATAGCTCATTTGGTACTCGGGTTGAGACATTGTTCTAAAAAATCGTAGGTTCGAACTAGGACATGTGCAGTGTAGGTGCAATACCGCTGTCCGGATCAGTAATGGCGAAGCCATTGTATCCGACTTATTGGGTTAGAAGGTTGATGACCTCGTTTGCAGTAGGTACCTTGCAGTGGATCTCTTGCAAAGCTTTACCAACCTAGATTGCCGCTGAGTTTCTGATTTACATCCTATACGAAGTTCATTTGTGTTGAGACAATACAGACCCAGATGGCCAGAAATATTGGACTTTTGTTCTAGAATTACAACTCAAGCGGAAACATGAGAATTTATCTTTATCCTGAAAAAGAAAATGGAAAGAGAGTTTATATTCCTTGAAGAAACATGCGAATCTAGTGAAGCACCCTGATGAATTATGTCATTTTCCCTTTCCCTCTTTTATAAATTTCTTTCAAGTTCCTGCGTTTATATAAATTGAAAAGTGTACTTTACTTGAAGTTAAATTACGAAGAGCATTTTAGATTTTAATTATGGACTGATATAGGTTTGCTAGTTTGCCCATTTGTTATTGTTAGGAAATCTAACGAGATCACTGCAAAACGCGCAGCGGAAAAACAAAAAACGATCTCCGATTTCCTACCAAGGATCCATGTTGTTCGTTTAATTCGACAACAGAAATCAAAAGTTACCTCCGTAGATTCGAAATCTGCAGATGAAAGAGGTGCGAAAATACGACCACCCTCTGTCGGTATCCACACGAACGCTTCCGCCCGGAGTGCTAGCTCTTCAAACGGCGCGGCTGAAGAACTCGCTTTTCACAAAAACGGCTCTAGGGTTTCTCTTTGATGATTCTGTATTTTTGTGTGTGTGGTGTATACGAGATACACAAATATATATACACATACGTAGACATCAAAATCCGAGTCATAATCGGATTAGTTGATGCCAATCAAAATCCATATCAGATACGGATTGTAACAGGATATTCAAAATCCATATCAGATACGGATTCTCTCGTTATTATCCGATAATGCATATATATATAATCACCAAAAACGAAAATAATAATAATAATAATTAATATCCAATATTAATATTATTAATATTAAAAACGATAATAATAATAATAATAATTAATATCCAATATTAATATTATTAATATTATTAATCTCAGCCATACGCATTCTTGTGTGTGACCCGATAGGCCCATATTAATTGGCAGTTGATTAAATCGCTATTAGACCAACAAGTCGTAATTGGCCTCTAGCAAGGCATTACAACTACCCAATTAATACGAGTAAAGTCCAACTAGCCTAATAATAGTACATGCATTAATCCCTTTGTCACACGATATCTAGTTTGAACATAAGTCATGGTCAGCGTCATACTTATATAGTTCAAACATATGATTACTCGATCTCTAAGTAGACTGATAAAACAAATGATATTGATCACACTATCAAATCATTTGAGCACGGCCATGCATTTCACAGTCTCACTAATCGAGGGGCCCAAAGATATCTCTCTCAAAAGAGAGGGACAAATTCTATCTTGATTGTTCAATATCCTCTACATAATTTCTATCATATTCAATCATGACCTTTATTATTATCCAGTTACGGATAACGTTTGATCATGTCAAAATATAATAGTCCTTATGTTGGAAACTATGACAATCTCAAGTCAAAGGATTAAAACATGACTATCATGAGATTTACTTATGACGCTAATCCATGTAGCAATCTCATGATGGGTCTATCCAATACACTGTTCTCTAACAAGTATCTATGAGATTGATTCGTATCACCATACACATAATCATCTCATGATTATCAAATCAATACTCATACTGATTATAAATTATTTTATCTCCATAACAATAATGAATCAGGGACATATATCAAAATTGTGTAACATACTAACCAACAATAATGATAATAAAACCTCTTTTATTAATAATAAATGCATAACATAAATATCCAAATCATGGCCTAGGGCACATACACTAACAGTTATTACCTCCTTAAAAGTCAAAGGAAGGAGTATATTATGGCGACTTGTTTCTCTCTACTATATTATAGAATTTGCACACTTTCATCTGTTTCTTTAATACAATAACAAACATACCTGGTATATCTTAAAAACAATAAAAGCTATCGGTAGGTCTATAGAGAGTGAGAGGCCGAAACATTTTCACAACTATGTACTTCAAAAGAAACTATATAAAATATTTTTTTTTAGAAGAAGACATACATCCTTAATTAGAAGAAGGAGAAGAGCATAATAAATCAAAGGACATGATCAATGCGTATAGAGTTTGATTCAGGTAAAGTTTTCTGTTTTATTTTGGGGGTGATTTCTGATAACTTCATATTAAAAACAATATCATCGGACGACGAATTTGGACATCATAATTTTGTAGAGATGATTCATCCTTCAGTTTTACTTGGGCATTTTCTCTACTTATAACTTGGTAAATACAAGTACAACGTTTATATCTACAAAAACTAATGCAAAACAAAGCATGTAGTAGGGCAGCGGAATTCTGCATATTTAATGACACTAATTGATATTCTTTCGACCACTTTCAAGAAAGGCATCCTTATTTTATCACCTTTGAATTTTAGTATCTATCTTTTACTTGTGGTGAAAATACTCTCCAGCTACAAGGATTTCATAGAGAAGGTAAATTATGAATTCCAACCGCCTCTTAAGTGGAAGATCCTTATTTGGTGGCCATAAGGTGTCAAGTCCAAACCTGCGATGTTATAAAGAGTTGACGGTAGGACTCTAATATCCACACTGCGGCTGGTAAGAGTCAAACCGGTATACCTCTTGTGTTGCATTTTATTGTCCAAGTATCATATGTGCTACGTCTTAGAAGCATCTTTTCCTTTGATGAGGGAGTGAGTTCTCCGCCTACCTGTACCAGAGGCCCCTTAGCCAGGTGGGATGTAAATCGAGGGATGTGCTCCACCGGCAGCCCTGCAAAGGGAGAGGACACTCGAGACTCAACCAGCCCAGAAGCAACCCTTGTAATATTTCAACAAGGATTGTCTCCACACGGACTCGAACTCGGAACGTCGGGGTTCTAGCCCCAATCACCTTTACTACTTACCACTGGACTATGCCCCTGGGGGCAGAAGCATCTTTTCCTTGTTGTATACAACTGAACAACTCAATACTTTGATCACTAACCTAAGGTCCGAATAATAACTTAAAAAGTCTTGAATTCAAGTCTTTTGAAAGAAAATTGAAAGTTTATACGACTGGTAACCTCCACATATGCAAGATAAGTCCGATCAATAATTTAAAAGCCTTGAGTTAGAGTCTTTTGAAAGAAAACTGAAAAGTTATATGACTGGTAACCCCTACATATGTAAGATAAGCCCGATCAATAACATAAAAATCTTGAGTTCGAGTCTTTTAAAAGAAAACTGAAAGGTTATATGACTAATAACCCATACATATGTAAGATAAGTTGTACGCACATGTTTAACTCGACAACCATGCCCTGACATACACAAAAAAAAAAAAAAAAAAAAAAAACAGTAAAACCAAAAGAAGAAAACTGAGCTCACACAAATCTCGTCCATCCATCCTAGAACAAACGAGGTTCTCGTCTATCATGAAATTAAGTCTTTATTTAACGGACGAGGTCATCATCTTCTGCACTTTTAGACATCTCTGGAATCACGAAATATAGCACTATCACAATGTTTGTACAATCTAACACCTGTCTTTGCATGCATTTTCCCTTTAGTTCACAACATCCAAAAACTCATGTCTCTTCCTCCCGTTCTTCCTTGTCTTATCTTTGATTTTGTCTATTTTCCTTGTTTAGCTTTCATTGTCCATTCTACAATGCTATGCCATTGAGACGGTAGCCGAAATTAGACACAATTTCACACGGTTATCATACCATCACTAGTGCATGAGATATCTTGGAGAAAAAGTCCATTGCGTGGTCCTAAGGCCCCACCATCCTAGCCCGAAAGGGTATTGTGGAGGATTAAAATCAGGAGTCTACCAGCTTCTTAAGTTGCGTGAGGACTTACATAGTGACTCACACAAAATGTCCCCTTGCAAACCAGGTCTTCGGCCTAGTAGCAGTGGAAAATCCACACTGAACGTGTCTCTATATTCGAACTTTTGAAGCAAATCTCAACCTGAATATCAATTGAGCTATGTCTGAGAGCATGCATGAAATATCTTCTATGGGATGATTTAATGCACCAATGCGTCAAGTCCCAAAACAAAACTCTAAAATACTATTAGTACCTTCAATTATCTCCACGTATCTCCAATTCTTTAATTCTATCACTGATCTCTTTGCCGTTGAACATTAGGATATGTGTTGATCTAATTCTAAATTCAAAACACACACTCCAACATCATCAAGTCAACCATCCACTCTACCTCCCCCGCCCCCAACTGAAATATTAGTATTCCCCAACTATGCGTCCAGATAACATAGTTCAATTGGTATTAGAGTTGCATCTGCTTTAAGAAGTTAAGAGTTCGATTCTAGAGACACGTACGGTGTAGGTGTTTCACCCCTGCTAGGCCGATTACCTCGTTTGCGGGAGACACTCTGTGTAGGTCCTTGCGTAAAGTCTTTACCAATTTAGAAATCCGACGAGTTTCTGATTTGCACCCTTCACAATGTTACTTCAGACTAGGACGGTAGGACACTCATGACCAGGATATGAGCATTTTACTCTAAGTATTCCCAAATTATGCTAATCAAATCGATACACATGATACGTTTAAGTATAGCTACTAAGTATCATACACATGACTCTGACCAGTTAGATTTGTTCTTTGTGGGACAGGAGAATGCTATCTCCATCGCCAATCTCTCTCCTTTGCGCTCTTCTTCTTTGTTTACCTCTTGCTGTCATTTTCACCATCACTTGCCCTTCTCTCCGCACCTCCACCACCTCCCCTCTTCCGCTTTCTGTCTCCGCCGCTCTCCGAACTAAGCCTCATGTGGGCCCCCCACTCCCCATATCACGCCCCTTGTCAAATATCCATGAAATATATATTACCAAAAAGGGCCTCATGGTGCCACCCCCACCACCCCGGTTGCCTCCTTGGCCGATACCGGTGAATAGTGATGACGACGATGACGGGGACGATGAGGTGTTCCGGCAAGCTTCTCGGGTCAACCCGAATCCGAAACCCATCAAGAAAATAGCTTTTTTGTTCCTCACCATCTCTCCGCTTCCTTTAGCACCTCTTTGGGAAATTTTCTTCCAATACGCGCCCAAGAATCTGTACAATGTATACATCCATGCGGACCCCACTTTCAATTACACCCCGCCGTTCCGTGGAGTGTTCGCTGGCCGGGTAATTCCCTCTAAACCCACGCGCCGGCACTCTCCGACTCTTATTGCCGCCACTCGTCGCGTGATCGCCCAAGCGTTGCTTCATGACGCGTCAAATTACATGTTTGCCCTTCTATCCCCTTCTTGCATCCCATTACGCTCCTTCAACTTCACTTACCGAACATTGGCAAAATCGAGAAAAAGCTTCATTGAGATTCTCAAAGACGAGCCGGGCGCGTACGACCGTTGGGCGGCGCGTGGAGATGATACGATGCTTCCGGAAGTAAAATTCGAGGATTTTCGAATTGGCTCTCAATTCTTTGTGCTGAAACGTAAGCATGCAAGAATCGTTGTCCGCGATAAAACTTTATGGTCGAAATTCAAGCTGCCGTGCTTAACAACTGACACGTGTTACCCGGAGGAGCATTATTTTCCGACTTTGCTTAATAAATTGGACCCACGTGGCTGCATTCCGGCCACTTTGACGTACGTGGACTGGAGAGGCAGCCGAGATGGGCATCCGAGGATGTACCGGAAAGAGGAGGTGGGAACGGAGTTGATCAGAGAGATGAAGAAATGTGCTCCGAGATACGGTAAAGAAGGATCCAACGGCTCTGATTGGTCTGTGGTGAAAAGGCGCGACCCCTTCTTGTTCGCACGTAAGTTTTCTCCCGATTCGATCGAACCGCTTATGACATTGGCGGATGACGTCATTTTTAAGGATTGAGCGGCAAAATTGACATGCATTGTAAGTTAGTTTGACGTCATCCAATTGGATAGAGTCGAGAAAAAAAGGCCGGGAAAATCCGGGTCTTCTTTTGGCCGTTTGTATACTCATAAATATTTTTGGAGTTCATCTTAATATTTCAAGTGTAAAGCTATGGTAGTGAAGTGTAAAGTTAAAAAAAATTACCGTAGACATTTTACCTACTAGACTTTGTATTTTATTTTCTCAAGTTTTCTTTTAGTTAACGAATAAAATAACTTAATTCATTGCTACTCATGTGCAGTCATTGTGTGTGTCTCTGTGTTGGAAATTTGAGGATAGGGAGATGAAAATCACTCTGAAAGTTAAAGCATAAGTCAAAGATCAAGAAGTTGAAAGAGAAAATGTTATAAAATAAGGAGATAAGAACAATAAACAAGAGAGAATGAAGTAGGAAATGGAAATTGGCTTGAGGCGTGTATACCACTTTCAGTAAGAAATATTTGTCCCACTAGATGCTGCAGGGTTATAGGCAAAATTCCTCCTAAGATACAACAGTCAAAACAATCTCTTATCTTCAGCAAATATGATAGAGATTCAATAAACTTTCAAAGAACAAGAGTGTATGTAGAAGAGAGAAGAATATAGGGTGCAAGAACAACTCTAAATCGATATGTCTTGAACAATGGGTTGTAATAGCCTATTTATAAGCTCTCCAACTCCGTACAGACAGTTTTTAGACGTTGCAAGGTGGTTGGAGATGTCCCTTGGCGCATAAGTTGTGATTCTGCATGAAAAGACACTTCTGTTGGCACATCGATCGATCGATGTCATCGATCGATGTCTCACAGTAAGCTCCAATACTACTTCAATCTGTCACATCGATCGATTGAAGTCACTTCGATTGATCTATATGATCGATCTATGTTGGACAGAAAGTTTCAACTCTGCACTCAGGGTACATCGATCGATCTATGTGACATCGATCGATCGATGTGATTGATATATGTCCGGCAGAATACTCAACTTTATTTTCAAGCCACATGGATCTATCCATTTGAGACATGGATCGATGTCATGAGTCAAGTTATTCTTGTTTATCCCAACACTAATTCACATTCATTCTTCATCTCATTGCCTTTACAAACTATTATAACAGAAAACAAATATGCGTAATTAATTTAATGTCATTAAAGCTAACTGTTTATTACTCTTAATTTTTCACAAAGGTGTTCAGCTTTAAAACTCTTAATTTTTCTCATAGCTAGATACATCTTTACTCTACAAAACATACAGTTAATTATATCATCTCTATGCATATTTCAATTTCTAAAACAGTTTATTACCATTCTAAAAGTGTCTCGAGTTGAAACCGTAACAAATCATAAAAAAAAATCAAGAACGTTTAGTGTGCTTGCTGAACCTTCAACAAGCTTGCCAAACCTTCAAATTTAGTGCTCAACAAAGGTAATTATCCATCAAGATAATACACAGTTGAACTCATTCTTCCATTTAATATTACAACTTGATTTTATATAAATTTCAAACCCATCTAAAACACTTGTTACGTGTTATTTTCGAACACTCAATGTATAGACAAGAAGCATACACATGCCTCCAATATTTCTACTATGTATAGAGAGTAAATCTTCTATAAAAAGAAATGTTCGGAGTGAACTAAGATGAAATTTGAAGTGGAAGATGATACTTTACTTAATTCAAAAGGGGACTAAGTGGAAACGCGTTTTTCTTTTAGGGGGGACATCATAATGTATTATGCCAACTTTCTAATGCCAAAAAGGAATTCAAGAACCAAAATAAAGAAGGAAGAAGCAGTCCTTTCTTTATGGAGAGGCACTTTTAGAGGTAAGGATTAGTGTATTCTTTTCTAAGCTCATCTTTCAAAGTGAATGAACATAACACATACTAGGTGTGGGGTGTTTCGAATCCATCACGTACCACACATCTAGTGTGTGATATATATCAATCAACCAATCACACTCAACATATCTCAACAGCAACAAAAGCTACCGTTAGTGTATGGGGAGGATGAACGGCACACAAACAATACCTCTACCTCAAGGGATAGAGAGTTTGCTTCTTGTGAGACCTCCGGCTCTATATATACCTGCATAAATGACAGAAAAATAGAGATACGATGTGCTAGTGTGTTAGTGACGGAATTCATCAAATACAAATAGGAACCTTCCAATGTTAAAACAGTCATAAACGTGTATATGCACATATACTGCAAGACAATGACAAAAAAAAAGTGCAAAGTCCACTTAAAGCATAAATAGTATCTAAGCCTCTAAGTATACTCTAAGGTGCCCTTATATCCTGTCTAAACCTCGTTAACTTTAATCATATGCCTTCGTGAACTCCTATCCTGGACCGTGTCCTCAGACAGGAGCAAATCTAGTAGGTCATGTCTAATCTGCTCATCACAAGTCAGTTTGAGTATGTCTTTACTTCTCTTTCCTTCTACAAAGCGGCTTTCAACTGCCCTGACATGTGTCGTTGTCTGTCTCCTCTTGACATGCTCAAACCATGACACCTGTTTTTACTTGATACAAATTAGTGTGTGATATATATGTATACACACACACTAATTAAGTATGAGAGAATAGTTTAGGAAGGGAAGGCACTATGAAAGAATTTATCACCTATTTTTACTTAATACACATAAAGAGAAACAAAATGATAATATTGTATATATGACATAGGCAAGCAATACTCTAATTATGCATACAAACACATACATATATAGCACAATTTTCAAGAAAGAGAAATAGAAATTTAATTATTGCTCCTCTTTAACAACACACTTACACAATCAAGAAGGCTAATTATTAATATCATATTTGTTTATCTTGTATGTTACTTTCTCAACCTTTTGATCCATGTTATTTAGACCATGAAAGACGTATCTCAGTCCTTGTGATTCTAAATTAAAGAGTTATCGACACAGGATTCTGGCCAGCATTAAAACGCGTTTTCTAATGAAATTGACATTCCAAATGTATTCTCTGTGAGGAAAATTGGGGTTTGGATCACCTCACCTCAAAATTTATAACCCCTCTCTTCACCGCACGACACGTGGCAGTAAGAGAGGTGACCCGCATCTAGCTTCACCACCCTTCTCTGCTGCCACGTGTCGTGCGGTGGAGAGAGTGTTAAAGGATTTTGGGTGATGAGATCTCATCCCGGAAAATTGTCCTATATCATTTGTTTGCTTTAAAAAAAGTGTGCACTCCAGATGGTCCTTTTTTAATTTCCTTTTTCATATGAGTCATGCCAAATCGAATTTCGACTTCATAAAAAGGAAAAAAGAAAGAAAAGAATGGGAACCAAGATAAAAATCATAAATGGATGGTGTGTATGCTTTTATACTTTGAAGAGTCCATATATGGAATGGATATCCACATATATGAAGATAATAGTACTTAATCTTTATATAGATTAAACACTCTATTTGTTTGAGTAGGAATATATCGTTTTTTCTCGTTTCTTCTCTACGATAAGAATAAGGATTTGTTATGGGGATGAGATACGAACGGTTGAGAGTCTTATTGCCTCAACGAGGTATGTCTTGCTAGGTTGAGGTGGTTGTTAGTTTCGAGATCCCGTGGAAAATGTTTCTTTTATGCTTGAAAAGTTGTCCTTACGATAATATTCTTTATCTGGGCAAACAAATTACAGTCTGCAATCTAGTATCTCCTATCCATGATAATGAATCCTTCACCTGGACTACGCCAAGAAGGGATTCTATTATTCGTATGACAAGGTATTCAACGGCTGATAATAATTCATCTATCATAGCGACTTATCATTTTTAAGACCACCAAGCCTTCTCGAATAAGTTCTAGTGACTAGAATGGATCTCTCGTATCCGAAAACTCACGATTCGTCATGAATTTTCATGATAGAATTTACCGCTCTGGGATAATGCATTTCCATGGGCGTGATTTGGCCTATAGTCTGATTCTTTTTGCGAGAAAAGCAATTCTTCATTGGTAACAAATGATTATCCATTAAGCGGAAGAATTTTTTTTAAAGCACAACGTCTGATAGAATCATATTACGTGTATTTAATTTACTTTAAATTGTTTTACGTGATATGATCTCATTAAACCGAATAAAAGATAAAATATGGTTGGGCTTGATATCTTTACCTCTTAGATGATTACGTCCGTCAACATTTAGGAGTTATCTTATTATCCATTACATCATTGAA
The DNA here is from genome assembly GCA_036186865.1 of Eustoma russellianum. Taxonomy (NCBI): domain Eukaryota; kingdom Viridiplantae; phylum Streptophyta; class Magnoliopsida; order Gentianales; family Gentianaceae; genus Eustoma; species Eustoma russellianum. The sequence goes on along the minus strand of AP025049.1, from coordinate 1,428,140 downwards.
GTATAAAGTACATTATATTATACTTAATAATACATAGACCTCACATTAAACATATCTAAAAATATATTATGTGTGACGTCCACGATATATCTTTTAATAAAACTATATAGTTTATTTCTTAGATTCTTCATTTTGGTATCCAAACTTGGTAGGTGATTTTAACCCTGTTTATAGACCTTCATAATCTGATATATCTGTACTATGTCAAAAATAAAATTTCTTCATCACGAACAAATTTTACTAAAATAGATAGTGTTTTATATTTTTCTGTGTTTATTAAAAAAAAAAGCTACAAACATAGATGTGAAAGAGGCCATGGATAGAAGCTTCGTTAACGTTTATGTATTATTAATCATTATTGACACTAGCATTTCCATTTGTACCAAATTTGGTAGGTACTAGTGAAGTACTGAAGAGATTGATCTATTTTAAAACAAGACTTGTTACAAAAAGATACAAATTGAAGGCAGATATAGATTATTTTGAGGTATTTGCTCATGTTATTAGACTTGACACATTTTGTATAATTATTTATATTGCTGCACAACGTGCATAGAAGCTTTATCAAATGGATGCCACATCTTCTTTCTTAAATGGAGGTGTGGAAGAGAAAGTTTATGTTGATCAAGAAGATGAGTATATTGTCAAAGGATAAGAAAGTAAGGTTTACTGTTTTAAAAAGGTTTTGTACGAGCTCAAGCAAGCTCCACAAATATGGTATATTTGTATCGATTTTTATTTTATCGAGCATGGTTTTCAAAGATGTCCATATGAACATACTTTATATGTGAAATATTCTAATCAAATAGATATTTTTATTGTATTCTTATATGTCGATGACCTTATTTTTATCAATGATAGTGCTAAAATGATTTCTGAATTTAAAGAGGTTATGATTAGTCATTTTAAAATGGCAGATCTTCGTCAAATGTCTTACTTTCTTAGTTTGGAAGTTTATCCAATGGATAGTGAAATATTCATTTCACATACGAAATATAATGGTGATATTTTAAAAAATTTTAAGAATGAATTTACAAAACGCATCATAACATCGATTGAAGAAAACTTGAAGTTAACAAAAGGTGTTACCGGTGAGCTAGTTGAAGAGACAAAACATATGAATTATTTGATTATCTTGTTCACATAGGTTTTACATCTAAACATATAAAGTATTTGCTTATAAATAGACTAGGTTCTTCAATATAATAAGAAACCGCCCTATAACAATTATAAAACTCTAAGACATAAGCATTGAGCAAAGCTTTGTAGTATTCTATTTTCTTTTTTTTTTAAAAAAAAAAATTTCTTAAATATTTATCAGTTCAACATCATTCAGCCTCCAACACCGCCGCCTGAAGGAAATTTCCGCCGCCGGCCATCAGCCTTGCAATTGAGCCAAATCCAAATTCAAGACTAATAGAGCCACCATATCCTAGCGAGACGACATTAGTTCAGGCTTCTCCAAATAGAATTTGCACCAAGAATTTACCTTTAAGAAGCCCATGTAATGGAAAAGAATGTAGGAAAGATGGTGCAATTACTCCCAAGACTCCATTTATGGCATCCCCTGGAGGGGCAGAAGAAGATGGGAGGATGAAGATGATCCTAAAGGTGCAAAAAAAGACGGGGAGGATGAAGATGATGATTATCCACATGGTAAAGATCTATTTAAAGACGTTTTCAATACATTAGATTTTTGCGTTCGTATAGAGTTCGATAAAAGACGGATCGTTTTATGATTTGAAGAGGCAAAACAGAGTAAGGAAATAGGTGTGTGGCGGAGGAGATGGGACGGGAGGAAATTTCTTAATTTTTTTCTTTAATTTAAAATGAAAAATACTTTTACCTTTTAAATCGGGCAAGTTTGTGGGAGATTCTCACCAAATGGAAGAGAACATTGCGTTTCAAATAGATGAGAGACTAAAATATTAAAAATAAATAAAGGACCAAAATATCCATGCGGAATAGTTTAAGGCCTTTAAAATTCTGTCATACTTTTTTATTAAGTTTTTCTTGTTTAAATCAATTAATCAAATAAGTGTAAAATAAGAATATTGAACAAAACAATTTAGTTTTCTTAAATTATGCACAAATCAAACGACAATATATTATTATTTATTTTTGGCATGGAGAGAGTGTAATAATAATTTCACACGCACACTTGAAGTGTTCATCCGCAGCCTAACATTGTCGCTTCCTATCAATTTTATCCCTTCACGAACTAAAAATACGAAATTGCCCAAAGGCATCGTTATGACAGAGACAATGAACCTGAATTTGGCTCTTGAAAAAGATAACTTTCATCCCCACCCCCCCCCCCCACCCTCCAATTTTAATAAATGAGATAAGAGTACAAAGAATCAGAATCTGTATTTGATGAGAGTAATATTTTCGCCCAAAGACTGTTAACTTTGGAGTGCTAGTAAGATCCGATGTATCAGTGATAGGATGCGTACTTATGTTTTATAAAATTGCTTTAGGAAATTACATGGGAGGACATAAGTGCGTTTCTGTTGTATTAATTTTGAACTTTTCGATTGATTGGAGGCTCATATTTTGTCTTATTTTTTACCTATTGATCTGTAACAATGCTACCCACACCTTTTCCATTTTCCTACACCGCCCCGCACTCCTGCGTATTATCAATCAATCAAGTCTCCAAGACATAGCCCAACTGGTTTCGTGCAGGAGTTCTCGAAAGGGAGGTCAGGAGTTCAATTCTTGACAAAGTTAAGAGAGCCCCTTTCTAGCAAGTGCATAGTGTGAGAGCTTCCTTGGCCTGTAGGCTTGTCTGCAGTGTAAATGATCAAGCTCCTGCTAGCAGGCCGTTGGGTACCTGATTTACATCTCTACACTACCTCTAGGACTGGGTGTGGCAGGTACCTTACTGGTTGGGTTCAACCTTAATCAATCAAAGATTTTAATCCAACGGTCCTAATTCTCCCGGATCCCAATTTCCATGTATTTAGATTTCATATTCTTTTGCTTTCCTTTTTCACCCCCTTCATCTAAAAACCTTCCCCCGTATCTAGCTTACAGACAAGCCAAGATCCAGCTACCGACGCCCCGAAACCCGTATCGGAATTGCAGCTGCAGCTTGCAATTCACTCCATTTCACTCACTTCCTGTAGATCTATACAAATTTCTTCTATTTCTTTAAAGAGTAAATCTTTTTTGTTTTTAGAGGATTATTGCCATGGCGCCCAGTACTATAAGAAAAGCGATCGGTGCAGTGAAGGATCAGACGAGCATCGGAATTGCTAAAGTATCCAGTAACATGGCGCCGGAGCTTGAAGTAGCCATTGTTAAAGCCACAAGCCATGATGATGACCCTGCTGGTGAGAAGTACATTCGAGAGATCCTTCATTTAACTTCTGCTTCTCGAGGTTATGTAAATGCTTGTGTTTATGCTGTGTCTAAGAGGTTAGGTAAAACTAGGGATTGGGTTGTGGCCCTTAAGTGTTTGATGCTTGTTCATCGCTTGCTAAATGATGGGGACTTTGTTTTTCATCAAGAAATCATGTATGCTACTAGGAGAGGGACTAGGCTGTTGAATTTGTCTGATTTTCGTGATGAGGCGCATTCTAGCTCCTGGGATCACTCTGCTTTTGTTAGATCTTATGGTTTTTATTTGGATCAGAGGTTGGAAATGATGGTCTATGAGAAAAATCTCAAGGGATCCAATAATGGAAGATCACCTCCCGGACCGAGCCGCGGATATGATTATGATTACAATGAGTTTAGAGATGAACCATCTTATGGGATGAGGAAGTCTAGATCTTCTGGGGATGTGAGGGAATCGAAAGATGAGATGAAAGCCGTGACCCCTCTGAGGGAAATGGAGCCTGAGAAGCTTCTTGGGAAGATGAGCCATTTGCAGAGGCTTTTGGACCGGTTCTTGTCATGTCGACCCACGGGTTTGGCCAAAAACGAGAGGATGATTTTGGTTGCATTGTACCCTGTGATTAAGGAAAGTTTCAAGCTTTATGCTGATATTTGCGAGGTTTTGGCTATTTTGTTGGATAAATTTTTTGATATGGAGTATCAGGACTGTGTGAAGGCCTTTGATGCATATGCTAGTGCCGCGAAACAGATTGATGAGCTGGTTTCGTTCTATAATTGGTGCAAGGATTTATCGGTGGCTAGGTCATCGGAGTATCCGGAAGTTCAGAAGATCACCAGCAAGTTGTTGGATACCTTCGAGGAGTTTGTGAGGGATCGAGCCAAGGTCAGTAAAAGTCCTGAGAGGAAGGTTGAGAGTCAACCTGTGGAGAAAGAGGAGGAGCTTGTTGCTGACATGAATGAGATTAAAGCTTTACCTGCACCAGTGACCTATTCTCCTCCACCTCCACCTCCTCCTCATGTTGAGCCAGAGCCCCCAAAGCCTGAGCCTCAACCATTGGTGGATTTAAGGGACACGGGAACCAGTGCAGATGATCAAGGCAATACATTGGCTTTGGCATTGTTTGCTGGGCCTGTAGCTAATGGCAAGAATGAGTCATGGGAAGCATTCTCCTCAAACGGAGAAGCTGAAGTTACCTCTGCCTGGCAGAATCCAGCTGCAGAGAGTGGGAAGGCTGATTGGGAATTGGCTTTGGTGGAATCAGCTAGTCATTTGTCTAATCAAAAGGCAACAATGGCTGGTGGGCTTGATTCTCTGTTGTTGAATGGAATGTATGATCAAGGAATAGTCAGACAACATGTTGGTACTGCACAGCTGAGCGGTGGCAGTGCAAGCAGTGTTGCACTTCCCCAGCCCGGGAAAACGCCAGTATTGGCGCTCCCTGCACCTGATGGAACTGTCCAAGCAGTTGGACAAGATCCCTTTGCCGCATCTTTGACCATTCCACCTCCGGCTTATGTACAAATGGCTGACATGGAGAAAAAGCAGCAGTTTTTAACTCAGGAGCAAATTATTTGGCAACAATACGCCAGTAGTGGTTTGCAAGGTCAAGCGAGTTTGAACAAGATCAACAATGGGGGATATTATGCTGCAGGAAATCCTCCAGTAATACCTTATGGAATGCAAGCTGTAAATGGTATGGGAATGCCACCTGCTCCCGGTTACCATTATACTTCTATATAGTTGTGTATACATCTTTCCATTTTTTTGTCCTGTTAATTTGTCAAGTTCCTTTGTGTTTCATGAATTGTTGTACTTGAACATATGGCTAATGTTGGTATTGAGGGTCATGGGAAGAGAAACTTTGCTAATGGGATGTTTAGTAGCTGGATGGTTTGATCCTTTGTGTGTTCTGTGGTCAAAATGCTTTTTTCATTTTTGGTTATTCCATCTTTATGCTTCTGTTCTCTTTTGGTTGTTAGAGGGAGCAAAATGACTCACTAAATTGACTGTTGTTCTTATAGTGTGAAGTAGCAATTGATCGACAGAGCTTGATGCAATTTTTGTTATAGGTCATCGGAAAACAACATCTGTGTGTTTCTAATACATGTGTATGGTTACGTACATCCGACCTCTTATACTTCGCCATATACGGGAGCTTCTAAGACAATGGGATAATGTTGTTGTTGACAAGTTGGTTGATTACCTTAGACGTGTTCACCCTTGAGATATCACATGCAATTCAAGCCATAGTTAAACAACTTTCCCTAGATTTTGACACTTGAAATCTACTTTCCAAGAGAATGGATTGCCTGCATGAAAACATCGAATTTGCGTTTCCCAAGACCTTTCCAAGACATAGTGTCTTATATATATAAAAAATTCGCTTTTCCCCTTTAACTTGGAAAAGATCAAACATGTTCTTTCTTTGTATGCATTTGATATATATATATCCATACATATATATATATATATACACATATACACACACATATATATATATATAATTCGCTTCTCCCCTTTAACTTGGAAAAGATCAAACATGTTTTTTCTTTGTATGCATTTGATTGTGCACCCGTGCGTGTGTTGAGGAGGCCGGAGATTTCATGTAGATTACTAGTAATTAAAGCCGACAGAGTTTTCATTTTAATTCTTAAGCACCCTATCTTCGTTGTCATCTGATTTCATTTGTTCATTCTATGTATAATAATGAGTTATAGTAATTTAATTTTGTATCACAATATAGTAGTTTATTTTGTTTATTTCATGCAGAATAGTGATTTATACTTATTGATTATCAACCATTAACAAAAAAAATTTATCATGATTTTTCACTACACGAGGTCAATAAAACTGTGACATATTTAGAGACAAGCAAAATAAAAACAGAAGAAAATTATAAAAACGTTTTCGTACATACTACACATTAATAGAATCTATTAATACTTTTTTTTAATTCAAAATTTTGAACTTCAGTTTGTTTTCTTTTTTTTTCTCCTCGTTCGATGAAGTTCAAAATTTTGGATTGAAGAACGGGATCAGATCATAGGAGGCCTGAAGTGAGTCAAAATATGAGGCCTCCAATCACGCGGCACCACGTGTATAAACTGGCTCACGGTTTACTGTTGTTTTTTTAAAAAAAGACAAGTTTTTACACGTGTCGTCGCGTGATTGAATGCCTCATATTTTATCTCACTTGAGGCCTCCTCTGATCTCATGCCCGAAGAAAACTCATAAGGACTTCTATGTTAGACTTCACACCCCTTCAGTTTCGAATCCTTCTGCAGAGGAAGCTTGCAAAAGTTTCTGTTTTTACTTTTGTTTCCCTTTTCTGCATTTCCTTGTGCTGATGATCCCCGAATGATCTATGGTGGAATCTAATATTTATATTTAGGTATGTGATAACTGGGAATCTACTTTTACACTGTTCTGTTTCACTATCTTCATACGCTGCACAGAATCCACGAATATTCTGCAATAGGTATCACCCCACAGTTACTATACATACTTCATAAACAATGAGAATATATATATGTGTGTGTATGTGTGTGTAGATACATACTCCCATGGAACGTCGCCTGCCACTTGCCACTCGCCTTCTTTGTCAACGTACAAGACTATGTGGTTTGATCCATCATCACCTTCGTTGTCTATGCGACATATCAAAAAGAGGGGGTTATTTTATATCTTTCCTTTCCAGAAATATTTTACAATAATTTACCAAAATAGTAATTCACGTCATTTAAGACTAAATTTCAATAAATAATATGTAAAATATTTTAACACTTTGATTTTGAATAAGGTTGCGCTTCTTATATTGTGAAGTAATAGTTGATCCATATAGTTTGATGCATCATTATGGATCATCTGGAAACAACCTCTGTGTGTTTCTAACACATGCGTATGGTTGCGTACATCCGACCTCCATACATCATATATGCGGGAGCCTCTAAGGCTATGGGGTAATGTTGTTGATTTTGAATAAGGTTGGACTAAATAGGTGTTTGACACAATTGTTACTAAAGACACGTATGAATGCGCGTGTTTTAGTACCCAATTTTTCTAATTTTTTTTTTTATTTTTTTGTTTTTGTCTTTTAGTTATGTATAGACCATTGTGGTCCAAGACCAAGATTAAATTCATGCAACAAGGGTTACTTAACCATTTCATCTTTGACTTCTGATTCAATTTTATCAGCATGAGTTTCTCTATATATATAGACATGTGTGCATATATATGGGTATGTATTTATATGTGTGTATGTATTTTATGTAATAAAAAAACACATCGGTTGAGTTAGATTAAAATTTTCATTAAAAAAAGTTGGATTAAAATTTCGTATTTCATTATTCGATCACAAGATATAATCAAACTACATGCTTCTTTGGGTTAAAAATTAAAATTTCTTCATTGATAAGGAGAACTGAAAGCTGACTTACAATTTTTTCGAAACATGGTGAGCAAGGTGTTGTGAAGGGATTCATACGAATTGAAAAGCCTTAGATCTACTTTTCTTCCGATGACCACTCCCTCCATCATAACTTTTACGTACATATTGGAGTTTGATCTTGATTGACGTCCGGCGGTGGAGCCGCTGCCGCGGCGTCTGTTACTGTTGTTATGGTTTTGCATCCCGCAACCTTCAGCACGGCGGCCGTGAAATAATTTCTTCCTCCAAGTATTTATTGGCGGCCAACCCACTATTCCTTTTTCTTCCTCCTCGTTCCTACAACAACCAAATTAAATGGTCTTGTACATCACAAATTACTCATGAATCATAATTTTATTAATGTATGTCATTTTAGTACAACAGGCATTCTGTATTAGGTTACGGCATTTACATAGGGTGGGAGCCTTTGCACAAGGTCTGGAGAGGGGCCGGATCATTTCGGGGCCTGATGTACGCAGCCTTACTCTACACTTTATGAAAGAGGCTATTTTCGTTGCTTGAACATTTGATTTAAATATCACAAAACAACAACCTTACCAGTTGCTTCAAAGTATGCCTTCTATGTCGTTTTAGTATGCACTAATAATAATTGGATAGACTATTTTGTAATATGCAAAAGAGAATTAAAGAACGACGAGCGCTACCAATGATCAAATGGGATCTAATGTATCATGAATTTTTCTTTATTTACTTGAAGTCTTGGCTCCTACAATTAGACCAACAAACCTTGTCAGTTAGGTGCCTCATACTTTTCTAACAACAACATTAACTCATTGTTTTAAAGACTTCCAGTTATGACAAGTATAAAAGTTCAAATGTACGTAACTATACACATGTGTTAGAAACACAAAAGTTGTTTCACGAAAAAAGAAAGATGGCAACCAAAATTAATGGTATTAACGTATTACCAATTAAATGAGACAGTCAATTAGAAAATGCATAGGTGGTTTCCTTGTGATCATACTAGCATCCAAAGTTCCAAACACGTTCTGATTCAGAACAACTACTTGAAGTCTTGATGCTTAATTTTTTCTATAAGTCGCTTTTATTTAACAACAACCAACAACATTACTCTATTGTCTTAGAGTCTCTTACTCTATTGTCTTAGAGTTTTCTAACTACGGAGGGGTATAGGAAGTCCAATGTACACAACTATACACATGTGTTAGAAACACACAGTTTGTTTTCCGGTGACCCATAATGAAAATTGTGTTCAACTATATCGATCAACTGCTATTTCATAATATAAGAAACGCAACCAATTTAGTGAGTCATTCTGTTTTATTCTATTATATATCAAAGTGAAGAAAGAGTAGGTGGAAACTTGCTTTTATTAAACAAGATGTGAATAGAGTGGGTGTGTCTAAAACATGAGGCCAGTCCATTATTTCTTTTTTTTCTACGTTGGATTAGAAGTAACTAGCACTAAGGCTAATAATCCAGGAGCATTATAAATTTGAGAGTTCCAAATTCTAACTAGAAGAAGAGTGGGGAAAAATTCAAACTTAATTACCCGACAAAAGTGTCGCCGGAGCTCCAATGGTGGGGAGCATTATCATCTCCGCCGTTCGGGTGGCCGTTCCATACAAGCAAAGGAAATGTTTTTACGTCGGAACTTTCATATCCACCACCGGCATCTTGAACTCTGAAAGCGTCACCAAAACTGCGTTTCTTTTCTGGGATCCCTTTGATCGAGTGTTGATTAACACTTTGATAGAAAGGAAGGGCAAGTCCAAGCTCAAGTTCCATGTCTGCCTATGAGAAAATAAAAGCTTATAGCAAAATTACCAAAGGGTACGTACTATATATATTTGTAAGATATATACGCAGGGTTAATTTAATAATTGAGACAAGTGAAGAAGATCATGATTTATAGGCGATACGAAAGCAAGCGTAAGGTTGAACCCCAACCAGTAAGGGTTCATGCCACACCAAGTTCTAAAGGTAGTGTAGGGATGTAAATTAGGTAGCCTGCTAGTATGAGCTTGACCATTTGTACATTAGTTTACATAAGGAGCCTCCAGCACTGCAGGCAAGCATACACGCCAAGGAGCTCCGCAACTATGCACTTGTTGGGAACGGACTCTCATGCCTTTTGCAAGAATTGAATCTCTGATATCCCTTTTGAGAACCCCTGCCCGGAAACAGTTGGGCTATATCATGGGAACTAAAGCAAGCGTAAGGTAGGGTGACGTACAGAGGAAAGAAAAAGATGAAATTTGGAATTGAGGGGAAAATGGGTACATGTTTGTCGGCCCAGAAGAAAGAAGGGGAAGGACTGCAGGAAATCGGGTCGGCTAAAAGAGAAGCAGTGAAATGGACGCATGAAGAAAATAGGAGTTAGGCCACCCTGTCTATATGTCCTTTTCCCTTTTAATTAATTGTATTGTAAAAGATTATACCTAAAACCCGAGAACCTCAACCGTTTTAATCTTAAAAAAATTTGTGGTCGATTTAAATCAAGAAGTCTAACAGCGTCCTAGATATGAGGTCCTTACATGATGCCTGTGAAATCGAAATCCGCTCCGGTATAAAGAATTGAAGGCTCCTCTAATATCCATACTCTGACGGTCAAGAGTCGAACTACCAATATGTCATTTGCTATATCAAATATTCTCTAAATTCTGGTGATGAGAAAGCTTTAAATATATATACTCCCACCTCATATTCTTGTAACGGGAAGCTATTACATCTTTGATGATGAATGATGTTGGTTTTTGTAAATATTTGAAGATCCGGCCATATGACACTTTTTCAAGATAGCTCGCTGTTAGTAGAAGTTTTTGTGATGGAGTATATATAGGGATTTAACTTCAAGACCTATTAATTTTGGAACTAACTTTAATTGTTGCACTAAGGTCTTGTCAGCCACGTATAAGAGCTCGATTTGAACATGACGAAATTTCAAACTGCTGTTAATGTTTAGACAGATATTATACGACTTTATCCTTTACACATTTACGTTTCAAAAGATTTTTCTCCACTCATTGAATGCATGCACAAGAATGTTAAAATGTCTCTCTCTCTCTCTCTCTCTCTCTCTCTATATATATATATATATATATATATATATATATATATATATATATATATATATATATATATATATATATATATATATATGAGTCAGTTGGAATTGTATGCAAAATCTTGCTCAGAGCCTAATACTTGGTCGCCATTGTTACTTTTGCTCGTCTAAAATGCCTAACTTAACTACGTATGAAATTTGACAATTTAAATGTGTTTGACGAAAACCAATACTTGGATATACAACTTGGGCGTTTGTTTGAAATTGGATATCAGTATTGGAATCGTAATGATAGATTTTGAAATTAGAATCGTAATGATAGATTTTGAAATTAGAATATGTTTGATGTGTAAACTCATATACGTTTGGTATAGAAGCTGGAATATGTATCATTATCACACATGTTGTTTGAAACACATTTGATAAAGAATGAGAATCAAAGTACGTGCACACCGGTGATGGTATGGTGGTGGCACACGATGGTGGCGCGGTGATGGCATATGGTGGGACAGTGGTGTCGTGGTGGCAACACAATGGCAGGTTGATGGCGGGATGGCAGTGCAGTGGTGACACGCGATGACACAGTGGCGCGATGGTGGCATGCTATGACATGTGGAATGGAGAAATGGGTTTTGCTACCCAAGTGAAAATCATGGTTTCATTTGGATGTCAATCTATGGGTTTGGAAGGTTTTGATATCCATAGATTGATTCTCGTTTGACATTGTTTTGAACTCATAGATTGATTCTGATATCCATCAAACAAACATAAGAAATGAATATCATTTCTTCGATTTCTTAATTCCAAAACTCGTCACCCAAATTACTCTTACTTTTAAGTCATGAAGTCATTGTCTGTGCATATACTTAGAGGGATCGAGATCCTCTAACCCCCTCCCTCACACCCCTTTTGGGACCGCCCGCCACGTGGCACAAAGGAGGGGTGGTGAGGCTGGATGCGGGTGACCCTCACCCAGCCTCACCATCTCCCCTGTGTGCCACGTGTCAAAAGGTCATTCAATACCCCCCTTAAATGGGGGTCAGGAGATCTTAATCCTACTTAGAGCTGATCTTTGACTAAACAACAGCAACATTACTCCATTGACATAGAGGCTCTCATCTATGACAGAGTATGAAGGGGTCAGATGTACGCAACCATACCCACTGTCTAATATAAATGAACTGTATGTAACCCAACTATAATGATACTCTCCCTTTATATCATATAACCAAAAATCAAGTAATAGTAAAATGACTATTAATTTGTTTATCAATCATTATAAAATCTACCGGACGGGATGAATATTTTCCTGCTGATCATCACGTCCCTAATAACATGGTGCATACACTGCAACCTTATACTCCTCTTCCCTTCTTTCTTATCATCGTCCCTAAGATTAGGCGTCGATTCCATTTCTTTATTAATTAACAAAAGGCAACATAATTATCTTAATTACAATCAATCAACCAATCATACTCATTATATCTTAACGGCAACAAAATTTGTCTTTAAGATCTGAGAAAGGTGAACGGCAACCAAAAAATACCTCTATCTCAAAAATGGCAATCTCAAATAAATAAAAATGGCAATCTCGAGACGTACGTAACTAATTGCTTTATAGAAATACAAAATGATATGAATGTCAACACATAATAGTCTATTCTCCAGAAAAAGGGATTAAGATTGTCAAATTACGGGTTTAATTTGCTTTTAAGATTTGATTTGCTCCATGGCTTAGGAACACTTCACGTAGATAAATGGTCGGATGCATATGATGTCTTTTTGTTTGAATGTCAGGCGAAGAATTGGAAAGATGTGCACAATTGTCGGCTAATAAGCATAAAGAATTAAGCATCAGGCTTGAATTGTACATGCCTTTCATATATGCTCTCCAAATCTTTAATCATGACGAATGATAAAAATCCTCATATTCTATTAGTAGAAAAAGTCACAAAGCATTCTCCACATTTTCGTGAAAAATAATATATGTACGCAACTAGTTTCATGCAAGTATGATTTCACTTTGTCACGTATATAGCTCAGTTAGTATTCTGATTGATAAATTGCTCTCAAAAAGTGTCAAGTTCGAATCGAAACACACGCTGAATGAGAGTAACACTGTTATCTAGTTTTGAATGGTCAAAGACATAAATACTTCTCAATTGAGTACATGATTACAGGGCTTGGATCGGTGTGGATGCTTTGTGTGAGTTTTAACAATGCCTTATTAATCTAGTAGGTCTTTAATTTTCTAATTTACATCATCCACAAAACTCTATGGAGGTGGGACAATGGGTGCCGCCGGGGCAGGATTCGGCTTTTTCCCAGGAAGTATAATTTCAGCTTTCTTTACAAAGGTTTTTTTTTTTTTTTTTTTTTTGTGATAGAGTTTTTCTTTTTTTTTAATACAAAGTTTAAGACAATGATTCGCATGTCTGATTTTGTTTATACTTTATACACTTTCAGCCCTTTTTTTGTGAACCTTAGACAAAGCAACCAACAAGCTATCATTATCAGTTTGCAGTACGCTTCCACACGTTTGGTCTATGTCTACTCGCCTGAGATCCTAGGAGGTTAAAAGTGAGGCAGAATATGAAGCCTCCAATCACGCGTCGCCACGTGTACAAAAGCAGGGGGTGCTGCAATTTTTTCTTTTTTAAAAAACTGATTTTGTACACGTGGCGACGTATGATTGGAGGCCTCATATTCTGCCTCACTTTTAAACTCCTAGGACCTCATCCGATGTCTACTACTGTCATTTGTAGGATGAATTTCTACTTGAGATATATCCTTATTTTTTCTCTTTGGCACATTAATAATTCAACCTTTTGTTGGGGGAACATATTGAAGGAACAACAACATCACTTCATTGTTTTAGAGGTTTCCGTTTATGCAGGGTATGAGGGAGTCGGATGTACGCAACTATACTTTTGTGTTAGAAACACAAATGTTGTTTCCCGATGAACCATAACGAAAATTGCGTCAAGCTCTGTCAATCAACTGCTACTTCACAATATAAAAAGCGCAGCCAATTTAGTGAATCATTTTGTTTTATTACATCATGTTCCAAAGTTAATAAACAACGTGTCAGTTTAAAATGCTTTGTTGGGGAACATATTGAAACCTAAGATTCATTTATATCAAAGTTTCAAAAACGTTATCATAAATTAATCCTCTATCAATTTAATTGACCATACAGGGTATGAAAACTACATCCAAAAAAATGCAATTATTGTTGGCCATATGATCTAAAGCTTAAATGTGTATGATACTCCACTTAGATTAGGCATTCTCTTAAGATTAGTGAAAATAATGGGCTGGCAAGATTGCTGAGGAAGCCATAAATTATGTTGGTTTGTTGACTTTGGAGCTCAAATTAAAGTGGAATATTTTTGTATGGAGTATGATTCTTTTCAATTTTATCAAACTTGATCATGAGGAGTTAGATATATAGTGATACAAGAAAAACAAGCTGAGATTAAAAGAAAATGGAAAAAATGTGTTTTTTCAGTTTATCATATATAAGGACCATCATGTACCAGATAAAACCACAGATAATTAATAAAGATGTGGTGTATTCTAATCATGTTTTTGTTGAAACTTGTGCTTACATGAGGTTCATATCCACTCAAAACATTAAGGGGATGAGTGGTGATAAATCATCCTTATATATAACCCATGTATGTTTTCTTAAGTTGACCAATGTGAGTTAATATCTTCAACATTCGCACTCACGTGTCAACGTGGCTTTACATACACATACGCCTTGGAACATGCCTTTAATCACAAACCAGACATAAACATCTAGACTTGTGTGAGGGAAGAAAATAAATGGTCAATCGTGTCCCAAATAAGGTATAAAAGCTTGTGACATCAATATCTAGGTGTAATGGCAGAAAGCTAGGGCTAGTCATTCTTCTGCGACTGTACCAAAATGCCTAACCTGCAGGAGTTAGGTAGGTAAATGCATGTTAAATGGTTGGAAAACTTGGGATAAGATCTCCTTACCGCAAATTAGGTGCGGTGACGCGTGACCGCGCGACACGTGGCAGCAAGAGGGGTGGTGAGGCTAGATGAAGGTCACCCGCATCTAGCCTCACCACTCCTCTTTGCTGCCACGTGTCGCGTGGTCACAAAGGGGGTGAGGAAAGTGGGGTTAGGAGATCCCAACCCGGAAAACTTGTGTTTTAATTAATCCAATCTTGTTTCTACTACACAGAAAATCAGATATTCAAGAGAGTGTTAGTATAATGTTAAGGTAGTACGGTACAACAAAAGACTAGAGTTCCTAAGTTTTTAATGATCTTTGTATACACATGGGTATGATTG
Organism: Eustoma russellianum; assembly: GCA_036186865.1. Taxonomy (NCBI): domain Eukaryota; kingdom Viridiplantae; phylum Streptophyta; class Magnoliopsida; order Gentianales; family Gentianaceae; genus Eustoma; species Eustoma russellianum. The sequence goes on along the minus strand of AP025049.1, from coordinate 1,412,990 downwards.
CGTATATCCGGTCCTTCATTCTTCGTTATAGGCGAAAACTTCTAAAGCAATGAGATAATATTGTACACGACTATTCTCCAACAATATCAATTTTCTCTCTGCTCGTACGTACATTTCGGTAGCCTAAATCAAACATTAGTCTATCTCTTTCATATTGATAGCTTAATCACAATCTATTAACTAAGAATCATGTTTTAAAGGATTCCTTCCTTCCTTCCAACTCTCTGAAACTCTCTGAAACTCTCCAAGAAATTCAAGAACATCAACTCTCTGAAACTGTCACGAACGCATAAACTGATTCAAGCACACAAAAAAACTCAGAAATACATCAACGCCAAACGCAAGAAACCACTCATCAACTAGGCGCTGACAATAAATATACTGGAAGGCAGTTGTTACCCACAGCCAACCATGCCCACATACGCGGAAGTTGCCAAGAAATTCATAGGCGAACCCACAAGCATACTAGACATTACAAGACAAGATCAACATGAGGCTGAAATAAACAAATTCAAAGGGATGCCATCAGTAACTTTCACAAAGGAGGAGGAAAAGATATTATCTGAAAAATTCAAATTCACTCTGATTGGTACATTCTGGAAAGGAAGGCCTTCAATGGCGGCAACGAGAAATGCATTCGAGAGAATAGGCTTCAAACATACACCAGAAATCGGGCTATTAGATGACAAACACATCCTTATAACGTTCAAGAAAGAAGAAGACTATCAAAGATGTTTTGCAAGAGGAGTATGGATAATAGCAGGACATGATGTCAAAATGACAAAATGGACACCAAATTATAACCTGAAAATAGACTCGCCAATAGTCCCAGTCTGGGTATCAATGGAAGGACTACCGGTGCACCTTCACGAACAAAGGGCAATGTACACGATAGCAACGCTGATAGGACAGCCAATGAAAATGGACGCAGCCACATTAAACTTACACAGGCCTTCAACAGCAAGAATATGCATAGAAGTCGATGTATCACAACCATTACCACCAAAGATACACATAAGGTGTGGAAATAACAGCTTCATACAGACAGTCACGTATGAAAATCCACCAAGCTACTGCAAAGAGTGCCAACAACTGGGTCATAGAACAGGAAAATGTGAAATCACCCAAGAAAATGAGGAACCCCAAAAGAGAAGACAAGAAGAAGAGGAATGGAAAAGAAAAAGGAAAAGACAAAGCCAAGAATCGCAAGATAACTTGGGAACTGGAGCCAAGAGCCATATGAAAACAACTGCACAGGAGAAAAACAAAGAAAAACCAAAGCATCAATGGAGGCAAAAAGAGGATACAAATCATGAACAAGAAAGAAATGGAGGAAAAAGAAACTTAGAGACGCAATTGACAAATGACGAAAGGCAAAAGATCAACCAAATAACATACACACAAGATTGCGCTAGACTGAATATGGAACATGAAGAAAAACAACAAAGCCAACAAGAGGACAAAGAATATGTCATACATTCAGAATCAGAAGCCAATCCAAGAAAGCCAAGAGGGAATATAACCCTATCAGAATGGATTGAGGCAGCACAACAAATCAATGGGAAAATGAAAAAAAGGAAAAAACAAGAAACAAAAGACTACAAAGGCCAAACTCCAAATGAAAACGAAGCACAAACAGACAAGGAGCAAGAAAGATCACTCCCAATATCATCCAGAAGAACAAACAAAAAACTGCCTACAGAACCAATGTGGATGAAAACAAGAAGGGCGGCAAAAAAGGCAGAAGTGCAAGCATAACACTCCAACAAAAACTAGCTATCAAAAGCGAACCAAAAGCAAACAGACAGATGATCATCACAATGTCGTGGAATGTAAGAGGCATAGCAACCTCAATCACAAGATTGAAACAGCTGATCGAAAAGCACAAAATTCAGATCCTAGCCATAATAGAGCCAAAACAGTCGGAGGAAAAAATCAAACAAACTCAACTAAGATTGGGATTTACTCATGCCAAGCAAATACAACCTTTCAATGCATATAACCTTTCAATGGAAGGAATTGAATATGGAAATCTGCTATACAGTGGTCTACGCAAAACACACAATCGGAGAAAGAAGAGAATTATGGGAAGATCTCAAGAAAATCAGCCAAAACCAAACAAAACCCTGGATAATTGGAGGAGATTTCAACACTTTCACAAGCCTAAAAGAACATAAAGGAAGCTCCACACCAACACTAACATCGCTAGAAGATTTCCAAGACTGCATACATCATTGCCAGCTTATAGAAATACCATATCAAGGATCAAAATATACATGGTCAGACAACAGACAAAGAGGAAGGGTATGGAGAAGGCTAGACAGATATTTGATAAATGAAAAAATGCAAAATACTCTCACAGAAGTACAAGAAACACACTTGAGCAGAACGACCTCAGACCATGCCCCTATAATACTCACAGGAAACACAACCATGGGAAAAAGGCCCTACACATTCAGATTTTTGAATGCATGGACACTGCATCCAGATTTCCAGCACTTTGTTGACACAACGTGGAAATCATATGAAACAATCGGGGGGATGCGAGGCATCTACTCAAAACTATACAGGCTGAAAAAGGAATTGGAAGACTGGAACAAAAACATATATGGAAACATTTTTGACAAAGTAGCCCAAGCAGAAAAACACACAACAAGAGCAGAAAAGGAATATGAAGAAAACCCAACGGGGGAAAAACGAGAAGCATACCATAGAGCTATGGCAGAGCTAAACATAGCCAACAAAAAAGCAGACACATATTGGAGACAAAAAGCCAATATCAAATGGCTCCAAGAAGGAGAAGCAAACACGACATTCTTTCACAGCAAGGTCAAAGAAAAACGAAACAGACAAATGATAAGAAACATCAAAACACATGAGGGGACAATATGCAGCACACCAGAAGAACTCAAGACAGCAGCAAAAGAATTCTACCAACACCTATTCACCAAAGAAGAAACAAAAGGCCACAACAAAATATTGGAGGAAATCCCACACAAAATAAATCAAGAGGACAACCAAATGCTGACAAAACAACCTACATTAGAGGAAGTAAAGAAAGCAGTATGGGATTTAAATCCAGATAGCGCAGCAGGGCCAGACGGATATAATGGACACTTCTTCAGAAAGTTTTGGGACACAATCAAGCATGATATACTAATGGCAACTCAAGAATTCTTTCTAGGATTTCTCCCCACACCAACAATGGCAAACACTGCCATTATACTAATCCCAAAAATTGAGAACCCAAGAACATACTCAGATTATAGACCAATAAGCCTGTCAAATTTCCTAAGCAAAGTCAACACAAGGATCATTGCAACAAGGCTAAACAGAATACTACCAAAAATCATATCAGAAGAGCAAGCAGGCTTCATGAAAGGCAAGGAAATAGCAGATCAAGTACTACTAGCAAGTGAAATGATACACCATCTAGACAAGAAATGCAGAGGATCCAACGTCATTATCAAACTAGACATGACCAAAGCCTTTGACAGAGTGGACTGGACATACTTGAAAATGATACTAGCAAAATTTGGTTTTTCAACGGAATTCATAAAGCTGATATTTAACCACTTGGAAACTACAAGATTATCAGTCCTAGTGAATGGCACACCAACGGAATATTTCAAACCAACTAGAGGAGTCAAACAAGGGGACCCCCTATCCCCACTGCTATTCATAATAGCAGCAGAAGGATTCAGCAGAGGGATGAAGAAATTAACATAGGAAAAAACCATAACAGGGTACAACGCAGGCAGAAGGATAGAAACCCCATCACACTTAGCCTTCGCAGATGACCTTCTAATTTTCACAAATGGGAATACAAAGAATCTCAAGAAGATCAAAGAGTTCCTCAAGCAATATGAAGAAGCATCAGGACAAAAAATAAATTTTGCCAAAAGTCAATTCCTAATCAGCTCAAAAACTGCAGACAAAAGAAAAGAAGTGATCAAGAAAACATTGGAGATGCAACCAAGCAAACAACCAATGAAATATCTGGGATGCTACCTACACAAAGGAATAAACAGGGCCAAATATTGTCAACCACTACTGAGCCACGTTGAAAAGAAGATCAACTCATGGAGCAACAGAATGCTGAACCAAGCATCAAAATTGATTTTGATCAAGCACATACTATCAACAATACCGCTACATATCATAGCAGTAACAAAGCTGCCAAAGGGAGTAATAAAAGACATAGAAAAAAAATGGCAAGATTCTTCTGGGGAGGAAAACATCAGTGGCAAAAATGGCAAAGTCTCACAAGACCAACAACAGAAGGGGGACTAGGGATAAGAGACATCTCAACCCTACAAAAAGCTTACACATGCAAGCTATGGAACAGACTCCAACTCAACAACAGCCTATGGAGAAAATACATGAACCAAAAATATGAAGCCAGAAGGGATTACAAATATAAAACAACAGATACGCCAACATGGAAAAGGATATGCCAAATAAAAGATCACTATGAAAAAGAACTACCACAGGAAGGGAAAATCACAATAAAGCAGGCATATGAAGCCTGCAGACAGCACACACACAAAATGATATCACATAAATTCATATGGCACAAGTATCAACAAGGGAACATAAAAATTTTCCTATGGAAAATACTACACAACTCATTGCCTATCAAAGACAACCTGCAAAATTTTATGAATATCTCACCAACTATATGCCCTTTTTGCAGGAAGGACGAAGCATCACAGATGCACATATTCATACAATGCAAGGAGGTAAAAGGAATATGGGAAAGACACGCATGCATGCTAGATGGGCCAATAAAGCAACAACAAAGCATACGGCAAACCTTATTGGCATGGTGGCTAAGAGGAGAAGAAAAAAAGATACAAGGAGCAATAAGGATCATAGCCCCAGGGATAATAATGTGGCACATATGGAAAGCCTACAACAAAATCATACAAGAAGATAGCAAATGGAACATGCAAACAGTAGAAGAACAAATCCGAACAAGTATATACAACTGGAGCATGACAAAAAACAAGACCAAGCTTGCACAGAACAATGAAGAACTACAAAAGGAAGGGCTGATTCCCCAAATGCAATACAAACCAATAAAAAGACTCAAATGGCAAGCACCAACAAGAGGAAGGCTAAAATTAAATACAGATGCAGCAATTGGAAAGAAAAAAGCAGCGGGAGGAGCAATTATAAGAGATGAGGACGGAAATTTCAAACATGCAATCAGCTTTCAACTACCAGTGACCAACCCAATGCAAGCCGAAATACAAGCAATCCTTATAGCTGCCTGCTACTATACAATAAACAGCACAAAACTACAAATGCAAATGAAAGGGCTCGAAATCGAGGCAGACTGCCGAGGAATAGAGGAAATGCAGCAGCAGGACCCAGAGAAAAACAGAGGAACAACGAAGGAAAACCAAATGAAAATGATAGAGGAAATAGCAAAAGGATACAATGCAACAATCAAATACAGACCAAGAGAGGTAAATAATGCAGCCCACAACCTAGCGCAACACGGGCTGATGAAGCAAAAACTCACCGAATTCAAAAATTTTAAAGAGTTACCACCGTATGTAAAAGGATGCGTGAAGACAGACAAAGAAACGGAATACATGAGGATATGAAGCAACACACCGAAAGCTCGGAGCAAAAAGAAGAACGCCCAGAAATTACAGAGAAAAAGCAAATGAAGAAGAAGAAGACGGAAAGAAAGCGAAAGACTAGGGCACAAACACAAACGTGCACAGAAAGAGAAAATATGAAAAACAAGACAATGTAAAGCGGTGCAAGGATAAGAAACATACACGTGGCCAGCTGTAGGTACAATGTAATCCAAACATTATCCAATACCCGAAAATCAATAAAAATTAATTTTTTCAAAAAAAAAAAAGAATCATGTTTTAAAATACTCTTAAAGCAAGTATTAGAGTATCACGTTCTTTTTGACCACTAGTTTGATAACATAGAGTATTACATACATAGAATATTACATGATTTATGACCATTAGTTTGGTAACATAGAGTATTACATACTTTCTGACCATTGAAATGTATAAGATAAAAGCGGTTATTTGTAACCACTAATCATCAAGTCCGTTGTTTGTTATTTTTCCTTATATGACATCTTATTGATCTACTAATTTCTTTTTTACTTGCTTTAAGAGCAACAAAAACAACCTCCAACCAAGCGTTTTTAATTTAAATCGACTTTGGTGTTTTGAGGAGGGGTGTGGATGAAGATGCATATAGGATTCAATAATTGCCTATAAACAATGTACGAACATTGTCTAAGTTAGTACTACGTCGTTTCATTTAAATGATATGTCGTTTCGAACAAAGAATACTGCACTAGAATTTTCCTTAACATATACTTTATGAAGACTTTCGATTTTGACTAATAAAAAGAGAGAAAACGGTGTAAAAACACGCTTTCGCCACCCTTTTTATCTCATACTTAGTGAAAAGCGGTAATGTTGATGTTTTGTGACTTTGAGGTCACGGGTTTGAGCTGCGGAAACACCTCTTGCACAAAGTGTAGAGTAAGGTTGTGTACATCAGATCGCGAAACGATCCGTCTCCTACCCAGACTCTGCGCAAACGCGAGAGTCTAGTGCACCGAGAACGCCCTTTACTCATTCATGTTAAAACTATCCTAAAATACTTGTTATTAATAAAATGTTTGAAAACACTACGCTTAAATTAAACAACATTATCTCTGGCTGATGGACATAGTACGGGGATGAGAAGTTGTGGTCATTATGGACTGTACGTAGGATAAGATCAAAATTAATGTATTTGGATGTGGCAGAGCATTCACTGGGGATGAAATTGGAAAGCCATGCTCGTGAATATCACATGGCAGCCTCCTAACGGGCACTACATGTTGGTTAGCCCAAATTGCGGGATGAGATCTCCTACCCCACTTTTCCTTTACCCTACTTGTTACCACGCGACACATGGCATCAGGGATGAGTGGTGAAGCTAGATCCCCACTCGTTACCATGCGATACGTGGCAGTAGAAATGGATGGTGAGGCTAGATACGGGTCCCTCATCTAGCCTCACCACACACCCCTACTGCCACGTGTCGTGTGGTGATGAATGAGGCAAATAAAAAACGGTGAATAGATCTTAACCCCCAAGTTGCATGGTGGTTGTGCTTCCCTACATAACACTCAATAAGGACAATCCTTCTCTTTTTCTGACCGACAAAATTTGTGATGCTAACATTCAAGCCATCAATTGGTCCTCATATGTTGTTGGAGCAAAAGCCAAACCTTTGATCCCCGGAGTCTTTAATATTGCAGTTCTATAGAGCTATGTAGAAGATGTAAATCAAGAATTCATTGTCTTTTTAAATTGGTAAAGTATTGTCAGAACTCATACGATGTGGCTACTGCAAACCGGGTCAGCATCCATTTAATCTAATTAGGCCAAATACAATGATATAGTCATTACTGGTCTAGATAGCAGTATTACACCCGCACTGCACGTGTCGTTTCGAACATGCAATGTTTATTGAAGCATATGTTTTCTGCTTCCACGTGTGGTATAAGTACAGCTCGCCTGATCGTGTAATTGGGTTTCTAAGAAAGTTCGTAAAATATCGAAAGTGTTTATTACTACTTCCTCCTTCCCATGTTGTTGTTCACTTATTATTTTTTGACATTCTAAAAACTTATCAACTCTCTCTTTTAACATTTTAAAAATTGTAATACCTTCCATATATTCTTATTGCTATCCAGAGATTTTAATAACGTTTTTGTCAACTACTTAAAGCCAATGATAAATACATATTTTTTTTATAAATACGTATTTTTGTCATTTTTATACCATTCATTTCATCTTACGATTCACTCTTGACTATTGATCAAATAAGAATGTGCGTATTTATAAAAAAAAAAAAAGTAGTGTAGGTCATTACTTGATTATATAAGTGCATATGAATTATCTTTACATTAAATGATAAAACTGTCATTTATATTTGAATATGGATACTTCTAATTATCACACGTATATGTATTACATCCGTACTTACATATATGTACTGCATATATACTTACATATATACGCTGACACACACAAACATATATATGTCTATGTATATATATACACACACACATATATATATATATATTATACGCATATATATCTGTGTGTACAAGTATATATGTATACATACACACATACACATGTACACCTACACTTGTATATTTGTATATATATGTCTGTACGTATATGACAATATAAATGTATACGTATGTGTATGTGCGTCTAGATATGTGTGCGTATATAGATAGTATACGTATAAGATGACAATGGACAAAATATTCAAATAAACAAGTTTTATATTTTTAAACAAACAATTCTACCGAGTTAATATTCAGTTTCAAATATTCCACTTGTAAATTCCGTGTTTAAATAATTGAAATACGTAATACCCAGTCTGGGAAGAAGAGAAGAATTGATCCAAAAGCCACAGGGTGCTCAGAGCATATAGTTGCAAAAAGTTACATGTTAAAAGTTTGACAACCGCAATATAAATACTTAAGTCTTGGTATAAAATCGATTCTAATATAGGATAAGGTTCTTGTTAATATAGAACACCAAACTTATAATCTTCCATCTAAAAAGTCGTTAATCTATCTTGTATCTTCAAAATTTTATAGAATTAGAATAGTGGGACCCTAAAATCTGGGTAAATAACTTTTGTGACAATTAGAATTGATTCGAAGTGACCCATGACGTAGTTCAGTTGTTACTCGAGTTAAGTATTGCTTCCAAGAAGGCAATGGTTCTGGGGATACTCGCAGTGTGGGTGTTCTACTTCTGCTAGTCTGTAGGAGTCAATTGCTCCACTTCTGCTAGTCTGTAGGAGTCACATTGCGTGGGTTCTCGTGTGCAGCCTGCCAACCTAAGAGGCCGCGGGACACCTGATTTACATCTTCTACAAGCTTCAAGAGGCTGGGACAGTAGAGGACTCCAGGACGAGAGACTTCGCTTTTTGCTTCCATCCTCTCAAAGCTTCAAGGAGCTGGGACAATAGAAGACTTCAGGACGAGAAATTTCGGCTTTTGCTTCCAAGAATTGATCGGAAGTGGAACATCGTAGAAGACTAGCGAACATGATCACAGCCTCCTCCATATCTCCCTTCACTGCGACTGCCGCCGGCCGCCATTCCAAAACCACCCATCTTCATCCCCTGTCCCCTAAGCTGCCCCTGTCTAAATTCTTCCTATCTGCAAGCGGCAAGCCCATTTCTGTCCTCGCCACTTCCCTCTCCCTGACACCATCTCTAGCAGCAGAAATCGAAAAGGCGGCCCTTTTTGACTTACAATATCACCCTCCCAATCATGATGGTACAATTCTTGCTACTCATGGTAGCTCTGGACAAGATTTACCACACCCCTTTGGGTCAATTCATGGATGATAGAGATGCTGCCATTAGAGAGAAGCTCAACAGCGTCAAGGACACCTAGGAGGAGGTGAAGCAGCTTGAAGAGGAGGTTGCCGAAGTGATGGGAGCTGCCAGAGCTGAGATATCTGCTGCCCTTAACAAGATGAAGGAGACTCGGGTGGAATTGGATCAGAAGCTGGCTGTGACGAGGAAGAGAATTGAGGGTGAGTTGCAGGAGGCTTTGGCTGATTTGGTGAATCACCAGGAGGATACAATTCAAGCTCTTGACTCTCAGATTGTTGATCTAACTGATAAGATTGTTAAGAAGGTTCTCCCTGTTTCTTGATATTAGGACCAAAGCCAGCAAGAGGCATCGGTCCTTAACTAAGATGGAAACTAGATATTTGTGAATTGAAAAGAGTCTGTTGAAAGATGTCTACTCGCCTTGACACTCAATCTTGTATTTTGCCCATGTTGAATGAACTACTCCAACATAGTACTGCATAATGTTATTTTGTATGAACTTATGGTGCATCTCTGGTTATGTGGATACACCTTTTTGTAAGCTTGAATGCAGCAAGCTTGTGCTTTGATTGCTGATAGTGCAAAGCAAGACTGTAAAACTGAACGAATCCAGAATGATTGACTCAGTTTGATTTCTCTCTGCAACTCAGAAACATGAAGTTGGAACCACTATTAATCGTGGATCAGCTTGTGCCGTGGTGAATATGTACTCGGGCGTCGAATGGAAAGAATTAGGAGAGACAAATTGAGGAAGATTGAAAGTTTGAAAGTAGAAAGGATTTTTGGTAACATGTGGATTAACACTCGTAGATACCAGATTACACGCAACACAACACATACCCAATATATTCCAACGATAACAAAAGCTATCGCTAGAGTCTAGAGAGGGTGAGAGGCAGACAAACAATACTCACATCCTAAAGGATATAAAGTTTGCTTCCAGTGAGACCCCCGGCTCTATATGTGCTTGCATAAATGATACATTAATAATGATATGGTATGCTAGTGTGTTTGTGAAGAAATTTAGTAAATACAAATAGAGAGTTTTCAATATTAAAATAGCCGTCATCGTGTATATGCAGAAATAATGAAAGACAAAAGACCCAAAAGAAAAAATGCAATTTCAGCCTAAGTGTAGAAAATATCTAAGTCTCTAAATATACTCTAACTTTCCCCTATTTCCTAGGTGTCGTAACTTCTCTCTGTTGTTAATTATTCACTAAAATGCCTGTGAGGAATTACACAAGTTCCTGTCTGAAAATCAGCAAAATTTTGTGATAAACATGTTTGATTTAAAATCTTTCGGTGCCTAAGAATTGACTTCGCCACGTACAGGAAGTATTCACAACCTAAAGAATCATATATCTACTTGAATCTAGTCACTAAATTGATAAAATTGCCCACATTATTCAGAATGAAATACCTGCCTCGTTTACAAGCTTAGTCGTCAAATTCGAGAGTTTAGAAACTTCGCTTCCCAATTCAGCAAGAACCCCACCATTATTAACATTTGTCCTTGTCTCAAAGTCACCAATAATCTCGCCGTAAGTATCATAGTCAGCACTAATGCTCAAACTAGCTTTATTCAAAAGATCTTTGCTCATTTCTGCTAGCTTCTGAAGTGCACCGGTGGCAGCTTCAACTTCCAACTGGGCTGCCTCCAATTGGAGTTTCTCAATTGCCATCTCTCCCATACTCCTGCCCCCAATTTTTTCCTGAACCAAGTCATGGAGTTTCTTCAATTCAGCACTATCTTGAGTCATTTCTTCCTTCATTCTCTTTAGTTCTTTCTCTTTGTTTTCCAACCTACTATTGACAATTTTGAGCTCTTCATCTTTGATCGTTAGTGCTCTTTCTGTGGCTACAATTTCCATTTCTTTTGTCTTCAAGCATTCTCTGGTAAATGAAAGTTCTCTTTCAAGCTGTTTTCTCCCCAGTTCCGAACTATCCACTTGTTTCTCAGCAGACAATATCTTGAGATCAGAATCATTATGGTGACTACCTGTCCCATGTTCTTCATTTCTCAGTCCAGAAGCCACATCATTCGTGAATTCAACAATCCGTAGGATAACTGACTCTGTCTCAAGGAACCTTATCTTTGTATCTTCTAGTTCATGTTTCATTGTCTGAACATCTTCCTCGCTCTCCTTCAGCATTATTGATGCTTGCTTTAATTGGTCTTCCTTGCTGTTAAGAAGTGATTTTAGCTCAGCAATCTCTTGATTTGCTAAGCCGAGAGCCTTTTGACAACTTAGAAGCTCCAAATCTTTTTCATCGACCACCTTCTGAAGAGAAGCCTGCTTGGACTTTAGAAGCTGTATCTCTGTTCTGGCATCTACTAGTTCTGACTCCTTGACATGAAGAATATTCTTCAGCTCTAAAAACTCACCGGTTTTATGGTCTAGCTCCTCTTTAAAAGACGACAGATCCTGATCTGCTTGTTGCAATAAAGACCTCTCCTGATCAAGTTCCTTCTGTAGCTCTCCTGTGAGTTCTTTCTCCAGCATCAACTCCCTTTCAAGTTCCTTGTTTCTAGCCTCGGCAACCCTTAGTTTCATCCTTTCACTCTCCAATTCGAGTTTTGCGCTTTTCAAACTTGTCATGTATGAACTGACGCTGGTCCTTTCTGCTTTAAGTTCATATAGTTGCTTTTCTAAAAGCTGTTCCTGATCTCCCATCTTTTGTCTGGAAGAGATCAAAGATCTCTGGCAGGAGACTAACTCAGACCTAACACCTGCGAGTAGCTTTCTCACCCTTTGAAAATCTTCAAAAGTGCCATTTGCTTTCCCTTTGTGCTTCGAAGTTACTTCCGCCAGTTTCTTTAATTCTTCCTCCACTACAAGCCACTCACTTGTTCGTTTCTTTAAGTTGTCCTGAGCAACTCTCCATTTCTCCTGTTCTGATTTTTGCATCTCCTTTGAAGCTTCTAGCTCCTCTTCTTTCGTTCGGATAGCTCCTTGGAGTTGTTGGATTTCAAATTCTTGTCTTCTCACAATTGCATTTACTTTATCTAGGTCTTGTGCCTTATTCTTAATTTCTAACTCCACATTTGCAGCATTGTCATTTTTCTTCCTCAATTCTTCATCCATTCTTTGTATTTCAGCTTCTTTCATAGATAATGCAGACTGGGTATTGAATACCTCCCGATCTCTCTCCCTGAGGAAAAGCTTTAGGTCCTCAATCATCATTCCCTGAGATGCTAAAACAAGATTCGCCTGCCTCAAATCCACTTCTAATTTTTCTTGTCTAGAACTGGCAGTGACAATGTCTTCTTCTTGCCGCATCAACTCCTCCTTAGCAACGCTCAACTCATTGTATTCCTGTAAAAGCTTCCTTTCTGTTTCCTGTAAATCTTCTTCCTTCTTCTTCAATGCTGCAAGCGCAGCATGCAAATCAGTCTCCAACTTACCTAGACTCAAGCCTAGTTCAGCTACTTGAGGAACTTGAGGTTCTCTGCCAATTTGTTCCTCTAGTTTCTGCGTCTGCACAAATAGCCTCTCAAGAAGAATCCTTGCAGGCTCCGCGGCTCCATTTCCATTGACACCTGATTTCTTATTATCCAAGACTGAACAGACAACTGAGGAGAACAGGTTCCTTTTTCTGCCTCTTGTGTATATCAACCTCTTATGCTTCCAAGGATATATGACGCGGCAGGCCTGCATAGGTCATTCAGTGATTTACAACATAACGAATATGTCTGATTGCCAGCATGAAAAATGTCAATATACGGTAAAATTATCATTACAAAGCTAAGATTGACACACAAAAGGCCTATGATTTAAGTTCAAATTGTTCAGACGTGAAGACTAAGGAAGATGGTCAAAACTGGAATTTTACAAAGAAGGATGATTGTAAAAGATATGTTCCAGGCAAATATACTGGTGAGAATTGTTAGACGACAAATAAAGACATCTAGAAAAAGCAACGCTTCATGTCAACAGGAATAGAGATGCAACAAAGATTACCAAAAAGAACAGCAGAATGAAAACACAAAAGTTCATTAATCAAACATATGGATGATATCTTCCTAATGTAGCTAAACTTATGCAGTATTATTCACCCAAAAGAATATATATATCAAGAAATACCACATGCTGCTTCCTCCTTTCTTTCTTTTTCTCCTTTTTCTTCATTTATCCTAAATAGATAATTAGTGGAGGAATTGTGAATGGCAATGCATCCTCATAACTGCCAGTGTGACCGAGTACTCTTAACATAAAAAAGGTTCCAAGCTGTAAACCAAACATGCATCGCAAAGCTTCCAAAATCCCTTTACATTAGGAAGTCTTGACTACTTAGCCTTAAAGCCATATTCAACTCATCTAACCCCAAGGTTCACTCAATTTAACATTTAAGTGCCAACCATGTCCAATTGATTAAGAACATAGCCAGATGAGCTTTCCGACTAGCCCACTTTTCACGAGGACTGGAGTTTTGCTTCAATAATATAATCCAAAGTTTTACCCTCACCAAGCAATTTCAACTTCTCCAACCTGCAACTTAGTCCAACCCCAAAAGAAAACCAGTTCAGGCTTTAATATGCCACCTGAATAATTTATCAAACATGACGTCAATACCCCAATGGATCACGGGGATGGATCTACCAAGTGGTCCTTACAGCGCAAGTTTGGCTTCAGCAAAGTAAGATTCTTACATGTGGAATGCGTATTTTTCTGTTTCTTATTTTTAATCAATTTTCTCAAAAGGAAAAAATATTTCCCCAAGGTATAATTTCAGGACAAATATGTTCCATGAAATACTAAAAGATCTTCTACACTAGCAAAAAGGATAATTTCAGAAACTTTCCATTTTAATTAATCTGAATTAACCAACTTGCTTAAGTACAGAAACAACGGTAACAGCAATTGTTTAACACACAATGAATTATAAAGTAATTAACTAAAGACTTACATTCATTTCTAAGTTGGCTACCTTCCGCAATAAATTCAAGCTCATACAAGAGGAAAACCAAGCTACACGATAAGATACTAAACATCAAATAATCAAAACAATAAAGAAGCAGACAAACTTATAAATAGAAAAATATACCTTTGATGGTTTGTGAAAAGACGAAGCCGTGAAGTTGCACTGCGCGGATATTGACGAAGCAGCAGCCATATCTTACCCACCGGGAACAACCAACGCTGAAATTCCCCGGTCCGGCATATGGGAAAATCGTGTCGACGATTCAAAGTACGACGGAGCTGCTCCAGAGAGAGAGAGAAAAGCTTGAAAATACGGTGAAGTGAAATGGTATTGATGGAGGGAAAGAATACTTTCTTTTGGCGCTTTTTAGCATTGTGTAGGCTCGTTCATCCTAAGATGCGCCTAATCACAGGCATCACGCAATCTGAGGTCGTTGGCCCATCCTCCGACGGGTTTGGATCATCCCATTACAATTCTCTTCCCTCATTCTCCACCGCACGATACGTAAAAGCAGTAGAAGATGGTGAGACTAGATGATGGTAACCCGAATCTAGTCTTACATCCTCCTCTGTTGTCATATCGTGCGGTGGAAAGTGGGGTGGGGAGACCTTGTTTCCCCTCCAACGTGTACCCTCCACTGGATTAAAGTAAATAATCATCCATGTTGCCAAAAGTGCTAAAATAACGTCCGGTGATGACCAATTTGAAGATTCTATTCATCGAGAATTTCATCTACTATTCCATTTTCTATTAATTAGATGAAAAAAATATTATATCCTCAATTGAAAGGCTCGTCTACAACAATAATACATACCCATCATATCTCAACAACGGTAATTGAAATGCTGGTCTAGCCACATAAATTTGTAGATGATGTAAATCATATACTCATCATTTTACTAGAGGTGCAGTGATGTCTATAGAAAACTCAAATCTAAACCTGCATAAAGAGATGGTGAAATGGCCCGGACTCTTGTGTTGCAAGTGTAAAGAATCAAACTTGTATTTCTTGTGTGCAATCTGAGACTTCTAAACCAAATGAACTACGTTCTAAAAGCATAACATCATATGTTACATTATGTGAGATCGTACTCACATGATTTGTGACAAAATTGTGATATAAGATATCTTGCGGATAAAAGGTTAAATCTGATGGTGGAAAATAGAAATCATGTTACTATAAAAATATTGTTTGGGGTCCATAAGAAACACACGTCTAAACTTATTCTGGTATAAAGAACTGATATGATAGAACATATATACTCTTATTCATCGGCTACTCATCGTTTTGGAGTAGGAAGCGTCACATTTCTCATGTTACGTGTTCCGTCATTAAATTACTTTTTAGACGTTTGATTGGTTAAGTAACAACTAATCATGTAAGAATTATGAGATTACGGTGGTCAAACAATACATTATTCGAAAAGTAGTATGCATATAACTTTAAAATTTTATTAATTTTATAAAAAGATGCATAATAATAAATCTTGTTACATCACCAAGAAGGTACACAAATAGCGATCTTGATGGTCTAGGAAGACATTTTATCAAACACTCTTGTTATGACCGGAAATGAGTACAACAACAAAACTGTAACACTTGTTTTTATACACCATTCAGAAACAAATGTGTATTAGAAAAATTATCTTCTATTTGTTTTCTGTTTTGTTTGTCAGTGGGTACAGTGTTTTTTATTGTCTTCTTGTTTTCTTTGCGTAATCTGAAAACTTTTTATGTGCCTTCATCCACCACATTGTTATTCTTAGATTTAATTTTCTCTAAAGTTGGAATATAAAAAATAATGTTTTCCGCACACTAGGCTTTCGCGTTTGCGGAGAAATAATTCAAAAATTGGAATATATGTGTCATTTTGTCTTGGAAAAGAGAATACGAAAGAGGTGACCATGAGTAATACGAGGTGGTGAGAGTATGGTTTTGACAACGGAGTCATCAGACGCTTTTATGCGTTTCAGAAATCGGTTGAGATCAGAAGAAGCCTCAAATGAGTTAGAATATGAGGTCTCTAATCACGCGACGCCACATTTACAAAGTGGCCCGCGGTTTATTATTTTCTTTTAAAAAAAAGTCACTTTGTACACGTGACATCGCATGATTCCTAAATATGTAATTACTCCAATGCACAGTAGTGTTAGTATAAAGTGTACGATAAATCTACGTACATCAAATCGTAGAACGATCTAGCCATTTTTCAGACTCTACACAAACGTAGAAGCATAATACACCGAGAACGTCGTTTTTTAGCAGTGCTAATACGAATTATTCCTAAATACCCATTGCACTTTCAAAAGCACATCTTCAGTTATACGGAATGCCTCGCAAGCATCAATTCATTAAACATACGCAAAGGGATTCACCCATTCTTCGGCCCAACAAACCTTTCGTCTGTGTCCAATCATCGGCCCAATAAACTCTGAGCCCAATCGTAGTCAGAACACTTCCGAGTCAGATACATGAAAGATGGTAGAATCGGTACATCATCATTCAAGGACTCGTCTAGGGAACTCAAAAGTTTGGATGTTTCGAAAGTGACATGATTTGTGTACGTATGTGTGTGTAAGTAGTTAAAATTAACTTTTTAAACGAGTAATAAAAATATGTTCAGAAGTTAACATTTAATAATATTTGTTTTGAAACAAATTTAATAATATGAGTCACGTTATATTGCTATCACGTCTAAGCTTTAAAGGTCAAAAGAAAATTGTTATATCGTTCGTCGAAGAGCAATATAATCTATACTTGATACAGTCGCTTCGTTCAAAATTTGTTGTAATATAAAAGTCAAAATGGTCACTTGTAAACTTTCTTTTTTGGGGGTGCGGGGGTGGGGTCACCTTGTCACTTCTAAACTTAAATACTCCTTTTGGAGATGTAAGCTAAGCGCAACGCTTGACAAAATAAATAATTTCAATCAAGTCCTAGACTCTCTATCCCTTGGGATATAGGTATTGTCTGACTACCACTTACCCTCCCCAGACACTAACGATAGCTTTTGGTGTCGTTGATGATGATGAAACATCTCAGGTGCGTGTTATAGCCTATAAGAAGAGAACTCATTACACAATGTTGTAGGAGGTCAACTCAGATGCCCTAAAATCAGGTAGAATCACACGTTGGCAAAACTTCTGTAAATGATCAAGAACTTAACAAAATTAAAATGAAAGCTTATTTTACTCTATATAGCTCTTACAGTTTGCCTTCAGTTCTCTAAGTTCTTGTCTTTCTAATCAAGAATGTACGGCTTCTCTAAACAGACTTCAGTATGACAATAAACAAGGGGAGAAGGGAGTAACCATGGCCATATGGAACATAGATGAAAATAATAGGATGATGATGAAGGAAAGGGGGAGGGGGGAGTTCAAGGGAGTTGAGCAAAATTTTCTAAATGCTTGAAGGGATGTAACTCAAAATAATTATGGCAATCCCAAAGTGTTAAGACCTGCTGGATGACATCCAACCCCATTAACATTATAACAGCACAGATTACCAACTTCCACCCATCTCTACATTCCAACCCCCCCCCCCCCCCGGCCATCTGCCAACAGTATCCTTCCACCTGAACAGAGATTCATTTTGGGATGAACGCTGACACTTTCACATCATAAATGTGGACCAACCTTTTTTCAGGGCAAACGAAGCTCGAAAACAAATCTGCCAGCCAAAACCACATGTTCACGAGTGGTTGTTGAACCATGGCCCCAGTGATCCACCATTCACGTGTCCATTACTATGGATTCCAAAACCATTTGGAACAAGCGTAGGTGGCAACCCAACAGCCACAGGTGGTGGAGAAGGGGAGTACGGTCCATGAGTGTGTGGATGACTCAACGGGCTTGCCAGAGGACTGGTTCCACTACTCACCTTGCGTTGCTGAATAGCATGAATCTGCCTCAGTCCATCTTCATGGATGCGAGACAACGTTTCCAACTCCTTCAACGATAACGCTTCTAAGCCCACACCATAAAGTGGTGCATGACGAGCCATTTCTTCATGCAGTGATGCATCCAGATGATGAATGTATTGCTGCAAAGATCCAAGAAAAGGTGTCAACACTACCTTCAAGTTTACTCATTCTAAGAGAAGTATACCACAAAACCAAATGCAAAGAGGAAAAAAAAGTAGCATAGCTTCAAGTTTACCCAAATCAATTATGACGGACTGAAACAACATACAAAGAAGTGCAACAGCAGTTTACGTAACCAAATGGCAAAAAGCAATTGATAGGTTGCCTAAGCTCATGTCACGCATTAGATCTCGTTGCATCACAATCAATTCAAGTGGAGGCAAAAGATGCCCATTGAGATTCTTCCAGCAAAGTTGTTCATCAATGTCAAGCATGAAACAAACAACACTTGCCAAAAAAAAAAAAAGAAAGAAACAAGCAACAAATGTCGGATCTCAAGCTGAAAGATTTGTCAATAGCAAATACCTCACAAGCTTGTAACTTTGATTCCAGTCCATCGATATAAGTTTCACATCGAGCAACTTGCTCTTCCTTCTCTCGCTTTTCGCCTTCAGTTTGTCCAACTGTTCGGGTCAATCGTCGAACTTCATCCTCCAGCGACTGGCGTATTTCTTCCCGGGAAACATTCTCTGTGGCATAACGTTTCAGTTCCTCATCAAATCTTTTCCGAGCAGCTTCAGCATTCTTTAACCTCTCTGCAAGTGCATTTTTCTCCTTCACAACTCTCTGCAACATCCATGGAGCAGAATTCAGAACAAATTATTGAACTGGAATCATATAAAGAGAACTCAAGCATCTTGTCAAATTCTGTGGGATAATAAACATGCTAGGTAATTACCACGGGAGGTCTTAAACGTCTCTTTTCACAGTCTATGAATGACTTGCTATTGAAAGCACCAAAACAAGCACTTGAAAAAACTATAAAAAGAGCAATGACAAAAGCAATAATGAGCCCCTCAAATCAAAATCACAGAAAAAGACCATGCACAATGTTATTGCCACAAATTACAAGGACCAAATAAGCAAAATATCTCATATCTAACTTGGAAGCATGAGTAAACATTTTGCAAGCAAATGCTGTATGACAAAGAACAGAACAGTTCTTCCGGTTCTTTTACATTTTTATAGAAGAGAGGCCCTTTTCCATCTGCTCTTTTTGTGGTGGGCGGCAGAGGAGGGAGAAGGTGCGGGGAGGGGAAAAAAGCAGAGAAAGATGAACTCCCTTCGTACAGCAGCGTACAATAGTTCACGTATCATGTTAGCTTCTAGCTAGAATCTACCTACATCAAATAAGACAAGGCCCAGCTCCTACATACTTAGTCAAAGATAACTAGGGTTATGACTGAGGTGTGCAACAGAGGGACAGAACTGAACCTTTCACCGGATTTAATACCTCCAGGGGTTAATATAAAGCATCTAACTTTTCATGCCAACCTTATAGTCTAAGATGCAAGCTAACTACAGTCCAGAGAATCAAGAATCAAACCTTCAATTCATCACGCTTCCGTGATCTCAATTGAGAAAGTTGTATCTCAGCATCATGCAGATGATCCTGCAGAACCTTCTTCTCGGCACCAAGCTTTGCTATTTCATCATCCTTTTCTGAGCGCAGCCATTCAAGCTGGCTCTCAGCCTCTTGTATTTGTTCTGAGAACTCTTTTCTTTCCCTTGCCATACGATCCATCTCAGCTTTCATCTCAGACTGCCATTTCATAATTACCCATTATAGCATCATTACTGGGGTCTTTTTTTAATCTTTAAGTTATATGCACCAGAATCTAGCAACTACTGATCATAATGGCTATACATTACAATATAAGATCATCTATAAAAAGGCTATCTTACCTTAAGGCGATTATATGCTGCCTCAGAATCACTCAAGTTTTGAGAAATGACAGCTTTTTCCTTAGTTATATTAGCAAGTTCAACTTTCTTTTCTTCACGAAGTCGGAGAATTTCATCTCCGTTCGTGCACAACTGATGCCACAATGCTGCCCGATCAACATTTGCAAGTTTGGCAACCTCTCTCATCATGCTGAGAACTGGTTTAACAATTTCTTGCTCCTCACACACCAGGAGCACCAAAATTTCCAAATCAAGATCTACTTCACGGGTGCTTTCAGAAGTATA
Source organism: Eustoma russellianum (assembly GCA_036186865.1). Classification (NCBI taxonomy): domain Eukaryota; kingdom Viridiplantae; phylum Streptophyta; class Magnoliopsida; order Gentianales; family Gentianaceae; genus Eustoma; species Eustoma russellianum. The sequence continues at coordinate 1,392,541 of AP025049.1, read as the reverse complement.
TGTAGCTCTATCAATAAGTCTCTTGAGAATTTTAAGTCTGTAAGGCTCGTCAGCATACCATTTAAAAAGTATAGTATAGAGCAACTTCACAAATCCTTTTACACGTGGATCTTTAGAAAGAGCCAAAGTCTCAGCCAAACCAAGGACAGTAGAAAAATCATCTTGTTGAGCTCTCAATTGTTCAATAGCATCCCCTTCCTCAGTTACATCTGTATGTTGAAAATTGTCAGCAATAAATTGTGAAGCCAAATTTAGACGTTGAGCTAGTCGTCTTTCCAAAACCATGGCCATGGACTGAGCCACGATAGCTCCTCGAGCAACAGCTCTCTCAAAGGCTTGGGAAGCTTCAACAGCAAGGCCAGGGATTGATAACATCTCAATAAGCACATAAATGTCTGAAAAAAAATAACTGGCATGAAAAGCTCGCTCATCTACAGCTGGTCTCTCGGAAGTCCCAGAGCCACCAGATGAGAAAATCTCACGAGGAATTGCCGAGCAATTGTCACCAAAGTCGTCATCACAGTCAATATCCCTTATAAAAGCTTCAGCAACATCTGCACAACTATGTACAGTTTGGCTTAAATAATCAAGGACACATGGTGAGACCTCAGTGCTCAGATGCTTCAGTCGAACACGAACAGACCTTACCTGCAGAGGATAACAGCAAATTTACATGAGAATAGCACGAGCATAACGTAGGTATACAAACAGAGAAGCTAGCCTACAACAGAATTCGAATATATGATTGAGGTTTTATTTGTTCCATACTGCTTCTGGAAGATGGTGGCAATGTAATGCAGCTTTGAAGATAAAATCCACCGTTGCTGCAAGAGGTTCATCATTTGAATCTGCCAAAAGACCAAAAGACTGGAAAAGAACACGTTCCCAAACTTCACTGCTACACTCCAACTGGCTAAGTGCACCAAACACCTAAGGGACAAACATTCGTGGAATGAGAATTCCGGAACATAAACAGCTTGGACAGTTCTAACATGTAAAACCAAACACCTCTAGAAAAGAACTCATAAAAGACCAAGCAAAGAAATCCGTAATAATTGTGAGACTTACAGGCAGACGCAGACTTGGTTCTGTATCAGGCTTTTGGAGCCGATCTAACAACGAACAAGCAGCAATTGGGTGCTCCGAATTTTCGACCAATTTGGGTACTAAAGAAACTAGGTCCGGCTGTAGACGTTTAGGAGCCTTATCCAACACAATGGCTATCTTCCTAGCAGAGTGAGGCCTTCTTCGTGGCTCAGGAGATCCATGTGGAACAGCTCCATCCAGTGCTCTCAACGAGTTGACAATCAAACCAAGAAGCTCCTCCGACTGCTCTGGCCACTTAGTCTGAAACAAATTCTTTTTGGTCAGTATACAAACCATAAGTTCCAGTACTTGCATTCTTTCATGTGATATAAGAGTACCTTAGAGTACAACGATGGATTATCAGGGAACCCAGCAGCTAATGTTTCCGGGGGACAAGTAGCCTCACCAGGAACAGGCTTTTCAGGCATACCATTTCTCTGCGTATTTGAATTTTGGACTACAGAGGACTTAACACATTCATTTGTTTCTGAATACCTGTCTTGAAGAGCCTGCTGTGCAGACTCTACACTCCCAGATCCCCTATGTGGCTCCACCGGAGTAGTTGCCCCACTATCATCCAGGGAAGGTCTAGAACTAGTTTCGGAGGAATCATCGCTTATATTTCCTTCTGAAGGTTGGCAACACTCAACCATTATATCCAACAGTAAATCAATGATTGCTTGCTGTAAAACCTTAACACCCATCAACATGTTCATTAGACTAGGAGAAGATTCACCATTTTTATTAACTTTCTTTGCATCATTACCACCGGATATCTTTGTGGGAAGAAGCAAGCGTTTTACTTTGTCTGGGTCATCAAGATAAACTCGAAGTCCAGTCAAAAAACCAGCAATAGCACCAGCATCCATAAGCAGCTTCTCTCTTAAGGTGATCTGTGGTTGTGACAGATTGTCTCCATAAGTGAGGTGGAATCCTGCCCTAGAAAGAAGATTTCTGAAAATGTCTTCCTCTTCTCCACTTATTCCTTCACTATCCTCGGAGTCAATCAGTTCATCTGGATCAGTTGTTATAGCATCCTGATCATCCTCAGAATTTAAAACCTGATCAAAAAATACCAACACTCTATTCACAAATAATACTTCTGGAAAAAAAAAATATTCACCATAATTAAAATCTACTAGGAAAAGACTCGGGCAAGTAGTGAGTTCCAAAAATTAAGAAATTAAAGTCCTAATGCTGGTTCCATTGAATTTAAAATACCAGAAGCAATTCCGATTCTTACGCTTGTCAAAGTACTCCCGTTATACTGTCAGACCCTAGAGCTTGGCCTCCTACAGTTTCAAAACTTCAAAACGTTTGTGTCACGGAATTTAAGAACAAGAAGATAAGCAATCCTAGAATAACATCACGTCCAAGTGTTAGAGCGGGCTTTTAATATGACTACAAGGATCAGGCATGGTTTACAGCTCAAGGAACTTGAACGCAAATGCTCAGCTCCCGAAGTTAAGAGTCCATCTGTCCACTTTTTCTCAGGGACAAACCTTTGCAACTTAAGGGAGGGCCACATGGATCTCCTCTTAAAATCACGATAGGCTGGCACACTGGAACAAAGTTCAAATCCTTTCAAAGGAACTCCAAAACACCACCTATGTGGCTTCAATAAATTATTTTGAGCAATGTCTTCTTGACTTGCTAGACAACATCAACACATGATGTGTAGCTTTGTAAATTTCCCTATGGGGCATATATATATAAATTTTTAAGCTGTTGGGCCTATTGCACCTCATCCACAAGTGTACCACTGTGGCATTCCCAAAGTCATAAAACTACAAAAAGGAAGAAAGAAAAGAGGATCTACTCAATCTAAGTCAGAGAAAAGTCAGGCGCCACCATTCTCCATCCGAATACTTCCATTGAAAAGGCCTTGCGTGATGTACTGTAGATTGTTTTGTCATTACAGCTGCTGAATTTTCTAGCAGATCAAATAGCTCTCTCCTCCAGCACCACCAAGGAGACAGAAAATGATTTAAAAACATTAGGATCCAACCATAAAATGAGAGCAAACAGTCCATAATGGCTAAGAGACGGCCCGCTATCCTGATTTTTCAATCAAAATACTATATGTGTTAACTTCTATTAAAATAGTGAATGACCAAAAGCAAGCCAACGTCTGATTCAATTTCTGAAATCTGACACCTACAGTTGACTTGTAGGACAAACTAAATAAATAAAAACTTGAGACAAATACAAAAGCCAAGCTTGAAAACGCAGACACAATTTAATAAGTGCACCAGAATACAACATTAGTCGGGAGCTTGAACAACGATGATACTAACACATCTAGTTCCTCATTCAAACATACAATTGCTAAATGTTGCAATCATGATAAACCATGACACTGGAATTACGCACCCAAATATCTTACTTACTAAAATATTATCTTTCAAATTTAAGCAGCACATTTGGTCAAGTGGTAGACACAAGATTAACTTCAACTCCCAATACGAGTACAAATGATATGTATGATGATTCTTCACCTAGGACAGAGGTAGTACTACTATGAAAAAAATTATTAGTTGGTTCACTAAAAAGCTTCAACGCCCCTTTTATCAAATTGTGATGACCATAACATGGCAATTTCGGCAAGGAAAGGATCTTACATCTTGTGAGCCGACAACACAACTGAATCAATAAGAACATACAAAATAAAATATTAATTTCCAAATAGGTGGGAACAGGAGTAAAATCAGATATATATCCATGAAAAAACTGTAGGCGAAGTGCTCTATATTAAACCCTTGTTCAAATTTGGCTCTTGTTAATCCTATGAACATCAGGGTTTCCAGATAAATGAAACTCCTTTGAGTAGGGAAACACTGAACCTTCTTTCACTTATTAGCTGCTTGCTCTAAAATTACATACGTGGCATAAGATGTGTTATGGTAGACAACAACGCAACCGTTACCTCCATTGGGTCAGATCAGCTATATTGGTCCTTTGTCTCCACTACTACAGAAAGAAAGAAGCAAGAAGAGTTTGACCACCACAAGCTTCTCTGTATGAATTAAAGGTCACACACTGATAGGACAAGACATTCACTAAATGGCGGTAACCGGGGGCCATGCTGTCAAAAAGAAATGTAATTGTACAGGAAAGTGTTGAAGTGTGGCAAAACGTTAAAGTATTATGATCCATGCCAATGAGCAGAAAACTGTTTAAATGTCAATTATTGTCTAACATACTCCAGTATGAAAAATCTGGGGAAAATGAGGTAGGCAGAGAAAGATATACATCACATATTAAGCAAACAACTAAAATCTGAAACAAACACGCTGACAAAGGAGACTAAAAATCCATACAACAAAGGCACATATGAGCTATGGCATATCGCCTGAAAAAACTAACCTCCAGGTCCGCAAACTCAAACCAAGGGAAGCAGTCCAAGATTTCACAAACAAAGACAACTGTGTCACGCATAAGGAAACCTGCATCCGGTTCTAACATATCTGACACTTTCATGAATTGCAAAACAGAATTGTTCCATGTCTTCGTGCATATAGAAGACTCCTTCCACACATTTTTAGAAGGATTTTTTTGGTTTACGATTGCCATCCTATATTTAACCCAGAAATTCTTGTCAGGATCACTGCCAGCAGATTGATCACTTTCTAGGTATATACATATGGTGTCGAATGATTCATATACACCTGCGTCATCAGATATGAATTATATGCAGGAAATATTTAAACCTGTCGTAATCAATAATGACACTTGTTAACTACCATCTTTAGTGAGTATGGGAAAGTGCACCTACCAATCCGAAGTTCACATCCGCCAGCTTGAAAAAACTTGCTGAAGATTTTCCGAGTTTCTATTATCTCTTTAAAGGATAAGAAGTTTTCAACCTTCCACGTGAAGGCACTTCTCTTTCCATCTGGTTCAGAATCCTGAAGAGTAAAATCCTGCACCTGCGATGTTTCCTTCAAAATAAATACTTCAGCAGAGAAGAAAACAGTGTCCTTCTCAAGGAACCCTGAATCTTGATCAAAAAGACTGGTTAGAGTCACAAATTCACGCCAACCCCAGTCTTTTGCAGCTTTGGAGTACCGATTTTGAGATTCCTTTGTGACAGACTTCTCCTCCATCTTTTGATTCACAACAGACAAGCGGTGACTTACAAAGCAACTCCAGTCATTATTTGTATTTCGAGAATCTGTCACTTCAAGAAATACTGAAAGATGGCAAGGTGGCTGAGACTGCCCTGATACCATGGATCATGTGTTAAGGGGCATCATTGAGCAAAAAGGAAGCAAGAAACGATAAAGACGCATGTAAAAGTTTGAATATTTAATTCACACAACAACCTATCAAATCACTAATATATGGATCAACATAACATCATCCACAACTGACTCCATGGGAAAGCAACAGTGGACATTGGTTAGCAGAAAACGAATAAGGACATGGAACCTTTGAGATACACATCCATAATACAAACTGACAAATGCAGTGCCATAATAGGCATCTTATAGTTGAAGAATTTGAGCACAAATACACCCAAAACTAAAGCATTGTGCCAGCACACCTACCTCTCGGGTAAACAATAAGTCGACAATCCCGATTTCCAATTTGGAACCGCCTGCTCTTGATGCAAAGTCCAGTGATCTTTCTTTTCTTGAGAAGGTCTTTCAACCTTGTGAAGTTCTCAATCTTCCAAGTAAACTTTCCAGAATTCCCATCCAACTTTTTAGCACCACTGTTCCCAATCCTTCCACCAATGAACCCAACAGACTTGGAGAAAGTATTGAACTCCTTAATCACATGAAAAGAGGTACTAAAAACGGCTGTGTCGTCAACTAAATATCCACCTTCTGGACCAACAAAATCTGCCATTTTCATATAATCATTCCACCCCAAACTAGTATTATCTCCACTCTTATTATCGGCTGCAAATCTCCCGTATGAATCCCTATGCAAGTGGTTTAGCCCGGGCTTCTGATTCAAAACAGACATCCTAAACAGACACCAACAGCTCCTGTCCCCTACACTCTTTTCTGTATCCTTGCTTTCCAAACACAGGGACAAATAATCAACCCCATTCACCGAGCTCTGATACACGCTAATTCTCAAATTACATTCCCCAGCAGGAAAAGCCGGGCTCATTATCTTCTGTGTCTTAATCATTTCCTTAAACAACCCAAAATTATGAACCTTCCAAGTAAACTTTCCACTCAAAACATCACCATTTCCAACAGCACCTACTAAATTCGACGTAGAGCTGGACTGCACCTCATTATTATCGCGTGAAAAATTAACAGACTCATGCAAGATCAATATATCAGCTGTAACTAAAAGACAATCATTGTTAAACAAGAATCCAAGCTTAGGTTCTAAAATAGAATTCGAGGGCGTAAAATCGCACCAGCCGTGAGATTTCTTTTTCGACGAAAAGCGATGCCAGCTGTCCCGGTGTATAGACTTGGAAGAGTCTGAAGAATGCTCCACTGAAAGACGGTAGCTAGCAAAACAATCCCATTTGGAGGAAGCCGTATTTCGGGGGTCCATGATTTGAAGATAGATGCTGATATAGCCCGGAAGAGCTTGTGAATCACCTTTTGGATAAATTAAAAGGCGACAATCATATCCCCCCACCTCAAAATACTTGCTCCAAAGAGCACGAGCCTTGCTCTTAGGGAAATTCGCGATAGCCCATTTGCAAACAGCTGAATAATCCCCTCTCCGCTCAACCACCACCGCCTCCGCGTTTGAGGTAGGGTCTCTGGAAGCAGAAGGATCCTCCGCCGCCACCATGGGCTTATGAAAAGACGGTAAAGATTGGGTTGCAGATGATGAAGAAGATGAAGAGTGAGAGGCGGCAGTAGATGATGAGGCAAGCGGGTTTTGTGATTGGTCACAAGGAGAAGCAGAAGACGAGGATGATGATGAAGGGACAGCCACATCGGCGGAAGAATGAAGGTGGTGGTTGTGGTTGTGGTTGTGCTGATGGTGGTGGTGATAGTGGTGGTGGAGGTGGCGCTTCATGGTAGCTTAGGTCTTTCGTTTATATATAAATTATATGTAATTTTAGGTTTGTATATGAATGACTAAAAATGTATGCTGATAAATCGTTTGTGAAATTGTGCAGGTGAAGAATGGAATAGAATTTGGTAATTGAAAAGGGTACGTGTTTGTTTGAAGGGTGGGATGAGAACGGGGAACGGAGAGGACGGAGGATGAGACGGATGAGAGAGTAGGGGATGCTTTTGTATCTCTGCGTGTATATCTCTGTGTGTAGCTTGATATGGGACTAAGAAAGTGTTGGGTGGGAGGGTTTCCAATTAAGGGAATAGTTTTGGAGGAATTCAAACACGTACAAGATGTTTGTTTAGAGAAAGGGGAGGAATAAGTTTCGGTTTGATATTCAAGTATTTGGCAATGGATATCGTTTTTTGATAGCTCCTTGTCTATCAATATGGCGGAATGGGGGTATGACCGGTCAAGGCAGGTCAACATCGCCGGCCGCCGTCGGTCTGCCGCCGTCTTCCGCCACCGGTCAGTCACTATTTCGGCCGGTCAAATTTTTCCGGTCATTTTTCCGACCGTCCACATTCGATATTCATTTCAATTTCAATACGTTCCAAACACCATCAATATCTATATCGTACACATTCTCACTTCAATATCAAAGAACTATCACTTTTACACTCAAACTCATATACTCCAAACACATACCATATCATACACATTCCGATTCTGATTCTGATACCCAAGTACGAACCAAACGCTACCTAAAGCTCTTACTGAACCTCCCCTATTCATTTGGGCTACCGATGCAAAGGAGTCAATTTGTGACCCGATAGAATTTGATTTGGATTTTTATTTTACTCGTTCAGTTTGATAAAGTTCGAGATTAAATTGGATGCGAATATTTAATGGGTCAATCTTAAGTACATTAATATTCGACTTGTTTCTTCGTGAACATGCTTAAACTTATACTATATATATGAAAATGTGCATGATTTGATGTTGTATTGATATATTTGTTTGCTACACATTATATTTTAAAACTAACAACGATTTAATAATATCAGCTAAAATGTATGTTTTAACCCAATGCATGGAATTTATAAAATAAAAAATTATATTTATTTTGTTCGAATAGACTCGAATATTGTTCGAGTTTGACTCAAATTGAAAGATGCTCGAGCTTGAGTTTGAGATCAACAAAATTTGAAGTGTTTAAGCTCGAGTTCAAAAAGATTTAAAAATACCGACTTGATAGATGAATGCATGAATCGGCTCGAGTCATTTGCACCCAGCCTCAACTGTCAATATGTTTCCTTTTATGTCTAGTTCTTTTTTTTGCCTTTAATATTTTTTACCCTAATATCTAAAACTGTAAGTATACGGTTGAACGCCAACCAATAAAGGTCATTGCCACCTCAGGTCTCAGAGAGTGTGTAGGGATGTAAATCAGGTTCTATGGCCCATTAATAGAAGTTTGTCATGGCACAGGGACAACACAAAGAGCCCATTGACACCGAAGGAACAACCGATGGACTGACCTGTTAGACTATCAGATCATTCCACGGGCCAATAATGCTCTTTCACTATGCAACTAACCCTGGAAGGGTTCAAACATTATTGCCTTCGATAAGGCTCGAACCTCTGACGTTTGTTTCGAAACCCCTACTTGGTACCTGTGATATGTCATGGGAACCTAAAACTATAAGTATAAATTAATATTGTGGTAGGTTTTATATTGATCCGATAACAAGTAAGAGCAATTTGTGGTCTAAATGATGTCATATATAGAAAAAAAAATGCCAAGTAAAAAATGATGATTGGTCATTGCTAAAAGTTTTTATACATCTTATATAATTCACCCTTAAAAACGACTTTATATAATGGCTCTGGGGATATTTTATGTGTAGGGATCATCACCTTAGTACTTGATTTTTCAAAGTGTATGGTCTACACCGTTATTTTCTCCAGCTTAAATATCTTGTTTTTCTGATATATGTCTTGAATTGTATTTTTAATATCATTGAAGTTTATACAAAAATAATGTCATTTTTATACGAATAACTATAATCTACAAAAGACATATCATACATCACATTTCAATATTGCATGGAATACATATCTTAAGTTCGAATATATTCAAAAATTAACGAATAGAATATCGAATTTTTGATTCACAACCAATCGAACTTCGATATTGATAAATGATAATGCTCATGATTCATGAACCAGGCAGAAGTCTATCCAGACTCAAACTACTCAATTGCTTGGCATATGTATTTGTTTATTTTTCAAGTCTATCTGAGTTCGACTTTGAATTTGGCTATACTCACGAACCAATCAAAAGTCAATCCAAATTCGAACTTCTCGACTGTTTGGTCTATACTAGCTTTTAAGAAAAAATCGTAGAAGATATATTTGATAGATATGTTCGTTTAGTTTTTCTTTTCTTTTTCTCGTCAAGGGCCTTAAAAAAAAAGTCCTGAAAAGTATTTTTGCAAAAAAGAAAGAAAAAAAAAAACCATTACATGACTAGTTTGTCGAAGTTTGGAAACGTATACTATCATAACTAGATGTAAAAAGTAAAATTACGCGGCCGAAGTTATATACTGGAAATTTTAGAACACAATTGACGCATCTCCAAGTTAATTCTGAGATCAAATCTCATTTTACACTCTTATATATCTTGAAAGCTTCCATCAACAATATTACCTCAATGCCTTAAAAGCTATCGTCTATAACAGAGTATGAGAGGTCGGATGTAAGCAACCATACTTATGTGATAGAAACATACAGATGTTGTTTGTTGATGACCCGTAATAAAAATTGCGTCAAGCTGTGTCGATCAACTGATATTTCACAATATAAGAAGCGCAATGAGTCATTTTGTTTTATTCCATCATACCCCAAAGTAAAAGAATAAGCTTCCATAAATTGTTTATACCCCACCTTGCTAAGCAGGTCTAAACATATAATCACTTCAGAGTCTAGAACCACTATTATGATACGTCTGATAAAAAATTTTAGCCTCATCCCCCTTGCATATTTGTTTTCATCTACATGTGTTATATTGAACCAATGACAAAATGAACATATTTTGGGACTCATCCAAGACTAATATTTATTCTCCTTAACCATACAGAATGTAGTATCATATGAAACACATCAAATCTCCGAGCTGGCTGGTTTAGAACAAAATGTCTCCTAACCTCTCTCAATCCCCTTTTCAACCTCATGTACTTGCTATTGGGAACAGCCATTAACACCTCTTTTAGCCGTGGGATATCAGAGATACTAACCTGAATTGAGAAAGCTTCCCATCTCAACACATCACTGAAGGGCAACACATAATGATCTGATAGGATCACAGGAACGCATTCTGCATAAATAGCTTCAACAATTCTTGGACTAGCCACCTCGTGCCCACTTGGGCATAGACAAAATTTGGACTGCAGCATCATTGTGTAATAATCTTTACCTGTAGGCAGATACTCGTGCACTTGAAGATCCGCGTCGCGGTCCTTCCAGCGCTGCAGAAGAATTGGTCGGATAGGGCCGTGAAGACCACCGGCGAAGAAAGCAAGGTAAGGTCTTGAACTGTTTTCTGGTTGAGGTGAACGGAGCTTTGGAGATATGTCACCGTCATAAAGATGAATTTCAGGTAAGCTAACGTCCTTTCGCGGGTCGAATCCTTCAGAGGAATTGGCATTGCACAAGACGCGTATAGATGTGTTATAAAGAAATTGGTTTCCCCTCGAGGCATCAGGACCCTGAAATTTTTCAAACCAAAAGTTGGCAAAGTTAATTGGCAATCAGAAAGAGAAATTGTATGTGCATGGTTAAGTGTATGAATATACAAATTGTCATTCTTTTTAGCATAATATGGTAAAATAACATAATATCCGAGCATGATAACACATCATGTTAAAGAAAAGACATGCTGTAACTGACACTACTGTGTACAAGTGATAATCTAACATGTATGAACAAAAAAAATATGCTATAGTTGTTTTTTTTTCGGAGTCGTCAGTAAATTCTATTTATTACTCATAAACTAATAGAAAACTTAATAACGGGGGAGAGCCTTATGTTTTACGCATTCATCGCTCTTATATGTCATTATTTCTGATCTTATTAGGTAATAAATAAATATCTAATAATAAAAAGGATATGCTAATATGCTGTAGTTGAAGTGAAAGAGAGTTCACAATTAATTGTACCCAATCATGGCATGAGAGCATGAAGTGATCAGCACCATGAGTTCGATTCCAGAATGGGTATTTGGTGGAGATGACTTTGACGTAACCAGATGCGAATTGTTGCAAGGGCTTGACGTCATAAGTGTTGGGCTTGTAAAGGAACTTAACCATCCAAGCGACGCTAAATGGCATGAAGAAAACGTGAGCCGAAGCAGGGTCTCTTGTTCTGAATCTGTTGCCAACTTTCTCCATCTCCTGTATGAATCTCCCTTCTATTGCGTATATGTTTTTGCACGGCCCAGCGTGTACCATTGGTAGCTCCCCTTCTTCATAAACGTACACTTTGAATCTCTTCTCCATCTCCATGTAACTTCTGCACACAATGACAAGGCAAGGTCAACCAACAATAAGGGAAGGTCAAATGATCTCAACATTCTTGACATTTATATATATATATATATGTTGGTTTTCTGCATGTTTGTTATTTTATTTCAGATGCTTTTGGAAAGTATACAAGAAAACGAAAATAACATACTTTTTCTATCTCAAACTATAAATTTATTTTGACTTCTCAAAATACTATGTTAAAAAGTTAAAATGATCTTATATTTTAAAACGAATGAATGAAATACAGATTAGCTGCCATATTGAAGTTCAGTTTTCTAACTTACAGAAACAACCCAGTTTCTTGCTTCCTACTTTGATGCGTGGACCGCAGTATAAAGCTGTTAATGACCGTAATCAAATTATAGTAAACTAATTGTTAGAAAAAGTACATTAAAGTACGTTTTCATGTGCTCCAAACTTATATAGAGCGTGTATAAGGTTGGTCAAGAGATTGGTATGGAATGTAGAAAACTGGGTGAACATCAGTTGGACATCGATCTCCAACATAGATCGATCGAAGTACATCGATCGATCTATGTTAGAGATCGATGTGGATCTGAGGACTTCGAACGATGACTTCGATCGATCGAAGTCACATCGATCGATCGAAGTAACTTTGAAGTAAGAGATCGATGTAGTCTGTTCGACTTCGATCGATCACATCGATCGATCGAAGTGACATCGATCGATCGATGTGATCGATCGATGTCCAACAGACAGCTCTGTTCATCAGCAGTCACAGTTTTAATCCAAGAGTCATCTCCCTTCGGCCAAAAACGGTAATCAACGGCTCTTGGAGGTTAGAATAAGGCTGAGAGTGATTTCAAAGAATGTTTTTAACACTTCTAAGGTATATAAATAGAAGACCTTGCTACTTTCAATAAATACAACCATCTTTTGCAAAATTTTTGAGTTCTCAGCATTATTGTGATCTTCTTCTTCTCTTTCTCTACCTTCAACAAGCAAGTTCATTCTTTCTCCTCTAGAGCAAAGGGAAGAAAGATAGCCGTTATATCCTGGGAAGCATTTGCTTGAAGACTACCTTGCTCTTTGGTAGGAGCAAAATTGCTTTAAGGACAGTGACTACTTTGTCACGTCTCGGCTTCATTTTCTGTGATTACCATATTCTCATTCCTCATTTCCAACAATCTTAAAGCAATTTTGAGTTGAGAATATGGCAACAAGACAAGCACCAGTTCCTGATATGTCGAAGATGGAGCCATTCGATGGCAAGTTCTTCAAACGTTGGGCTGCAAAGGTGCTATTCTTCCTAGAGATGATTTCTGTTTCGTATGTGCTTGCTAAAGACAGACCAACAGATGAAACAGAAGGCAAAAAGTATGATGTTGATAATACTACGTGTAGAGGACATATTCTGCACTTCCTCTCCAACTCTCTATTTGACATTTATGTCAAATTTACATCAGCAAAGGATATTTGGGCAGCACTTCAGAATAAATATGGTTCTGAAGATGTGGGAAAAAGAAAGTATGTGGTCAGCGAATTTCTTAAATTCCAAATGGTGGACCACATACCGATCAATGATCAAATTCACCAATATCAACAATTGGTGGATAACATGGAACAAGAAGGCATTAAAGTTGATGAAACTTTTCAAGCAGCGGCCTTGTTGGAAAAGCTACCTTTGTCTTGGAGCAAATACAAGAAGAGAGGTAAACATGATGATGCCAAATTAACCTTGGATGCAGTCATCAAGCACATTCGCATTGAGGAAAATAATCGGCTTGATGACAATGAACGTGATGAAAGAAGTTCTCGAGCCAATGTGGTGGAGCACAAACCCAAGAGGCAAAAGACTCAGCAAAATGGCAAAGGTAAGACATTTGTGCAGGGACAAGGGCAGAAGAAGATGAAAGGCGCGTGCTGGGTGTGCGGAAAGCTGGGACACAGAGCAGCCAAGTGCAACCAGCGGAAAGGCCAGTCCAGCAGTCAAGCACATCTTGTGGAGACAACTAGGACAAGTGACGAAGTCATTGCTGCGGTCGTCTTATCTGAGGTAAACCTTGTCGGTGGTGCTTCGGAATGGGTGGTAGACACTGGGGCTACCAAGCACATTGCAACCAGTAAAGATCTATTTTTTGAATATCAAGAAATAGATGATGGCGAGCAAGTCTTCTTGGGAGATGCACACGGTATCAAGGTTCTTGGTAAAGGAAAGGTGCTCCTCAAGTTGACTTCTGGCAAGAGACTGGAATTGAATAATGTGTTACATGTTCCTGCGATGCGTAGGAACTTGATTTCCGGAGTACTACTGAACAAGGCTAACATTAAACTTGTTCTTGAGTCTGATAAGCTTATTTTGTCTAGGAGTGGGGACTTTGTCGGGAAAGGGTATTGCTCCGGGGGCTTACTTGTTCTAGACGCTGTGTGTATTATGAATAATAAGAATGCATCTAGTTCTGCTTACGTTGTTGACTCTTTGAATATTTGGCATGCAAGATTAGGACATGTTAATAAAGATGCGTTAAAAAGACTAAAGTTTACCAACCTAATCTCGTATGTATGTGAAGATGACTTTGGAAAGTGTGAGTTTTGTGTAGAAGCAAAACATCACAAGAAGTCGTTTAAATCTGTTGAAAGAACAACAGATAAGTTGGAACTCATACATAGTGATCTTGGTGACTTTAGAGGTTATACTAGTAAAGGTGGTAAAAGATACTACATAACATTTATTGATGATTTCTCTAGATATACTAGAGTTTATTTGTTAGCAAATAAAGATGAATCTGAAAGCATGTTCATCAGGTATAAAAATGAAGTTGAGAATCAACTAGATAGAAAAATCAAAAGGTTGAGGACAGATAGGGGTGGTGAGTATAATGTGTTGTCTTTACAAAGATTTTGTGAAGATAATGGAATTATACATGAGTTCACACCTCCTTACACTCCTCAATCTAATGGAATCGCAGAAAGGAAAAATAGAACGCTTAAGGATATGATGAATGCCATGCTTATAAGCTCAGGTTTGCCTAATAATATGTGGGGAGAGGCTATCCTTTCGGCATGTCATATCTTGAATAGAATTCCACATAAGAAGACCAATAAAACTCCTTATGAACTTTGGAGAGGCTTCGCACCTAACCTGAATTACTTCAGAGTGTGGGGGTGCTTAGCTAAGGTTGGTATACCAGAGTTCAAAAGAAGTAAAATTGGTCCTAAGACTAATGATTGCGTTTTCATAGGATATGCTCAAAATAGTGCTGCATATAGATTCATGTTGGTTGATAATGGTTCTATCGTTGAGTCTAAGAATGCTGAGTTTTTTGAGCATATTTTTCCTATGAAGAAAGAGTCATTAGTTAGTCCTAAATTTGAAAAAGGTGAGTCTAGTAAAGTGTCTAGTAAAGATACTTCACCTAGAAGAAGTAAAAGGAAAAGAGTAGAAAGGTCCTTTGGAAATGACTTTGTCACTGCATTCATTTTAGAGAATGACCCCACAACGTATCAAGAAGCGGTAATGTCTATAGACTCTAAGTTTTGGAAAGAAGCTATCAATAGCGAACTTGAGTCTATACTTAGCAACAATACTTGGGAACTCGTAGACTTGCCTAGAGGTTGTAAGCCTATCAGTTGCAAGTGGGTCTTTAGAAAGAAACTAAAGGCGGACGGAACAATTGATAAGTTTAAAGCTAGACTTGTGGCTAAAGGGTTTACCCAACAAGAGGGAATAGATTTCTTTGATACCTATTCTCCTGTTGCTAGAATTACTTCTATTAGAGTGTTAGTAGCTTTAGCTTCAATTTATAAGTTAGTCATACATCAAATGGATGTTAAAACAGCTTTTCTAAATGGAGATTTAGAAGAAGAAATCTATATGAAACAACCTGAAGGTATGATAGCTAAAGGTCAAGAGCATAAAGTTTGTAGGTTGAAGAAGTCATTATATGGATTAAAACAAGCTCCTAAGCAATGGCATGAGAAATTTGATAATGCATTGCTATCTAATGGATATGTTGTAAATGAAAGTGATAGATGCATTTACAGTAAGTTTGAGAATCTTGATGGTGTCATTATTTGTTTATATGTTGATGATTTGTTAATCTTTGGTACAAATCTTAATGTTGTAAATAGTACTAAAGTATTTTTATCATCTGTTTTTGAAATGAAAGACATGGGGAAAGCAGATTTGATACTTGGTCTTAGATTGATAGAAAAATGTGGGGGTTATATGCTTTCTCAGTCGCATTATGTTGAAAAGATTTTGAGAAAATTCAACTATTTTGATGTGAAACCTGTTAGTACTCCGTATGATGCATCCATAAGGTTAGAAAAGAATAAACATGATGGTGTGTCACAGTGTGAATATGCTAAGATCATTGGCAGTGTCATGTATCTCATGAATTGTACTAGGCCAGATATTGCATATTCTGTTAATCGTTTGGCTAGATATACTCATAGTCCAAGTAAAGAGCATTGGGATGCTTTGAAACGGCTATTGAGATATCTACGAGGAACTATGGACTTGGGGCTTGCTTTTACCGGAAGTCCTGCAGTTCTGGAAGGTTATTGTGACGCTAATTGGGTCACAGATAACGATGAGATAAATTCCACCAGTGGGTATGTATTTACTTTGGGTGGTGGTGCCATTTCATGGAAGTCCTCTAAACAAACTTGTAAGGCTAAATCAACAATGGAGTCTGAATTTGTTGCTTTAGAACTTGCTTGTTCAGAGGCGGAATGGTTAAGGAATTTACTAGTTGATATTCCGTTGTGGACTAAGCCTATGCCATCTGTTTTTGTTCATTGTGACTCACAGGCAGCTATTGCTCGAGCAAGGAACAAAATATACAATGGAAAGAGCAGGCATATCCGCTTGAGGCACAATATTGTGCGTAACTTGATTAGTTCTGGGGTGGTTAACTTGGAATATATCAAAACCGAGTTGAACCTGGCTGATCCCTTAACTAAAGGCTTGAACCGAAAACTGGTTCTTAAGACATCAAGAGGAATGGGACTTATTCCGTTGAGGTGAATTCTCTATGACAGGAACCCAACTCGCTATTAGTAGAGATCCTACAAACGGAGTTCAATGTGGTAAGAACACGTCATAGAAGAATTCTATAAAGTACTATTATTTGTCCTTCCTATGATGATGCACTTGTGGATAGTACTTATTACATTTTTGAGGGTGAGATGTAAATCTCTTAATGGATGATTCATAGCCATTATAAATGGTGGTGTATTGTAGTATACACTTGATGAATAACACCTATATAAGTGTGGAAGTGGGGCCGCTTCCTATGAGAGCCTGGAAAACTCTCTAGAGCGCTTATGAATTCTGGGATTGGGTGCAGGGCCATTAATGCACCACATCGCGAACTTGTATGAAGTTAGGTGTTGACATGTCATTTGTATGATCATATAAACAGTAGTGAAATATGTGGTTCAAGACGGTTGTCACCCTATTTCCGTTTATATATCTTCAGATGTACTATCGGATAGTTCAAGACGTTTGTCACTACTCCGTTATGTGTCTTCATCTTATTTTGATTGAGAAGAAGTCCGTTGTTTATCATATGAAAGGTTCATATATAAGTTTGGATCATGTGGGGGATTGTTAGAAAAAGTACATTAAAGTACGTTTTCATGTGCTCCAAACTTATATAGAGCGTGTATAAGGTTGGTCAAGAGATTGGTATGGAATGTAGAAAACTGGGTGAACATCAGTTGGACATCGATCTCCAACATAGATCGATCGAAGTACATCGATCGATCTATGTTAGAGATCGATGTGGATCTGAGGACTTCGAACGATGACTTCGATCGATCGAAGTCACATCGATCGATCGAAGTAACTTTGAAGTAAGAGATCGATGTAGTCTGTTCGACTTCGATCGATCACATCGATCGATCGAAGTGACATCGATCGATCGATGTGATCGATCGATGTCCAACAGACAGCTCTGTTCATCAGCAGTCACAGTTTTAATCCAAGAGTCATCTCCCTTCGGCCAAAAACGGTAATCAACGGCTCTTGGAGGTTAGAATAAGGCTGAGAGTGATTTCAAAGAATGTTTTTAACACTTCTAAGGTATATAAATAGAAGACCTTGCTACTTTCAATAAATACAACCATCTTTTGCAAAATTTTTGAGTTCTCAGCATTATTGTGATCTTCTTCTTCTCTTTCTCTACCTTCAACAAGCAAGTTCATTCTTTCTCCTCTAGAGCAAAGGGAAGAAAGATAGCCGTTATATCCTGGGAAGCATTTGCTTGAAGACTACCTTGCTCTTTGGTAGGAGCAAAATTGCTTTAAGGACAGTGACTACTTTGTCACGTCTCGGCTTCATTTTCTGTGATTACCATATTCTCATTCCTCATTTCCAACACTAATTGCCGGTCATACTTATCAGTGAAAGAAGCAAATGGTATGTTTATGTGATGGAATTGTTGAAAATTTAGACAACCAAACAGAAAGAAAATAAAAAATAAAGGAAAAAAATAATCGAGATGTAGCAAATAAAAGTTGCACTATTCGTAAAGCAATTTTGTTTATGCCAATTGAAAAAGATAGACTATGCATCAAATATCTCCAATGATATAACATTTTCTTCTAGTCATTTGCTCTACGAAAAAAATTGAACTCGTATATTGAATTGTTTAATAACAAAGGAAGAAGAGGAGAAATTATGTAGGTTTCGACAAAAGTATATCTTCAAAATTTTATGATTCTTATATTTATAGCCTTTAATTTTCGCATTTAACACCTCTCTAAAGAATTCAACTTACAAAGTTAATTATGATCGTTCCTTGTTGAAAAGAGTTGTTTCAAGTTACAAAATTTGCATCATTCCATGAAAAGAGAACAAGAATTTTTAATGTCATGTGACTGACCGAATGTTTGGTTTCCCAAACCAAACTCATGATTCAAATAATTTGAACGTTGCAACTGAATATTTTATACCAAACTCAGGACCGAACGTTCGATGTTGTATTCTGTGTGAAAACAGAAACTTCAAAATCAACCCGAACTCAGAGACCGAACTCAGAATTCAGAGTATAGTCAGATCGAACTCAGAATTCAGAATATAGTCTCACACACCGAACTCAAAATTCAGATTTTGATCTCCTCTGATCCAACCTAATTTTAATTCATTTCTCCAATCAAATTTCTTACACATTTTTATATAAATTTGAACACATTTGTAAAGCATTTTTATGTGTTTTTTTAAATCAATAATTAGTGTATACATGAGATTTGATTATTCTATTTTTGAGTAGACGACATGAATGAATTGTGATCCACCATACAAGAAAAAATCAAACCTCACCTACAAACATGTTCTCAAATTAGTAGATAAAAAAATCTTACTGAGTAGACATGTTACGATATATGTTAACCAGTATGTTGTTGCAGCCGACCTAAATTTTTTTTTGCGTATTTACATCAGCTATCCTACTACTTCAAGGTGCAAATATCACTTCCAAGGTCATGCACGTGGTTACCGTCGACAAAATTTGTTTTAGACCCGATGTAATATTGCCGGATACAACAAAATAAATTAGTGGGGCAGCAGAAGTGAAAAATGTACATTGTTCTATGAATATCTCTCTATATTCTAATTAATTATATTGATATTTGTATGCTCAGATGCAAGAGTTGTATTACTGTAAAAGACAACCAAAAAAAGGAAAAAGGATAAAAAGACAACCAAAAAAGGGAAAGAGGATAAAAGGGGCCGGGGGAAGGGGGGTTCGAGAGTACCGTGAGAACACGATGTGGTAAAACACCTCAGTATTCTATGAAGAAAGGTAGATCTGATACTTATAAAAGAGTCAGTTCATTGCATCAGATATACATCTTTGCAGTGATGAGGGCTGAAAGGTAATTAAACTATATGACGTATCTGATGTTTACGTTATATCATGTGCGGCGATGAGGGCTCAAATACTGAAGGCAATTAAACTACATGATTATCAACCTTCTAACTCGAATTTGGGCATATTTTTAGAACACCCTACGTCTCGTGCCCTTAAACGTGAATTAAAGACGCTTTAGTGAGGATTATAGTAATTTTGAAAATACTTAAATTTGGAAAAGATCAAAGGTATATGGCACATTTCAATATAGCTTTGACTAATTTAATGATAGAGTTGCGCTAAAATAACTGAACTCAAAGGGAATATATGATGTCAATGACTCGTATAAAAGGTAGTTTGAAGAATTGAAATGTATGAAATACATTTATTTATGGTTGTCTATTTATATCATTAACTTACTATTTTAGATTATGCTGCTAGTCGTGCCACACTTTCTAAGTAGGAAACGTCGGAAATATACCGAATGAGATTACTATATATGGAATACCTACTCATGATAATCCAATGGTTACGCCTCAAGTAAAGCAAATTATTTTTTGAGGATGTATCTGCCGATCTTGCAATTTTGACAAGTTTTAAAGATTATTCAAGTGACATGCAACTTTAATAAAACAACTTTTTAATACCAAAAACTCTTAAAAATTCACGTGAGTAACATTTACTACATTAACCTTGAAAGATCTTAAAACTTCGAATTCACTCCAAGAACTTCAAAGAATCGTACTTAGCCTACAGAGTCAAGCAATTTATGAGCCCATTGAGTTTGGATTGACAAAGTTCGGGATAAAATTTCATTCGACTCGGATACATAATAAGTCAATCTTTAACATGATAATCGATTTGTAAACTCGTGAGAATGCTAGAATTTAAAGTACATTTGAAATGTATGTTTTCATTTATGTATCTTTGTTTCATATAAACAATAAATTTAAGTATGACAGTTGCCAATTATCTAAATGATAATATTTTTAAGTATAAAGCTAACATTGAAGAGAGATAAGTAGCAACTAACAAGGACGGTTGGTCATGTAGAGTTCTTAACGGTCTTGGTTAGCTGGTGTTTCATAAGAGACCTATAGGATTTCAGGTGAGTTCTTCATCAATTTTAACAAACTGAATTGTCATCAATTCTAAATTTTCTTGTGAATCTAGTAACTCACTAAGTCAAAGTTTGAGTTCAGGGGCTGACCGGATCGGAGTCCATGATTTTATATAGGATACTTCGGTCTAGCTGAAGAATAAAACAACAAAATACTTAGCTTAACTTCTTTATAATTCTACAAAACGTATTGACCACATAGTCCGTTGACCAAAGAATACGTTGAGTATCAAGTCAACTGGCCTTTGCAGAATGTGAATTTGATTTATTTAATATTTCTTATTCACTTTGATGTTATATCTATGCAAATGTCACATGGTGTGATAAGGTTCCTTCAGGACTAATATCCGTTTGACACAACGCATCCTACATTATATGTGTCAGACTGTATTCTTAGGTGTGTGTTCAAAACCCAGTTTTATAACTGAAAAAATATGTTTCCAACAAAAAATACATGTCGAGCAGAGAGGATGTCGGGTTATACTTGCTGGACCTTTCATTGGACCTAGCAAGACCCACAATCCATAATTGCTCTCCAAGACAGGTCCAAGTACCTCACACATAAAAGGAAATGTCATCATCTAGTTAAAAAATTCCGATTTCTCTAGCCTCATTACTTTATATAGCTTTATGTTTAAGTTATCTCTAAACACTTAACTGAATTTAGTATTAGAGGACCTCCGAAGAAGAAAACCCTGATGATCATAACCACGTTCTCTCTTGCTCTCTTGCATAGGCTAACAAATTATCTTGATGATTGCGTTTTGGGATTTCAAAATTGTTGCAAATCCGGAATGCATCAACATCCTTATTAGAAAGTGACTTGTATAATCGGATTTGTAGTCCAAAATACAAATAATGTGGGGGAATTTTGGTGGGGTTTTGAGGACGGAATGATACAATGAGTATATCAGAGTGAAGGCACTCAAGAGCTGTGCATGTTCTCATGCGTCAACCTAAAGATTTGTTTTCTCAAAAAAAAAAAAAAAAAGGAAAAACAGGAAAAAGGAAAAAAGAAACTTCAAAAATTGTATCCTCTTAACGTGGTAATCATTATAAGTATTATAGAAAGGCAACACGCACGCACTCTTTATTCTTAATTCACTAGGGTGGGTGACTTAGAAGCGAAGTCGGTACAAATGCTCCCCTGCCCCCTTTAATTTCAAAAAACTTTCATGATGTATTGAAATTTCTGAAAATTTTAATAAACTAGTTGTAGTATCCGCCTTGGAGTTCAAAAAAGTATGAACACGGTAACCGAACAGGATTAATGGTTAATTTATAGTTTAATACCTGTGAAAAGCGGCGGCATTCCGATAGACACTGCCGGAGCTGCTCCGGCGAAATGACGCTTTTCTAGTAGCTGCTCGGGCTCTTGAAAGTCCTTGTTCCAGTTTTTGATCCTCTCGCTGTAGATTCCAGTAAAGAGATTATAAAAATTAAAGACAGCAAAATTAATCTCAATTCAGCAGTAAAATCTGTAATCAACTACTTCCATTCCACTAAATAATACTCCACTCCTATGATCCAATTCTCAACTTATCAGTCATGTCCCAAAAACAGAGGCTTGGGAGAAAAACATCAGCGGAAACTTATCAGAGACATCAAATTCTCAAAACTTGACCAAACAGTGATGTTTCGTTGCTGGCAATCATCAACTGAATTGAAAATGTTACATGTAATGAGAATTGGGGACAAAACAATATACCAGTGCGATCTCGCTCCCATACATAGAGAATCAGAGTCACACCAGAGTGGAAGACAAGTTGAACAAAAATTGCTTGTCGCACCAATAGCGAGTGCAAATGATTTCGAATTAAGGCTGAAACTATCTAGAACTTACCAGTACGGCAGAGAGAGGTGGCCTGCGACTGACAGAGAATGAAGAATTGACGATCGATAACGGAGTAGAGAAAACAGCAGGAAAACGAGTTTTACTCGCGGCAGAGATGATCTTAGTCTGCAACTCCGACGAAAATATTAAATATGACTGTAAATCGGAACCAGATGAGCTGAAAAATGATCCGAGATATCCATAAACTATGGCCGAAATCAGAAGAAAAATGATCGGCAACGTTACAAATGCAAAACAGATCAGTCGAATAGCAAAATCACAATCATTTCCATCCATATCATCGTTGCATTTCTTCTTCGCCATTACTGAATGCGTTTTCCTAAAATAAGTCTTGGCTCTTTATTGTGAAGGAAAATTTTGGAGGAGACGGTGAGGAATTTTGGGAATGAAAAAGGCGGGTGAAACGCAGAAAGAATGAGCACGGGTTTGTTTTAAACGCTTTTCTTTCGGCCAGAACTCTATTTTTTTTTTTCCGGGCGGAAAATTGCGGGTAACGTTTCCTGTAAAAAATTGTTTGTGCTCAGTGAAAAGTATATTAATCTTTTCGCTCTTTTACCTTTTTTTACACATGTGAAATAATTATCTTCTACATAAAATAATGATATAATTTGAAAAATAAATATTTTCATATTAAAGAGTTTGATATGAGGATAAAATTAGCATAAGATTGAATATTTTAAAATTTTTACATTGATTATTTAATACATCAAATTTATTGAGTCATAAAATTTAAAAGAAAATAAATATAAACATAAATATAATGAAAAGTTACAAATCATCATTTTTTATATGGTCCAATCGATAGCTTGGTCGATTTCAATCTTATAAATTATTTCCTTAGATTTAAAAAAGAGAGAGTAGTGAGATTATTGTCATACATTGGCCAATTTGAGAAAAATATATATGGGTTGTATGAGGATGATGTATCAACACCCATTAAATTAAGGTTTTGACTCGATATGAATCTCACCTCATGTAAGTCCAAGCTTTCAACATAGTATCAGAGCCAGTTTAAAATGTGAACTCTTGTTTGTCCTATGGTTAATCATTTATTATCTCCCCTCATCCAAATACAGATTTTCATGTCTGACTTGTGGTTTAAGAGTGTATGTCAAGTCACGTTGTCAGTGAGAACGGGTGATGAAAATATTGTCCCACATTAACCAATTTGTGAAAAATATACGAGTTGTATGAGGATACTAATTTTAAATGGATATTGAAGTCACCTCATCTCCGAGTATAAGGATACTCTGATCAGGGCTTCTCCAGTTAAGGTTTCAAATTGGATTGGTTGTATAGAAAAGAACGCATGTTCATCCGAACATTGAGAAACAAGGAAATTTTCTTCTAATTTGGTGTAAATATTTCACTGACTAAGGTAGGCCTTTTTTTGTTGGAATCTCATTCAGGTAACCAAGCTTTCTAGCATCAACATAACATTACTACTTTTTCCTTGGTTGATTGGATTCCCTAAGCATGTAATATATATAGAGGGCGCCGGAGTTCTCGTTAGAAGTAAACTTTCTATCTTTTGGGATGAATGTACTATTTGTCTGCCTCTCCCCTTCTCCAGACCTTAGCGATATCTTTTGTTGTTGTTGTAATATACTGAGTATGGTTGTTGTTGTTGTTATAGATATGAAAAGCATATTCCACAAAAATAAAGTCCATAATCCATATCTATGTAAATTCCGTACCCATATTTATATGCTTTTCATGATCCACCATGCAAGTGATGCATAATTTACAATAAAAATGCAATACATGTCAATGTCCATATTTGGTCGGAGACCAGTCAATATCCAGCCAGTGGCCGGTCCATATCCATATCTGGTCAGAGACGGTCCATATCCAGCCAGAGGCCAGTCCATTTCCATATCTGGTCAGAGACGGTCCATATCCATATCCAACCAGAGGTCGATCTATATTCATATCTAGTATGAGATGAGTCCATATCCATATCTCATCCGCGGTGGGTATTGCGATTTCGCAAACAATGCAGATGCAGGTTTTCATATCCAAATCCAATGAATTTTTGCAACATGATGTGCATAGTTATCCCTACTGTTCATATAATATAATATAGTGACATAATGATATATTAACCTCTTATAGGTTTAAAACTTCTTTTTTTCTTAGTCTTAATGACTACTAGTTGAGTAAGTTGAATGCATCACACTCAAAAGTGTCATCTCCTTAAGGTTGAGTCTATTACAAGCTCGGCTCAAACTAAAAAAAAAATTTATTGCATTTATCTCAAATATTTTTATCAATCACATTTATGTGTTTGACAAGAAAGTACTTCGCTTAAGAAGAAAAAATATGTTGAAGGGAGCTACATCTAAAGCTCATTCACAATCTATGGCTCACTTAAGAATAGAAAGATAGGCTCGTTCGTACAAATTCAACCGAAAACGGCTGTAATTCTATCAAAGATTTCTTAATCTATTTATTGTATTATCTTTTAATTAAAGGATTAACACGTCCATTTAACTAAATATTTTAATCTGTATAAAGATATTAAGTGAGATTATACTGTCTATATTAATTTTATAAAATATGAAAAATAATAATAAAATGCTATCATAGTAAACATGTTAAAAGATGCCATAACAAATGAATGAGACAGGAGACGCCATATCTGTCGCTTCGTTTTCAATTTTTCATTCGAACGCGATAATATATGTTGGGAAATTTGCTATTTGTCGTAATTATTATTTGTCGTTTAAGGCCCTTTGGGATGTTTGAGTGAAGATGTTTTGCACCCTTTTCCTATACATATCGCCAAAAACTTTAAAAAGCTTTGTTCGTTAGTATCTAAATAGAATTTGTTGCATGTCAATACGTAAGGAACACTACCATTTATGGTTGGTTGTGTACAGAAATAAGCAAATATATATGTAATATATATACACATAAAACAAGAAAATATATGTGTGTTTGTGTATGTACATGTATGTATATATAGTATATAGCAGAACATGGGAAATTTCATAAACTAATTAGTTTAATAAAAAAACCAAAAATACGATACAAATTAAAAAAATTCCTCAAACAATTAGAATGTTGGTGTATGTACATGTATGTATGTACAGTATATAGGGAAATTTCATAAAATAATATAGTTTTAATAAAGAAACGAAAATATGATACAAATTGAAAAAATTCCTCAAAGGATATAACTGGCAGTTGCGTTTTTTTTAATGGGTTGCCCTGAAGTATCCTTCCAGTCGAAATCCAGAAGACTAATCCTCCGTCCCTGCGTTCAGCATACGAAGTGGTATGGGACTGACCAAATGGTTTGGCCCCAACCATATGCTTAAAGGACGAGGTGCTGAACCACCACGGCAACTATGTTGGTGGGCAGTTGCATTTTGGCAGGTCCATAATTTTTTTTTTTTATTTTCTTCCTCCACCACGTCCTCCCGATCACTGTCTCTTCCCCGCCGCCGTTGTGGCCGCCTTCTCAATTTCAACACCTTTACTCCTCTCTAATCCTCTCGTTTCTACTCCAATTCACACACGGGCACCAGTTCTGAACTCCTCTAATGATCTGCCTGTTAATTTCATTCATCTTCGGGCAGATGGAAGCCCCAGAACTCATCTACACACTGGTGCAATCAGTTCTTTAATCGGACAACTAACATAGCGGCGGCCCCATACTCCACCGACGGTTTCTGTTGGACTTCCGGCGGTAACAATTTTTCTCACTTCTTTCACTTCCCAGGTTACTTATATAAGCTCATTAGTAAAAGTTTTACTTTTTCAGATTAATAGGTTAAAATGCTTGTCCAAGATGAGAAGTACACGAGCCGATCAGTAAAAATTGAATTTCCCAAACACTTTTGGTATATTTAGTAAAGTTTAAAAGAAAACGTAAATAACATCTAATCTAATGTAATGTACACAAATTAACAACTCGAATAATGTAGGAATGTTTAACTTCATTCACCACTCCAGCATAATACACAAATCAAATTCATGATAATATGCTTTGCAAATTACAACAGTTTTTCAAGGTAAAGAACATGCCTAAAAACTTGCACTTCCCAAAAGCACAACTTATAATGCATAGGACAAGTGCATTAAAAATAAGTGTCACATGAATCTGATAACCAGTTTCATCCATAATCACAAACCAGTTAATAAAAGAGCTTATAAATGTTTCCATTTCTTTTTAACTAGGCTCATCATGATCTCAATGGTTAGAGGCATTTATGATTCAACTCTTCAGAACCCCAGCTTTGGTTAAAGAAGCACAGACTTCCTCTTTGGTGAAACCCTCGGAGTAAATAAGGTTGGAGCTGTCAAAAGGCAGAACATGTTCAAGTGGATAGCTTCTGTTTGTATAAAGTTTAGGAGGGTTGTTGCAGACTCCCTTCAATATAACACTTTTGTGGACTCCCCCTAGCAGACCTTCATAATCAGTATCCCCTGTTTCTCCCACGAAAACCACCACATTTGACAAGTTGATCCCCCATCTAACATGTAAATACCTGATAACATGATTCATATAAGATTTAGAACGCATCAAGGTTCAGTAGGAAGAACATTGCACTTAACAACATTAGATTAGTCTGTTTAGTGATATAGTGTTTCCATTTCCAATAGAGTCAAGGGCACACTATTCCTTGAATATGATGGAATAAGTCAAAATGACTCACTAAATTGGTTGTGCTTCTTATATTGTGAAGTAACAATTTCAATATGGGTCATTGGGAAACAACGCTGTGTGTTTCTAACACATGAGTATGGCTGCGTACATCCGACCTCCACATATTCCGCTATAAGCGGGAGCATCTAAGGCAATAGGATAATGTTGTTGTTGTTGTTTAGTGATATAATGCAGATGTAACATGATTGAAACATCTTCTGAAATCCATTCAGATAGCATTTGGAGAAAATACTTAGAGGTTGAACCCCAACCAGTAAGGGTCCCTGTCACTCCCTGTCCCACAGAGTGTGTAGGGATGTAAATCAGGTTTCCAAGGTCCACTAGTAGAAGTTTGTCATAGCACATGGACAACACAAGGAGCCTATTGGCACCAAAAGGAACAACCGACGGGCTGGCCTGTCAGCCTATCAGGTCATTCCACGGGCCAATAATGCTCTCACACTATGCAACTAGTCTGGAGGGGGTTCAAAACATTCTTGCCTTCTGCAAGGTTCGAACCCCTGCCATTTCTTTCGAAACCCCCTACCTGGAACCATTGAGATATGTCATGGGGACACATTTGGAGAAAATACTTACATATACTTTAGGAAAAAGACAACATCCACATCTTGAGATTGATATTATCTAAGTTGAGGCTCAACTATTTGGCTAATCTGCTCAAATACCAGCATATACTAACAGTGACTGCCAAAGAGGTTAGAAGAGTTTTGTACAAGGAAAAAAACCAACTACTTCGATACGATGAATTGCTAACTGACAACTTATGCCACTACCATGTACGTAGTCACATATAGCAATTGAATTTTATATTGCACTAAACGACAATGGTAGCAAAAGAGTAACAGAAAACGATAACAACAACTAACCACAACTGCAAGTAAAATGACACAGTAAGACGTGGACTTCATGTCATTGTTAATGAGCTTGTTTCTTTTTCCTATTTCCTTTTTTGTGTGTGAATCTGCACGTTTCGCAATACTTTTTCTTTTTCATTTTTACACTTTCTTACAGTAAAAAAAACTTTTTGCATAAAATAATAGCAGTATTTAGTAAAAACTAATTATCTTATAATAAAGAGTCATGATTAAAATGAGTATTACATCAAATGGTTTATGATTGTAAAACCATTTGATACAGAGCACTTTCCTCCAATAAATTAACAAGGAACTAGCATAACCAGCTTTACCTGAGAGCTTGATATCTGGAAGCAAGAACTGGTATCACATTCAACCGCATACCATTCTCACAATATACCGCATGGCATCGAAGTGCTTGATTCCTCATTAATTTCCTTAGTTCCTTGACAGGAGGCATCTGAAAATGAAATTAACATAGGATAACTCGAAAACATTAAAGAGAGGAAATAAATTTACGTGATCAGCCTAGACTTTTCAATGTTAAGAGTGTTGAAAGGGAAAGAAGATATTACCAAGTCTGTTTCTCTAAATTTAAATGCAAAGCAATGTGTAGATCCAGAGTCATGCTCCATAACAAGTGGTACACCCTTGTCATTCTTATTGTTCCAAGAATTAGCCCACCGAATCAATGTGTTCTTCAGGTCATCTCCACCCCAACGATACTCAATGTGTGACTGATAATCTGGATCTACTACGAAAGGATGACCCGAGGAATTTGCCTCATAACTTGGAGATGGATAATAAACTTCAGAACCACTATTACATATAAAAGCATCAAATTGACTAGGCTTAAAACCTCCTGAATTCAGGAGTGAATAGATCTCAGATATAGTCTTCGCGGTAGAGAGTATGAAGCCTATGGAGGAAGACTTGTCCATCCTACCAACTTCAAGAATCATTTTGGTAATATCCTTCAGTTCATCTGATTGATCACAATCTACAGAAATAACAAAAATGAACTTCTTTCTCCTCAGTGTTGGAAATGTACTCTGCCCTGCTTTTTCCATGAGTTCCTTCCCTGATGATGCTATAGTAGAATTCTCTCCTCTTCCCTCCCCATCAGCATATTTCTTTGAAGATTCTAGACCTTTAACTATACTTCCACATCCCTCATCCAATGAAATCTTTAATGATAGATCATGAATATCCCTCAAAGAGTCACTGGGTGAATCTGAATCTGAGTTTAGGTAATCGTCGTTTGTTCTCCGCCATTGAGGATGCCTCTTTTTGCAGCTCACTATGCGAGCAAGGTACGTCTTACAATGTTCCGGCCATGAGTAAAGGTGAATGTTTTTCAGCCCATTCTCTCTGCATCTTGCCCAAAGATGCTTGTCGGAAACAAGCCGAAGAAGTGCATCAGCAATAGCCTGCTGATTATGTGGATCAACCAGTAGACCATTGTCAAGTACCTGAAAACATGTATAGCTACAGTTCATACACAGTCCTGAAACAGGCTACCAAGTAGTTTGAAATAAACCCAAAACTTCTATACTCAAGATAAGATAGATTCATGACAAACCCGATTAATGTCAACAGGACCTCCGTTTTTTGTAGCAACAGTGGGCAAACCATAAGCTGCTGCCTGTTTGAAGAGAAAAAAACTAAACCATTAATGATTTTCATTTGGTGGTACTTGCTGCATGTATAATATACATGTATGAATATCATATAGCAATAACCTCGATCAAAGTGAGACCAAAAGGCTCAATGAAAGCTGGATTTATGAAGACACCCTGCAGAAGAATACAATATTTAAAGTAGCGAAAACCTTATGAAACATGTGATATTGCAAAGACATTATTACAGAGAAAGGGGGAAAAAATGCCAACTGAAAGAGTAGATAAAGTAAATCATGATCCTCGGAAGATCAAGACGTAAAAGTTGCTTTCCTTGCTAGCAACAAAGTCTGCTTTTTAGCCAGCCATCCAACATGAAGCTATATCATACCAATCAGAGGCCAAGAGAAATTCAATTGCTACCTTTGTTTTAGCTGCGAGACGATAAATATCTGCTACATCAGCCTGTTTATGGTGTTTGGGGTATGAAACTTGACCATATAGATCATACTTGTCAATCAACTTCAAAATTGCTAGGAGGACTGATGAATTTGTCGCTGACATCTCATCAATTTCATCACGGTTACCCATAATTAAGGTCTGCGACAAAGTATCCGGCACAAGTCATATAAACTAAATACAGATAGCAGAAACCTTCTTCAGAAAAATCACTTACAAGGTTTGTCAAGTCCCTCAGTTGGCGGCACTCCCCGAATGCTTTGACGAGATTAATCAAGTTCTTTTTGGGGTCTGGCCTGGCAAGTGCAAGTATCATAGGCTTGCGCGGGTTTGCAAAGAATCTCTCTATCTGGCAATGGGTAGATCACAGTCAAAATCAAAAAGGATCGATGAACTCTATCAATTAAGACAATAAGGGGCAAGGGAAAAAGTTGAATTCAGACCTCTAACCAAATAGGAGGATATGGACTTCCAGCACTTTCATTATTTGCTCCCACATCGCTTTCAGCTTCCCCGCTTTCGTTTTGTGCAATATGATTGAATTCCATTCCAGGTGGGATGACCTGAGGAAGCAATGAAATTCCACACCCCTCTGTGTCAAGTAATTTAAACAAAAGATACATGGGCTTCAACCAAAAGAAAGTATGCTTCAGACAAATCTAACAGAGAAAGTTTGCAACTTACAACCATCCGAGGCATAAACCTTCCATGACAGCTTACATTACGCTTCATCCTTGCCCTTAATTTGCGCTCTAATATAGGATCGAAACCATCATATAACCCCCATTGCTCATCTATTTCCTGCCTCGTGCTCGTAATGATTACTTCAGATGCATCTAAAGATATTTCTTCAGCCTCTATACGCCTCATTATTCTGTATGTCGTGTTTATCTCCTCTCTTGATTGGCGTCCTTGCTTCAGAATTTGTTCAAGTTTATCTCGTCCAAGAGAGTGCCCTGTAAGAAGCATTGGAACGTTCAAAGCTCCAGACAATAGTGCAGCTGCTTCTCCAGCATCTGCATAGTGTCCATGGATGGCAACAGGCCAGAGTGGCTGGTCACTGTCAATCTGATCTCCAAGAACCTTAGACATATGTATAATGTGTCCCAATGCACCATCAACAAACTCAGGAATATGAGGCCAAAGTAGCTCCTTTGGGATGTATTTGTCTTTTGGACCAAATGGTATGCGGATTATGTATGCTCCACTACTCTCTCCGACTTCATTTAAGGAATTCTCGGAGTCCGGTAGATTTAGCATCTCTGATGGTTCAGCATAAGTCCAATCTACATCTGGAGATGAGACTTGTCTTGTCAACAAATCAACGCGATAAACTCCAGGCATGGCACCTAATGCTCTCGCAAGCTCCACAACGTACTTGACCTGAGGATGTTAAAGTGCATGTGAACAAACATTACCACGAGCCCTTAGCCGCATCTAAATAAACCAAGTAAAAAAATTGAGCAGAGACCTACCTGGCCACCTGTATCAGAATCGCGACCAAGTTCCATGTTTTCTCCACGGATCAAGCCATGAAGACTGCATATTAAAGAAATTATACAAGGCTAATTTCTTGTATACCTATCAAGATAGTTGTTCTTGCAGTGGCTGAAAGAGAAAACGTCTTTTCTTCCTAATGCTGTTTAGAGTATATATATTGAAACAACTTTCAAGAAAGGAAACTAACCTGATGAGGACAATGTAAAGTTTCTTGTCCTTAGCCTGTTTAGCCCAATTAGACATCATATCTACTGAACTAACTCTAGTCATTTTTCCTCTTGGGGTACCGGCACGGGGTGATGAAATATCCGCCACAGTATCTCCTTTTTCTCCTTCAGATAAGTCTTCAGACATGTCAGCAGTTGCCTCCCTCCGTGCCTTTTCACGTTCAATACGCTTTCTTGCCGAACGCTGAGCTTCTTCACCCTCAAGCTACACAACATAACTAAGCTAGTTATGCTAAGGAGTGCAGATTATATGAAAAAAGAAAAGGCTAAAAAGTGCAGATTGATCTCAGTTGTGGAAAATGTCACTGTAGGAATCAATGATTGATCTTTTCAATTTAAACGCACACTTCTCTTCTCATACAAGAAGTGTATCACATTTGACATGAATTCATCGACAGTGCTACATCATTATTACAAGTATACTCATGACATTGCAATTCATCGTGAAATTATAGCGTAAAAGTGGAATCGTGGATGATATGGACCAACGAAAGAAGAATACATGTGAAAAATACTCTTTGTTTCATTAAATGGTCCACATCATTCATGTGTAATAAGTGGATGATGAAAAACATTGGGAACCTGCTTCTTCTTGCGAGCCAAATTCCAAATTCTCCATGACATATTCTCCAATCTCGTGTTCCGCTCCTGTGAATCCCTAATTGACGAAGCCTGGCAAAACAAATTAGAAATTGAAACACAATCTAATTACACTTTGAAGCTTTGAACAACATCTGTAAAAGTATTGATACATATGATATAAAACTCCTAAATGCATGAATGTTGCTAGATGATCATGGAAAGAGGAAAAGGATGCGCACACGAGCCCAAGAGCGGTGGAGATCGGTCTCGTCATAGCCGGTAATGACTTCTTCGACGAAGTAACGTGCAGGGCTGAATCGGCCACGCTCTCTCAAGATCAACGAGGCCTTGGAGTCGTTGAATCCAGGATCAACGTCCAGGATGGCTTCTAGGTAACTGTTAATCCAATCATTTCCCGCCATTTCTCAGAAGAAAACCACCAAACAACAACGCTACTATGAAGAACAAAAGTCGGTAGCGATTAACGATTAACGTAAGACTGACAACAATGCTATCCCGATTTATTGTGCCAAGTCTTGAACATGGTAAACTAAACTAGTATTTGATCAAGAAATGCAAAATTATGATCATGTGAAGAGTGTGTAAGTATGGAAAAGTTCTGAGGCGGTTGAAATGGTCATGCAGTTGGATGCGGGAGGGGAGAGAGAACGGTGAAGTCGGCTGAGTTATCTGCAAGTTTTGTTACTTCCACTACCATTACGTGTTTTTCTCTTCCTTTGTCCGTGGCGTTCCATTTTGAAGGCCGTTTATTCGGTTAAAGATGTTTGATTCTAAGTCACATATCCACCGTTTGTTTGTATATTATTGTTCTATCGTTTTTCTGGTACTAACGAAGTATTGGATTATTCGTTTTGCTATTATTAGTTATTTTAATCAGAATATTTCTATTAAAACGCGGGATTGTTTCTATCATTGAAATCAGGACACGGGACAAATTAAATCTTTTAAATAAAAGAATTAGTGAGTTCATTTTAAAGAATAATAAAATTCGAACTAGTGTAACAAGAGTTAAAATCATTTGTCATACTATTTTCTTATAAGCCTTTTTCTTAGACGAAAGTGTCTTATATAAACACATTTACTGCGTAATGCTAGTATATTTTGTGCACTACACTTTCTAGTATAGTTTTTGTTAGAATATATTGGATATGTGTTGTTGTTGATGTAATTGTTTTTTTCCCTCCAAAAACTGTTCAGGAGATGAGGGTTTAGAAAGAGACTAGACATTCAACCTGCTTAGCCCACTGCTCAAGTTCTATCATCGAGCCAATTGGGTAGATTAATAAAGGCGTCAGACAATTGTTAAGGAACACCACAATATATACCGATGGGATCACTTTACCGGTATTCTCCTCACTCCACTCATGAACAACCATCATCTAGCTTCAACAATCCATCATGTTGCCATGTGTCATACGGTGACGGAGTTGCGGTGAGGAGATCTGAACCCCAAAATATATAGATGCTCAATCCATTGATTTGATTGGAACACTCCCTCCAATTCATTTTCTAATATCATTTTTAAGTTACTTTAATAAATGAAAGAAGACATCCCAAAATATTGTATATCTTCAATGATAAATTCGACAATTTATATTTAGACAATATGTTAATAATATACAATTAACGAGTCAAAAGAAGAAACATTCAAAAAAACGAGTCAAAAGAAAAAACGGATGGGATCAGGGCAGGCAAGATGTGAGGCAATTTCTGAGGCTGCGAATCAAAATTAGCCACGTGTCACCTGCTGCTTGTTTTAAAATTTTAAAAACTTTTTAACGTTGCCCAACAAAAATTCGACACGTGTCATCTTTAAAAAAGGCCCCCCTACACCTTCTATGCTCTGCTGTTTCACTTGTTTAGTGCAGATTTCTGCTACATATTTTTTTAAGGCTCATATACATGATGAGAGCTTTAGATATGTGTTATCCGAGCAAGCAATTGCTGTTATTGCTTCTGAAATTCCAATCACTTATTTGATACCATTAGCAGCTGACTTAAATTCTGATTTGGTGGTGTCTAATTCTGTTCTCCAGAACAGAGGTAAATAGGGGAAATTCAAAAAATATTGTTAAAGATGCTAACTTTGGGCTCACAGAGAAATCGCTAGCGCCGCTCATAGTTGAAGAGGGAAAGCAAAGGAGAAATGAATATGGTTTAAGATGCTAACCTTCACGCTGGAGTGGGTGAAGGAGACATGGATTCCTGATTGATGCAAAATGCGGTGTATTGAATAGTTACCTTAGGAGGTGGAGAAGGAGGTGGTTGGGAGGAGTGAGGTTGTGAGAGGAGTTGAGTATTTCGTCGGAGAAGAGGGGGAGGCTAGGAAAATTGGGGAATGAGGGAGAGGGGGAAAACAGATGAAGATTTAGTGGGGGAGGGGGGCTTTTTTTCGAGCCTTAAAAAAGTTTTTTTTTTAAACAGACAGCAGATGACACGTGGCTAATTCTGACTCGCGGTCTCAGAAATTGTCTCACATCTAACCTGCCCTGATCTCATCCCAAAAACGCAAAGACCAGACCGAAAAATAGCGGTTGAGATCACAAGAGGCAAAAAGTGAGGCAAAATATGAGGCCTCCAATCACGCGCTGCCACGTGTACAAGTAACTATTTTTTAAAAACAAAAAAATTTTAAACTTCTTCCATTTTTGTACACGTGGCAATCTGTGATTGGAGGCCTCATATTTTACCTCATTTTTTTACCTACTCTGATCTCAACCGGAAAAATAGACGATAGCTTTAATGAGTGACCCTACATTTAATAGTTTTACAATATTTAGATTTTCACGTGAAAGTATTTCGTATAAATATTTTTCTTTTTATTTGTGAAAAGTACATAGTCACTGATTAAGATCAAACCCAAATCGAAGTATCCTCCATCTAAAATAGGACTAAAAAGTAGAATAGTTAAGCTGATGCTCGGTTGACAGATTAAATAAAGGTTTTCGGTTCGATTTTGCCATCATATAGATATCCTCCATCTATGCTATTCTATGCTTTTTACATAATAATGTTGAATCATTATCCACAAATTTCTTTTAAAATTAGGGCCGAATCGGTGAGACTGGATCAAGATATGAACTTTCGGATAAAAAAATATATTACGAAAATAAGATCCAACTATCCTTCGTTCTCACATGCATCTGAATCGAAGCACTTTTTCCGTTCAAGAAACTGGGAGAGAGGCAGGCCGTCGCTAAACAAGGGACTTGCGTATACTTGGTTAGGAGTCCCCTTAGGAATTATTGAATTTTCGGTGATTGCTCTCTTCGAAAGTTTCTAAAGCAGTTCGCAGCGAACGATGATTACCAAGTTTTTGCCCTTATTTCTTTCAGTAGTTTACTTGTGTTGTCTTCTTCTCTGTGTTCTAGCCACAGCATCCGGGTACGTATCATCACTTGTTTCATCTATGCTTGTAAAATGCTGCAAAAATATCAAATTTTTAGCTTATTTTGCCCGTGACCCTTTTGCTCTTGTTGGTCGGATACTGTTGTGTTGATCGAAATTCTTGTTACTTATAAACTGTCAATATTTTAGATTCATCAATTAATTGATAATGTTCTATGGCAGGAATGAAGATGGCTACACAATAAACGGGAGAGTCAAAATTTTAGGTATGCCCCTCTTCATTAATTTACATTTTTTAATTTGGTATTTGCATCTTCTGAAGAAGAGAAAAAATAGACATTCTGGATATGTTCATTGATGATCCTTCACGCGAGCTCTTTAAAACTCACTTTTCTTTTAGACATAGTTGTATAACTGTAACTCTCTAAAAACAGATGGTGATGTGATGGAAGCATATAAGTGTTATGTTGCACAAGATCAAATAATGGGGATGATATGTTTTACATGGGAGCTTTGTATAACATGTTAAACCATTAAAGTTAGAAAGTACAACTCAGCTTGCTGGTTCTCTTCATGAACCATTCTATTGCCTGATCTACTACTACTCCATCCCTTCTCATATATGGCATAATGCGTCTTGTTCTCCTCTTGTTTGGAAACTAAGTTAGAAATTACTTTGCTTAGATTGCCAATCATGTGACTTCCATTCATTTAATCAACTTAATTTGGGTGTGTTTTTGAGCTGGAAATCATTCTGTATAACATAATTGTTTTATTGACTTTGTTTGATTTTTCCTGGGGTACCTTATGTGGATTTGCTATGTTTTCCAGGTGGAAATCCACAAGCATTTGGTCTTCCTGCAAAATTATCAAACATAAAAGTCATACTGAATGGTGGCCAATGGGTTACTTTTCTTCAGCCAGATGGATATTTTTCCTTGTATCCTGTAGCATATTATACCAGCATCATTAATTGTGGTTGCCCTGTAGTTGGGTTTATCGTGATAATGAGTTTATTCTTGTCAAAGACTCGCTTTTTTCAATCTTCAAGTTGGACATATTTTGCCCTCACTATTACTCTGTAAGTGATGTGACTAAGTTGAATGACTTGTTCTCGCATAGAATACTAATGCGTAGAAACTTGTAGATGTGTAAATTTTTTAACTCATTTCATTAGGTGAAAGGACTTTGTTGGGACATCGGTGAAGAGAGAACAACAGTTGGTTTTATCTGGTTGTAAGACTTGGTTCTCTTTTTAAAGGATTTAATTATAGGCTTGGCCATCTGACTGCTTAATTGTCAGATAGGTCTTAGCTTGATTTAATTTTTTCCCCCTTCATCAGAAGATGATCGTGCTTCATTTAAGGTCCTTTCTTTTTGACTGCTAA
The DNA here is from genome assembly GCA_036186865.1 of Eustoma russellianum. NCBI lineage: Eukaryota > Viridiplantae > Streptophyta > Magnoliopsida > Gentianales > Gentianaceae > Eustoma > Eustoma russellianum. Next base: position 1,355,416 of record AP025049.1, on the reverse strand, counting down.
TGAATAGATGGATACCTTTTCGTTGCTATTCCTTAATGCTTGTCCTTAGCCATAATGTTCCTGCGGGCACCCATCTAATTGAGGTCGATGCTACTGGTTATTTCTTCTCTCCTGTGAGTTTGCTTTTTTACCACTCCTTTTTGGGGAAGCCTTGGTTTACAAATTTTGCAAACTTGAAGTAGTCATATCCGAATACCTTGTCGTAAATGCAGGTTCGAGTAGATGTCAGTGCCAGAAATCCAGGCAAAATCCTGGCTGCTTTGACAGAGACCAGGAAATCTTTGAGTGAACTTATTCTGGAGCCTCTAAGAGAGGAACAGTACTATGAGGTTAGCTGCAAATTTTCACTGTGTTGCATTGGCGGGCTGTTCTTGTATTGTATACTAATAAGAACTCTGTATGCATCATCATCTGTTTTCTGCAGGTCAGGGAACCCTTCTCTATAATGTCTGTTGTAAAGAGTCCAATGGGTCTGATGATGGGTTTCATGGTGTTCGTGATGTTCTTAATGCCCAAACTTGTGGAGAATATGGGTAAGCATCACATCTTTTGCTCACAGTTGCTTCTTCAACTTGCTCCTTTCCTAGTTTAATTCCCAGCTGATACAAATCCACTGTTATAAATCATCAAAAGGTGGAAGACATGTTTACAAAGAGTGAGAAAGAGAAGTGTGTGTGCGTGCGTGTGTGCGTGTCAGTTGGGAGGTGCAGGGAAGGGTTGATTTTTTTGGAAGTTTAAGCAAAGCATCGACTGTTAGAATCTTCCAGCGAATAAATCAAATCATGCCATGAAATACATGTGCATACTTTGCACAACCATCTGTTTACTTTGAAGATAGCTGTACCGCATTGTCTGGATTATACATGAGGTTGATGTGTTCATTTGTGCAATTTAAACACTTATTTTCATCTTTGTACCATGACCAGACACGGAGGAGATGAAAAGAGCACAGGAGGAAATGAGAAACCAAGGAGTTCCCTCTTTTAGTAGCTTGTTAGCTGGAGGACAGAGGAGTAACTAGAAGTTGATTTGACAATGATGAAGGATCGTCTGTGACAAGAAACTTTGAGACTAAGGAGAAACATAGCATTTTTTCCATTGCAGATAAATGGCATTTAAGAGTTGAAATGCCACTAGTCTGTGGTACTCATTTCTTACCTGAAAGACAATGTCGTTGATGTGCTCTTATTCCTAGTTGTTTGTGGTAACAAGCTCCAAGATTTCTACCTTTTCTTATGTGCTGAGCTCAGATTTCAATCCTTTTCTAACTGCTTCACTGTTGCTGTATCATGATACACTTTAGATGGAAGGTTTGGCTTCACTTCGGCTTCTGTTTCTGTTTCTGTTTCTGTTTCATAATACTTCATCATAGATATAAGTTTTGGCTATGAACAAGCTTGGAGGTTAAATGGATTTGTGCAGTGGGCCATTAGTTTTACTTTAGGTAAGCGAAAGTCCTTCAAGCACATTATGTAAGCTCTAAACGTGAGGAGCGAACAAGTCCGTCAAACCATCTAACCCCATTTTTGGTTTGGAAACCTATAGAGGGGAGGTATCGTGTATAAACTTGTTAGACATTCATATTAAAAAGAAAAAAGAGGAGACAAAATGGAAATTTAAATTTTATCCTACAAACCAATGTTCTAAAATTCAGACCCAACCTGAACAGGTTAGGCAAGTTTTTCATGGTATGGTTCAAAGATAAACTTCAAACCCATTTGATCGATAAATTTAGTAAACGTTACGGTTGATTCAACAGACTACTAACTTAGGTTGATCCATTGATCAATTCAATCCAATGTCGATTATACTTCTTCGGAAACAATGTCGCTTATACGTGTTTCAATAAAAGCCGGCTTCTCACCAAGAAAGCCTTGCACGAGCTATCTAAGTGAGAGAGATCAAAAAATTGTTTATCCTCAAGATTTTTAATGTTCATATATTCATGCAAGATGGAGACATCTTTAATCAAAATCTATAATTATATTCATGCAAGATTTGAACACAGGTGAACTAAAGTTTCCGTCGTCGGGAGATTCAGAATATGATACAACAATAACAACACAACATACCCAGTATATCTCAACAACATCAAAAATTATCGTTAAGGTATGAGGAAGTTGAAAGGCATACAAACAATACCTCCATCTCAAATGATAGAACGAGTGAATAAAATGAAATGTAATGTCACTTCTAGTTGTTGCCATCTCCTTGAACAAGCATAGGCCTGAGCAAATCCATTCGGAAAGGTAGAACATAACGAGCAATCAAGTCGAAAATCTCATAACTTGTTTAACTAGTAAAGAACTCAAAATAACATCAGAAATAATTCAGTAGTAGGATGCCCAAATCAAAACCAATTTCAACAGATCATAGCCTCGAAAAAGCGCCATTCTCAATGGTATTCAAAGATCGATCACACGGGACAGCTTCTGGATGCGGTTCAACAAGAAATCCCCCTGCTTAATGGTTGCCTGATAGAGGGCATTCTTCGCGTCAGGGCGATTGGTCTCCAATACACCTGCAACTTTATCTATCTTGCAATGGAGCTTCCCAGCAGCTATAAAACGAGACAGCTCCCTACCATTCAAAAATATATATGCATATATTTAGATAAGAGGATTTGGCACAATCAGAAAGACGTCATTGTTAAATCTCTCAGCCTACATGCCAGAGAGAACTTACACATCAATAAAGTCAACGGTTACACCAAAAGCTTTTGCCATAGCCTCGATTGTTACACTCTTGTAGGACTCCAGGAACTGAGAGTAAACAACCGTCCTAACCTCCCGCATGTAATACCGGAAGTGGGGGTGCAGATAACGATCTAATTTAATATGCTCAGTCAAGCCAGCTGAAGATCAATTAAACAAATCCAAATTAGGCACCACAAAAAGCAGGTTGATCCGCGTTTCATGACAATACTTTCAGTAAATAACCCTCAATGTGTTCAACATAATGTTGGCATGAAAATTTCAGACCTCATTGCACTCCATAAATAGATTACACTGCTTGCTAGTTTCAATTCTTACAAGAAGCAGGTGTTCTACAATTGGTCAAAACAAACTTTCAAAAGAATATGGTGTTCTACAATTGGTCAAAACAAACTTTCAAAAGAATATGATGGTCAGAACACAAGTTACACAACGCAGAAACTCTCTGCTTTTGGATTAAGAACCTTGGCAAGAATCATCAAGATTTTCACCTGCACTACAACTCTCTCACCACAGACTGCAGCAAACTGCATACCAATAATTTTCAGGCAGTCTCCATCTCACCTAGCAAGTCTTTCATAGCCAAAAGGAGGACATGGAAGGGAATTTAGACATGCTTAGTATGAACATCCATCAAGGAGTCCTACATCTGGCAAATTAAGTTACAAACTCATGGTTTTTACATCAAGGCAATTAAACACGCGCATTATATTTATTGAACCACTTTAAGAACCGAAACTCTGTACGATAATGATATTTGGACAGGAAACAAATGAATATGATATACTTGTGCAGACTTATTCCCTTTGGCATATTTACCATAACTTCAACAAGGAAAGCTGCATTATAGAAATACCGAAATAAGAGGGGTAGTGTACTCGTGTGTAGAAACTGAGAACAGTGATCCCATCCTTGAACAGAAACAGAAAAAGAACAAAGAAAAAAGGAAAAGGAAGCCACAATTTCAATTTAGCTTTCTTTTTCAGGGCATAAACAGTATATACTTACCAAAAGCAGCAAAAAACGATTTGTACTGACAATCATACAATGCATTTAGAAAATCCGACAAGTACGGGATTTTCCCAATGACTGCCAATATTTCAGGGGCATCAACCACCTGTCACATGGAGCAATCAAGTTAAGAGCCGTGTCTCCACCAGCATTATTCTCGTGAAAACAATGAGGAAACATACTGAAGAAAAGAATTTACATGCTAGAAGAGTATATACTGAATAAGAAACCCGTGGTTATTGTTCCTTTTTTGCTACACCATATACTAAGCTTATATAATGTTGGAGTTTAGAGAAAGAAAGCATACCTTCTGTTTCAAGGAAACTCTATCAAGAGATATTATGCTTGCCAGGACTGTGTAAAATATAAACGTGTCATAGGAAAAAAGCTCATAAGTTGTAAAGGTCGAGATAGAATCAAGGAAAAGGTTTGCTGCTTTCTTGAAATTCCGAGTCGACATGCAAAACAATCCCTCATAGACCTTCAGCCGGTTCTTTCTTTCCCAGTCACCACCTTCTTCAAACAAGCTGCCAAGTTTAAAAGTCCATGGCACGGATTAAAATATGACTTAATACATAAGCTGAAGTAAAATGGTAACTTGGTTCTACTTACTTCTTTGCTTTCTCAATGCTTTTTGATATCAGATCAAAGTCCATACCAAAGAAACCAATTTGTAATGTATGGAATACAAGGTCCATCTTTTGACCGACTGCAACGGTCTTGCTTTCAGTCAATTTAAGTTGTTCCAGGGCCTTCTCCTGTTCAAAATAGAAAACATATTTTGTAACAAAACAAAAGAGGTAAAAACTACGTAAATCATAGATGACCACTACGTAATGGAATAATAATTCTACCTTATCTCCAATTCGAATGTAAAACAATGACTTGGCTAAATGTGCTTCCCGAACTTCGCTCTCCCCCAAATTCTCCTCAGCATCAGCAATTCTAGAGCATTGAACACAACAATATAAAAAACATATCTTCCCAGCAATGACTAAGACAACCTAAGCACAAAGTACAGAGTGCTCATTACTCTTACATTGGGATCAATATAAAATATCTACATAACTGAAGGGGAATTAAAGAGATGCCTTCAGACAGGAAACTTTCATGGAGATGCTTCAAAGCTCACTACATGCAACATATAACTCCCAACACCAATCAAATAAAATGGATGAACTGATTTGGGAATCACATTACATGATGACAAATATAACAACTGACAATGAGCCATCATGCTGTTAAGATCCTCAGACCAACATGGACGATAGCTAAAAGAAAGCCCGTCATTTGTAAGGTTTCACTCAAAAAAGCGACCAGGAAATTGCAAAACACATACTAACGATTGCACATAGCCAACGCTAAAAGAAATTGCAGCTCAGCAACTCTGACACTTTTCTCTTAGCAGAGAAGCCAAGGAGATAAGTGATCCATTCTGCTTTCAGGAAAAAGCCTCTTCCAGCAAATACTTAGTTTAGAACAAAAGCGGAGGGGGGGGGGTCTTTAGATTAGCCACCTTATTTCCTAAAAATTGAATGTTTTGACAGGACAGAATGATATCAAGGCATAAATCTCTCCATTTGCTGTTGTTGCTGTCAACAATTGTACAACACTCACGTTTTTTCACCAGAGTCCAGCCAGTGACTTGAATCTAGGTAGTCTATACTCACCTAACTCAAGTCATGTTTGCTCCCCAGTAGCAAAAAGTAGTCATTCGCTAAAAAACATATCAGCTTACTATAAACCAAAAGGTAGCTTAACGTTGGTCTAAACATATATGCTTCGACCCCAACAAACGGATCTTAAAACATTCACTTAAACAAAGGAGCGATAGAGATGCATCAACCAAAAAAAAGCTCGGGGAGGGGGGGCATAGAGATTGCGATAAACAGGAATTTACTTTTCATCAAGCTTCTTGAGCTCTTCATCAATCTTGGCTCGCATGGAGTCGAGCAACTTCTGATCTAAACTGATGAACCCACTCGAAACTAGGGTTTCGTACAAAGGCGCCATATCTGCAACATGAAAATTTTCCCAGATACTGTAATTGAACTCGAATCAATCCAGATTAGTCCGCAATCAGTGAAGAGTAATTACCGTCGGCAATAATAAATGTGTTTATTTCATCCCGCAGGCGAACTTTGTCTATGTCTTCTACGTCTTGATGCTTGAGTAAGAACAGTTTGTGTGCGAGTACGAGATGTGGTTGTGTGACATCTTGATTTTCCATGGCTTCTGTAATTTTTCCTCTGCGCCAAATCAGTATAGTTCTCCCTTCAGTGCGCCAGGAAACTCAAATGCGGGCGGCCGGTGGTGGGAGGTTGGAATGAGGAAAAAGAAAACGAAAAGAAAACAGAAAAATCGTCGTTCAAGAGGTGGTGACGTATTTATAGTAAACTTGGAGAAAAGGTTAAAGCTCTCGCCCCGGGTCATATCCACCGTTCCAGCTTCAAGAAGTGTGAGTATGCAAATCAGGAGTCCAACGACCTCTTACATTGGATGAGATCTCACGCAGTGACCCACACTTTCCCTGCAAACCAGGCCGAATCCTTTGCAAACCAGGCATTCGACCTAGCAGCAGAGAAACATTCATATTGTGTGTCCCTAGAATCGAATTCTTAACCTTTTGTAACAAATCACAATTCCAATATCAACTAGACTATGTAATGTGTCGTATTTATAGTAAACTTGGTGTATATATAGATGACCTTCTGATTGGTGGAAAGTTGGAAAGTTGTGCTTCGATCTTACTCCACTTTAATTTTGCTTTCAAACAGCGAAAATTTTAGGAGTCAATACTTATTCCATAACTAGACCCTTTTCTTTTCAAAAATAAAATATGAACGTTAAAAAAAGGGTTATTAGTTTTGGCTAATAAATAATTAATTAGTATTTTGTTTAAGGAAATTAATTAGTTTTCTAACAATTCATGATGTGTCTAATCTTAAGGTTGGTCGTAAATTGAAGGAAGAAGGGTAGGGAAGGAAACAATTGTTCTTTCAAATCTGAGCTAAATCTTTTGCCAAGATTATTTTAACCCTAATTATGAGATCCTTTTACCAGATCATGATTTCTTCACGATCCGGTAGAAGTTAATGTCATTCTTTCTAGCATCACGTTCTCTTTTAGTCACTTTTCATTTAGTCTTATTTTTCTTTCTGTTGTCACGTATCGTCAGATCATACGTTACTGTCCGTTTACGGTCATAAAATTAGGACACTAACTTTAACATTAGGCCAGTTATGCATACGCAAACAAACAAAAACTCACTCTCATGGCATTAAACTTAAGTCGAACATGTTACACACAAAAAGGGAAAAAATTTAAGTCGATAGTTTTCATATTCAACACACGTATTCTTATCAAAGAATCTTATTTAGCAGCTAAAGTATTTCCGTGGGAACAAACATTTCTGTTGCAAAACAAATACATATATTTTGAAATTTTAAGATTCGTATGTAGCACATTTGTAATTGATTCGGATATTTTTCTGGATACTTTACAAATTTGCTTTTTATTTCCAGTTCAGAGATTAACTTTTGCTGTCGTTGGGATATACTGGCTACGGATGATGATGATGATTTCCAGTTCAGAGATGATCTTCTCTAAAAACAAGCTGACAATTGAGAAAACAAGTAAATTATGATAAGATCCGACTCTAATTGAGGTCAATACTGGTTGTAAATCAGTATATAACTTACTATGATCACAAACTAAATCAAACAATTACAACAATAATAAACATATTCGGTATATTCCAATGAGATTGAAAGCTATCACTGCATCAAGTGATGATTTATTCAAAGAAATGGCATTGCTGCTGACAACAGAAGACTTCAGGTATGGGGTGCCATAGTAATAGTTCACAATATGCACTGTTTGGTTTTTGGATCTTGATGTGCTAAAAGTGACCACTACACGAATGACTCATCACTCGCTCTATTGGTATGGAGATGTGATCTCTGCAAGAAAGCACCTGATGAATGAAATCAAAATTGCTATTTAAGCAAATCACCAATTCCACAAGAAGCTAGAATTTCTCAGATTGAGAAATCAAGATTGCGGTGTCTCATCAATCACAGGTAGTATTCTCAGCATAAATCACTCTTCTCATACTTGATTTTGTTTGCATGGATCTGATATTTAAACACACACACCCCACCCCCACCCCTAAAAAAAAATTTCTTTTATAAAAGTTGCATTGTCACGCCTTCGTGAGTACAACGTCATTTATTTCTTCCTGTTTTATTTATTCTTTTTATCATTTATTCTACATCACAAACTGGCAGCATGTTCATTGTGGATATCCCGAGCCAGAACCTCAGGTCAAAACCCTTTTTCATGATCACAAGTGTTGTGATCAATCAACTATGCTGAACCCACCGGTAAGTTCACATAAAAATATTTTGTTTTCATCCTGGTATTTGTGCTATAATTACTTTTTTTATCAATTCAACCATACAGAAGCAGTTTTCCTATTGCTAACAAAGTACATGACAAGTTTTTCTTTGACTCTGAAATATGATTGAATAAAGCAAAATGACTAACTAAATTGGTTGCGCTTCTTATGCATTTGAAAATAGCAGCCGATCGTCACAATACTTGGCACAATTTTCATCATCAATTATCTAGAGACAACCTCTGTGTTTCTCAACACATTATGTATACTCGACCCTTCTTGTCTCGCCATAGGCAAGAGCTTCTAAACAATGGGTAGTGCTCCCCACCTACCCACCAAAGAAAAAAAAAAAGCCCTTTCTTTTGGGCATGGAACCCATCCACCCCCAACCAGTGCACGAAACGCTGCTGTTTCTCATGACAAGACCATTGAGAATACTACAACTAACGCAGTATCCATTTGCTCGTCATTTGTCCATTATTTTCACAGCAGCAGATTCCTCTGCAAATTCTGGAAATTAACTGGTCTATGCTCCAGCCACAACTTATTCAATCAACCTGCAAAGCAGATTCCTGATTCTACTGCCAACGTCCAAACCAATCTTCACTTTATCTTTTCAGGTCTCATTCATAGTTAACTCGGCAAGAAAAACACAAGCGGGGTAGTAAATCAAATATAAAAAGCACACACTTCCATCCTCTGTTACACTACATCTTCCAGCACCAGATACAGTTTTAGATTAAACCATCAGATATTATTAAAGAAGAAAAAAGGTCAAGTGAAGTGCTCCCTCAAAAACCATATCCCATTTAGAGATGGGATCCAGCCTACGGAGCAGATTAAGAAAGCCAGTCATAAAAAGGCATCTAAAAACAGTAGGCCTATGCGTTACCTGTTTAAAGCTTTAACGTTCAAGTTCTAACAACATCAATTTAGGCTGACTGGGATAGAAAACCAGGTAGAGAGTAGCTATTCTTGCGAAACCTCAAGATCCCTGCTTCTGTAGGCTGAGCAATCTCTCTTTCACGATGTTTCAGTACTCTAATAAACTCATCATAGCTTAAATTTCCATCACCATTTGCATCGAACACATGGAATATTAGCTCAATTACATTGTCAGTGAGACATATGCCACACACCTGTAAGCAATACTTTGATCAGAGGTAATCAAAGACCGGCAAATGTCACTCAAGACGTAGATTGTGACCTTTACATAATGACCACCAATAAATAGTTAGACAACAAAGATATTCTGTTCTCTTGCAGTGCTTAAACATGGAAATTGATAGTAAAGAATAAATTACAGGTTTGACAAACTGGCTAAAATTCAACAGTTTATATGAATGGCATGAAAGTCGATAGATATAGACACAAATGACTACTTTTTGATTATTTCGAACATCTTTGAATTTTTTATCTAAAACAAGATAATTCCAAGGTGAAATTCTATAATCTTTCACGAAATAACAAAAACCATCAACAACCTCAATGCTTGCTAACTACACAAAAAAAAAATCGATGGAGAAATGTAGACTTTGTTTAGTGAATTCATTTGCTTGCAACCAAGAAAATCATTCATCAAATATGGACTGCTTTTCATGAGATGTCATCTAAACAAAACCAATGTAACCAATGTTTTGGCTCTTTTTGCACCCTCTTCTATCCAGAATACGTACTTTCAGCACTTCAGAAATGCAAAAATTAGTGAATAAATGTAGCGCACGAGATCCATACTTGAGAAGCAGCCCGCTTGAAATCATTCCTCGTCAAGAGACCATTCACCTTGCCAAAACTGAAGAGTGCCAGCGAGAATGGCTGCAATTTTCCACGCAGCTCAGAAAAATCTTTAAATTCCTCAAACGTGACACGAATATTCCTCAAACGTAGTTCAAGGTCCAAATTATCAACTCGATCAAGCAACCTGTTCAAGTCTTTCAGATCAGCAGAGGCAACCATGGACAGCGCAAAATCTTTTGCAGACATCGTCCCTCGCAACTTGTAGTCGTAATGGGCGAACTCCAATCTCAGTATCTGATATCTCAATTGAAATGAAGATATCACATGGCATCAAGAATAGGATACTATAAGTTCGGGAAAAGCGTTTCTTCAATGCACTGGACAGAAATAGGCTTACAATACAGAGTGAGTATCAATAACTTATCAGTTTTCTTTCTTTTCACTCACAACATAAATCAAAATTAGTTAACAAGAACTGAACAAAAGCTTCAAATAACCGACTTGAGTCATCACCATGCATGAGATAACGAGAGGAAAGCAGTGATGGAAGCAAAGAGTGGTTTATCATGTCATGTACCGCTAGAAAACAAGCAGTCCAAGTTCAACCATGCGTTCATGTTTTCCAAATTGTATGTGTTGTCCTTTTTCAAAGTACAATTCCAATTGCAGTTCTTTCTGCCCAATAATGACATAATTAAAAGACCAAGATCAAAGTTGAAGGATAAAGCCCAGAATTCACGTTAATCAACTGTTAGATTTAGCAAAAAAACGAGCACGAATGAGCAGTTAGCCCATCCTGATGCGAAATAGATAATACATTAAGGGACTACAACTGTATAAACATCCAAGAGCAGTGCAAAACAATAACGTAAATTTTCTACATGACAAGCCATACCTCATCATGAAGATCTCTCAAGAATTGAACGAACGCATCATAATGAAGAAACTTCTCCCCGTCTTTCCCAAAAAAGTACTCCAGAAGGCCACCATTTTCTACTGAACCTCCGACACTATGCCCTGCTCGAAGTCCATCACTATGTAGTGTCCCTTGTCTATGTTGCGCTCGCATTAAAGTCATTACTTTCTTGAATTCATCTCTATCAATTTCTCTGTCAAGTAGAAAACCACCCAACAGGTAAGGAAAAGGAAAAACACCAGTCTTACGAAAGGTCATGGAAAGCCTTCAGCTCTTCCTTTTCTTTTTCTTTCTCTATCATCTATTTAATTCAGCATTAATTTTCTCCCACGATCTGGATGCGGATGTACGTATAGGAATTATTGGCCACAAGCATGGGAAAGAAGAAGAGGAAGATGGGATGACTTATCTGCCATGTATGACCAGCACATAATGGTGTTTCTGACAAAAAGCAGCCTATTCCCATTTTAAAAAGAACTGGAACAGTACTTCTATAATGAGAACCGGGAAGAAAGAATAAGTAAAGAAATGACAAGGACCATGGATTCACATAAACTTGAGAACTATCACTCATTCATCACTGAATTGCTTCATTCAGTGGTTGACCTTCTAAATGCCACTGCTTTACGCTTAACACCTAAATTCACATTTCCGCAGTAAACTCAAATGTATCTCTAGTTTGGTTATACTTAAGCTGTTTGTTTTTTGTTCTTGTTGGTAAACTAAACTGTTAGTTTAACAGCTAGCCAAGAGAAAAGGTCATCATTCCAGAAAAAAAGTACAGGAAAAGACAAGTTGACTAGAAATTGTTCATTCTAGTATGCTATGGCCCAAAAAAATCCCTGATTGGCAGAATTAATTTTGGCCAATGAGCTTTGTCCAAAATTTCAAAAATAAAAAAGATCATTATCTGCTTTTCCCTGTTTGTTTGGCCAGACATTCTTCGATACAAGTTTCAATAATAGAAACAAAACCTGAAGCAATAACTTTCTTGCCAATAATCCTTTCCTTAACGCGGCATACACTTGAAAACAATCAACCAAAAAATGTTTGTGATCTTCACCAGACTTGAAAAAGAGAAAGTACATGCTCCTTGTACACTCACACACATATGCGTGTTTTTGTGTGCATGCTTGTGTATGTACGCAATACAAAACTTTGCATGAAACACATACCCATTGGAATCAAGATCAAACATCTTAAAAGCCACCGAGAAGCTTGATTCTGGAATACTCAGCAGTGTAACAAAGAATATATACCTGATACAAGGTAAATAGCACAGAAGGTCTTTCATCTTTCATGAATTTTACAATTTAACATACAAATGGACATCCAACGGTAATAAGGATATAAGTCATAGAGAATAAATAGGAAAGAAGGGGGTCCGGTGAAAGAAAATGTTGGGCTCTCACTCTTTGAAAGATATAAGACCATCATTATCAGTGTCAAAAAGCATAAAGAACTTTGAAGGAGAACAGCGTAAATCACCAGGACTCCTCTCCCCTCTAAGATATCCATCCCGTACAAGGTTTGATTCCGATGGAGGAAACACAGGAACAACTGATCGCATCAAGTCTGCTGGGGTCATATAAATTTCCCCATCATCAAAACGGGTTGAAGAAAAGTACTCGAATACCTTCACGAGAAGCAAAATAACGTAGCTTATCAGTAGGCCAAATGCAATACTGTACATTAGTCAAATGGTATATGAGATTGTCGAAGACAGATACCAGCTAAATCCTGACCATATGGAGTTAAAAAAAGTTTCATATATGTACCTGCTAAAACATAGATGCACTAGAGGGAAAAAGGTTATCTCTTACAAGACCTTCAACAATCTAAGAAAATTTTTGAATATGTCCGAAATGAGACAACCATAGGCAGTACTAGTGCGCACCAAGGTATGGCTCCATTGCAATAGTTTCATTAGTGTGCTAAAAGCATGCACTGATTGTGTATGTTTATATTGTGCCTAGACACGGTACTGATTTTCGTAAGGTGTCAGACATCCCAATTTCCATAAAACATAAATTCTTAACTAGGTTGTCTTGTGATAATATGCCCTCCTTTAATCAAAGCCAACACTTGTTCTCAATCCCACATTCCAAATGTGTGTAATTTTGAGCCAGCTGAAACTTATGGATCTAAGTTATGTTAAATAGAATATAAGTGTTAGAAATAAGACTGTTCGTTTGAAACAAGACGGCACATGGGACCAAGGGAACACCTACTTATTTCTTTCTAAGATCAGGTAAGAGTAGCTTAACACCAAACTGCCAGATCTAAGTAAGGCCACGATGTAATGGAAATTCAATAAAGATCATTTATTCCTATTTTCTACCAACCTTCTCTGGAGGACTTCTTGTTCGGATGCGTTTTTCGTAATTAAAGAAGACTTTGCGCCTATAAGCATCTGCCAACAACTTTAAAAATAAATTATACAATCTCCTTCACAAAAACACGCAAAGCGAAGTGTCAAAAAGAAAGTTAGCACAAATAACAAATTCGTCACCTCCAAATAGAAACCTGGATTGATTATGTCGTTTCTTATCAAGATTACTAGAGGTATCTGGACACGTGATTACAGCTGCAGGTGGGACTTCTGAGCTGTCAGCGAAGGAGAAAGAGGGGAATTGTGAAGAAGATGAATACGAATAAAGAGCAACAGCAGCTGCGGAGCCTGTGATGATTCCCGAGATCCACTTGGCTAATGTGGTAGAATCACCATTTCTGTTGAGATGCGTATAATGCGATAGGAACAGCGGCCGGGAAAAGAAGGAACGCCGGAGTTGTGGCTGACGGAGGACAGTTATGCACGGCCGGACGGATCGACGGAAATTTGAAGAAGAAGACATGAGCTGTAACTTTACTTAGCTCCGAAATATTCGAATTTTCACCAGAAATAGTAAGAAATTTGGGATTTCCGCTTGATGATTAACAGAATAACGAGAAGTTTACCATGAGATCAGACGCGCGTTTGTACAACTATTCAGGTGCAGAAAGGCGGAGGGATTGTTGAGGAAATTGCTCATGTAAAGTGGATTCAATTTCCCCAATTTCCATCCGTGGTATTCAATTTGTACCACCTAGGTCCTGTCATAAGGTCGATGCTTAATAAGGCGCGATTTTTTTGTATCAAAAGTCATCGTCTTGGCTCTCCACGGTGAAGCTTGTGAGAGATGCAAATTAGGTGGACATCAATCTCCTATACTGGTAAGGTTGCACACGATGACTCATTAATGTGCTTCTTACAAAATAGCAAAATTTGATTAATTGTCCCTACATACTAGCAGAAGTATAGCACACACGCTTTGAATATCCCAAGATCCGAACCGTTGTCTTCTTATTAGCAATTCTCAACCCGAGTACCAACTGTTCTACGTTCTGGGTGCACGATTTTTTTGTCTAACGTTGTTGGAGTCAATAACATCAAACGAGACAATACGTCAACCCTTTTGTTGGCTGACTTTGGAAATATGTTCGATTTCAAACTTTTTTGAACACAGCCTTATAGTCTTATCCTTTGATAAATAAAGCTTCGTCTGATCTTCATTTGTCTTGTAACCTCTGTTGACTTGAGACGCAATGAATTATAATAACTGTGTGATTTAACTTTTTGAGCCTCCAGTTTACAAGCTAGGCTTAAAACAGCAATCAGGGCTTTATACACAGCTTCGTTATTGATTTTATCAAAGTCAAATATTAGTACATATTCAAATTATTCTTCATTTTGACTTATGATTATTAGGCCTACTCCACTACTATATTGGGAAGAGGATCTATAAATGAAAATGGTCCACTGACCTTCTTTGATCTGCTTATCTTTTATAGAAATCATATTAGCGATGAAGTCGGCCAATGTGGGAACCAAGCTACAGTTGAGATCTGAGGAGGTAAAAAGTGAGGTAAAATATGAGGTCTTCAATCACGCGCTGCCATGTGTAAAAAAGTGGAAGAAGTTTAAAATTTTTTTGTTTTAAAAAAATAGTTACTTGTACACGTGGCAGTGCATGATTGGAGGCCTCATATTTTGCCTCACTTTTTGCCTTCTCAGACCCCAACCGACCAAGCTAAGGATTCATGACTAGCATTCTCTTTTTGAGAATTGTAGTTGCGTCTTGAGGCTTCGGCTTTAATAGAAGTTCAGGGTCGTATTCGACTAATTACACAACTCATTTGGATGCCCAATTAGATGTCTCTAGCTTAGACAAAATTTGCTTTAAGGGTTTATTAGACATGACTATAATAGAGTGAGCTTGAAGATATGGTATGAGTTTTCTTGCAACTATGACCAAAGCTATATCTATATTATAGGCGTTTGTGTACCTGGCCTTATCCCCATGCAGTGCTTTAATGAGAAAGTATATTGATATTTGCATGTTGTTCTCCTATTTAAGCAGAACAGTGCTCACAGTTTCATGACAAACGGCCAAATATATGGACGGTGCCTAGCCAAACACTGGTGAGGTTAAGGTTGGTACCTTGACCAAGTATGTTTTCAAGTCGTCAAATGCCTGTTAAAACTTGTTGTCCCATTGGAACATTGATTTCTTTTTTAGATTATGCAAAAAACGAAGTGACTTCTATGACGACCTGGATATCATAACAACCGTGCCTATTTTTTGTACGTCATGTGGTCTTGTGGATCATTTTTTATATATCATTAAGGCTTTCACCAAGAAGTGACAATTACAACTTTGTAAAATAAACTAAAAGAAAAGTAATCATGGGTGTTAATGAACAGAACTAATCCAAATATTATGTTTTTAAATTTGTATTTGGTCAGGTTAACGAACGGTTTGGCTCAAACGAGCTTCAAAATCTGTTCGAAAACGCTATAACTCTTTAGACAAATCAAACAGTTTGCGAACAATTTGGCTCATTTTAGTAAACGAATCTAATTAGGTGTTTAAACTCGACTCGTTTAATTAAAATGAACGAACGGACTCAAATCAAATACGAATATAACTCGAACTGCCAGTTCGGTTAACTAAACACCCTAAGAGTAATGTTGACGGTTAAAACATTGTTTCGAGCATTCTCAACATTGATCGATATATAAAAAAAGAATATATGATATAAAGAAAATATCATATAAAAAGTTTGTGAGCTAATTTTATTTCATCTCCCCTGCACCTCTTTTTTTCTTTTTCAGTTTTGGAGATGTTAAATTTTTTTGCTTTCGTTTTTTCCTAGTTTATGTTGGAAAAGTACATTTAAAGTACTTTATAATTTGTTACAAACTTATATAAGAGCATATAAGATGTTTATTTGGAGATTGAAAGATGTTTAGAATACTTTGAGTTTGTATTAACTCACTTGTATCGAACCAAGTGATAGTTGTATCGAACCAGGTGATAGTTGTATCGACCAAAAATTAATATGAGTGTTTTGTTGGACATCGATCGATACATCGATTGACCGACGTGGTTTGGATGCAAAATTGGAGTACATTGTCCAACATAGATTGATCGATGTGACATCGATTGATACATATGGTCAGGGTGCAAAGTTGGAGTTCATTGTCCAACGTTGATATATGTGCCAAAAGTCATGACCATTCAGTTGAAGTTGCAACTTTTGATCAAAGAATCATCTCCAATCATACATGAACATTATGTAAGTGACATGGATGTTATGTTTACTGCTGAACTGGTGTTTCAAAAATAGTTTTACCCAACCCAATGCCTATAAATTATATGTATTGCTATCTTAAACAAATAACTAATACTTTTGCAAAAATATGAGAATTTTCAGCAAATTCTATCATCCACTATCATATCTTCTACTTCTTCCACTATCAAACACTTTTATTGTGCAAGTTCATCTTTCTCTCGTAGAGCGAACGAAAGGAATAAGCCATTATATCTTAGGAGGCTTGTGTCGTGTAGTTAATTTCGTTCGTAGTGGAGTCATTTTAGTTTTAAAGACAACAACTAACGTTATGTCTCGGTTTTTTATTCTCTCCATATTTCATGTTTGGTTAATATATCCTTCCCTATTTTCCAACATTCCCCACTGTTGAAAGCCTTAAAGGATTTTCTTTAATATTTTTCATATTAATCTCCACTTAGCAATATTTTGTAACTGAAAAACTACATTACTTTAAGACTAAATTTTATGGTACAGTGACTTGTCGTTGCGAAAGACCACAAGTTTACACGAATTCTTGATATGGTTACAATAGGTGGGTTATTGTCACCATTTACGCAAATCCATCATCTTTTTTAATTCATATTTTTCTTTGGTCTAATATACTTCCCTTAATTTTGTCAGAGCGTTTTCCTTCATGGTATTTTTGTTATTGCCTTATCCTGCGCTAAACTTCCTATCTGCATCACAAGACGATGAGTTCTAACATCACAAGAGGTCTGCAGAACATTGGTCCGAAGGTAGGTTGCCGGAGAGAGAAGTGTCGTTGAAAGAGAGGACTTCGTTTCTGATCGACGGCGATGCAGGTGATTTTAGTCGCCGGGAGATATATCTGAACATTGGATTTGACCCATCAGAGAGCTTGTTTGTGATCTTTCATAATGGAGAGACATTCATTGGGTATGCTGACTATGAGCTGAACACGCATCGTCGTTGGAGAAGGCTTTGAGGACACGTGGATCGGAGGCGCTGACGGATTTGACAAAAGGGACTAAGTATCCCGGCGACGATAGGTTGTTGGCGATGCGGCCGTACCGGAAATGCAATAGCCGGGAGATGCAATCAGAAATAGACCATGAAGAAAAAACGCTGGAAGACAATTAACGAGGGTATATTTGACAAAAAAAAAAGTAAATTAAAAGAAATGGTAGATTTGCAAAAAGGAAAAAAAAAAAGGTAGTGAATAATAGCTTCCTTCACCCGCTTATAATTTATAATATTATATAGACATAGTTAAAGCCACAGAGCACACGCAGGTATGTCGCTCGTTTAAAGGACCATTTTTTTTAAAAAATAAATTTAAAGGGCCACTTAAATCATGTAAATAAAGAAAAATAAAAGGAAATAGTAGAAACCATGAATTTGCCCGCCCCTGTTGAACACTTGACCCAAAAAATTTACTACCATTTTGCTGATCTTATCTTCAATTACATATTTTTTTTGAGAGTTCTTCAATTACATATTTGGTACATGTTTTTTCAAGGTAAAAAAACATTACACAAAACGGCATTTCTATTGTATCACTAATCAATAATGTTTTAGTGGAAAATAAAATAAAAATTATGTTATTTTTAACATTTCTACCGTCCTCGTTTAAGAGAAGTTAGCGTGATCTATTTAATACAATTACTTAAGTAATGTTTTAATTCAAATAAGATGAGTGAAGAAAGTGTCTCATGATGATGATTGAACCCAAAATTTTTCATCTCGAGTCATCAACAAGTAAATTTTATTATAATCATGATTCGCGTATGAACCGTCTCCACTAAGTAAACATTTAAGTCTCACAACATACTCTCTATACAACAAAACTATAGTTTACCAGCTGAAACGTGGAATGGATTGCTTCTGATAAATCTTATGAATAGACCAATATTGGTTCTCTATAAGACATGTGTGACAAATGTATTTCAAATAGTTATAACATACTTTTTTCCTCATTCTTTAACAGCAATATACCAAAAAAAAAAAACAAATTATAAAGAGCGTCTTATAACAATCAAGATAGATATAATTTTAAGCTTTTAGTAGCAAATTTAAGGATTCATGGAGTATGATTCAAAGCATGTTATGATCCAAACATCGTAATTATAATTGTTTTTTCAGTACTTTTGATAAAAAAAGAAGGACGTAGATGTAAATATTAAGGTATTTTTTTTTGGGTAAAGATGTATGACGACAAAATAACACGAGGAAAATTACAAAGACATAGTATAGATGCATATCTTTATATACAGAAAAGACATACTCATACCTAAGGGTTTCAGTGTCCTATCAAAGAGAGTTTCGTATAGAATCTAAATTAAGTACAGAGAAGGCATATTAAGGCCCGAGGGTCTCACGGTCCTATCAAAAAGAGTTTCGTATAGAACATAAATCAAATAATTTAAAAAACTTTTTATAAAAGGCTCTATTTTTATCACTTTATTAATCATTATATTCAAATTATTTTTGAAAATTTTGCCTTAGCCGAAATATGTTTAACATAAAATCTTAGGCCCAGGACTATAGATGTATCCTATATATGCCAAACGGGTCCGCAGGATATAGCCCAACTGGTTCATGGCAGGAGTTCTCGAAAACGGGGTCAGAGGTTCAATTCTTGTCAAAGATAAGAGAGCCACTTCTCAACAAAAGTATAGTATGTGAGCTTCCTTAGCCTGTAGGCTTGCCTGGAGTGCTGATGCAGCTCCTTATGCAGACTAAGCTCCTGATAACAGGCCGTTGGGTACCTAATTTACATCTCTACAATAAGACTGGGTGTGGCAGGACCATACTTGGTTGGTTTTAAACCTTATATATGCCAAACGGGATTCACTCAGAGAAAAGATCTCATCATCACTGACGCCGAGTCACCAAGTTTACTGCTTTTGCTCCTTCTGGAGTTTCTTACTGGAACCTATCAACCAAATTCAATCTTTCATCAGGTTTCTTGTTTAGTGAAATTCTGACCCAATGATGTTTCATTCTATCTTTTGGCTTATTCATTTGTTTTTTTCTGCTGAACTGAAAAAAATCATATCTTTGCTCATAAGTCTAGGTCTATATGTATTTTTCTGATTCTGAAGGGGATTAAAGTTGGTGGTTATTTTCCGAATGTTGTTTACTATATGGGCCATCTTGGACTCTTAGCTGAGTCGTTGATCGATTGATGGACATTTGTGCATTTCGTGTCTCCGGCCTAGTGGTACTGGACGTCGAAGCCCTTGGTTATATTGGATATATTTAGCTTTATTTGCTTTGTTTTGTGCGTGCTTTTATTTATTTGGAGGAAGCTCTGTCTTCTGTCGTGCGTCTATTTGGAAATAATAGAGATCATTTGCAACAGCTTTTAGGTTCAAAGACCTATCTTGATTGTATTACTTGAAGAGTTGTTCTAAATTTTGAATTGTTTTGTGCTCATTTACATTGAGCAAGATGTGAATGTTTTAATGATATAGTTTTCTTTCTCGTGCATGTTTAGCTTTGTCATTGTTGATGCTAGCTGTGCTGGTAATTACTTGATGTTTGCTTTTGGATTTTCAAGAGATTCAACTTTAATGTCCTTACTTTGTACAGAAGTGATAACTTTTCCACTGCAATTTCTGTAAAGAAAAATTGATTAAGACTGAGATTTCTCTACCCTATATATTGCTGCACATTAGGTGCATTTGTTTCTTTTCTTGAAGATGTGCACAAGTCATGGATTCATTTGGTCATTAATCTGAATACTCATGAATGTAGGAGTTTTCGCTTCTCTTTCTGCAGTTTACTTTTACATTCCGTGCATTGGGACTTGGGTCTTTTTTTATATATTCTGCATCTTTAAATTTGGTGGTAGTTCAGTTCATGAGCGTATGCTTTTAGAGTTTGGACTTGCAGTAGTTGGAGGTCTTAAAAGGCATGGCCAGCCAGGGAGATGCAAACATGGTGATATCTGGAAACGAAGAGACCAATAGTTCAGGAACCACAGTTGAAATTAAGATAAAGACATTGGATTCCCAAACATATACCTTGCAAGTGGACAAATGCGTAAGTACTCCTGATTCATGTGAATTTTTCTCTAATTCCTCACCTGGTTGGATGTTTGATTTGTCAAATGTTTTTAAATTTGTACTTACCTCTATGCATCCAGAAAGACTTGGTGTTCTTTTATTTCTATTTTTTTGGCTGTCCATATCTCTTGATCAAAAATATCTAAATTCATGTTACAGGTACCTGTCCCTGCCTTAAAGGAACAGATTGCTTTGGTTACTGGCATTTTGTCAGAACAGCAGCGGCTTATATGTCGTGGAAAAGTTCTAAATGACGATCAGCTCCTTTCGGCTTATCGTATCCTTATTTACGTGTTTTCATTAGGGTCCTTATTGCTGTCACTCTCTCTTTGATGGCTTTTTTCTGCCTTTAAAATCTGAGGTTCTCTTTTCTACTTCTCTTGATAATTTTGTCTCTAAATGTCGTTAAACCTGCAGTTACACTACTCTCACTAAATAGATTCATCAAATCGCCCTTCAGAGGCTTTAATCCCCAAGTCAGCTCAATGTTTTTAGAGAGAAGAAGAGTTACAGAAAGTCGACAGTGCCTGAATACTGATAATACAACTAGTGCTTTGTGGCTTTTGTGCTCCATTTTATGTATTAGCATCTTGTCCGTAAGCTCACCTGTATATGTAGATATGTGATGGTAATTGACATGTGCTGTATAACAGTGATGTTACGGGCAGGAGCCAAGTCTTTCTATACTTCAAACAATTAATTTTGTTGACAAAGTTCCTTAATGAAATTATAAAAGATGTGGAAGATGGTCATACGTTGCACCTGGTTGTAAGGCAGCCAGTTGTCCCATCATCAGAAAGCTCCCCTGACCCAGGTAAATAACGAGTGACTTTATTATGAACCTAACTTTTCTCTCTTTCTGCCCTTTGCTTCCGATTGTTCAAGACAAGGTGGTTACCTATGTTCACAAACAAACATAGCAAGTTCCGCTGCAGTGGCGGTTGATCAAACATGATACTGTTTGGGTATATTGAATGAAACTTATTGTTACGGGGTAATTTTAGACATCCGTCTCATGACATTGTAACTGTTCATGTCTGGTAGATTATATAACATAAAGTGAAACGCCTAAATTTTTTTGGTACATTTGATTTTGAAGGTTATTGGGCTTTGTGTTGTAAAATATCACATTTCCCAATTTTATTCTAGAAATGGTTCGGAAACTGAGTGAAGACCTTGTTTCTTCAGATTTGAATGGCTGATGCAATTTGAACGTTTAATACTTGCCTTTAATGTTTACGCTAAGCGTGCTTAGGAGGGATAATTGATGCTTTTTTTTCCTTTCTGTTTGGAAATTGTTATGTTCGAGTGTGTCTGTAACGTGTACTTAGCGGAATCACATGTTGCCAAAAGACCTTTTGATTTGATAACTCGAAGATTCACGAAAAGGCACGAAGAACATTCGAAAAACACAGAGAATAAATGAAGAACAATGATAGAAACAAAGAACCTTGTTAGATCTTTTGTATGAACTTAGCTTCGTAACGAACCTTGTTAGCTCTGTTGTTTATCCACACTGAAAGCTTCTTGAACACCTGAGGGATGAATTCAAATCACGATTCTTGCTCAAAGAATTGATTGAATTCAAAAGACCGAAGTTTGAGTTGTAAGATTATTTGAGTCCTAGTCGTGGTGCTTTTCCCCAAGAACATCTGACCAAGTAAGATGATAATCTGATTTTTTCAAGGTGGTTAATCGTCTTCTTCTCCTCTTTTCTTGAAGGTTCTGAAGGTGCAACATGGTTAGACACAAGAGGGACAAGTATATATGCAAGAATGTATTCAACATGCACAAAAACAATAAGGCTCGACTTTCTCTACTTTTATTGATGAAAGAGATCATCAAAATAGTGTATAAAGAGGCCTATTTATACGCTCCAAAAACTCTTAAAACTTAGCGAACAAGAAAATAATTTTTTTTATCTAATTATCCTAATAAAATAACCTAAAATAATAATAAACAACACACAAAAATTTTGGCAGAAATAAACATAGGCCGGCCCTAATGAGTCCAAAAAGGCTGAATTACAACTTAAAATTTAAAAAAGCATGACAAATATTAGTCCGATCCACCCTCTTCTCCTGCTCTTGTTGGGTTTCTTGATGGCGCGTCAGTCTACTTACCGCACTTTTCAGTGTGGATGAAATTTTTCCCGGTTTTT
Source organism: Eustoma russellianum (assembly GCA_036186865.1). Taxonomy (NCBI): domain Eukaryota; kingdom Viridiplantae; phylum Streptophyta; class Magnoliopsida; order Gentianales; family Gentianaceae; genus Eustoma; species Eustoma russellianum. Next base: position 1,332,792 of record AP025049.1, on the reverse strand, counting down.
CTTGTAGTCTATACTGATGTTGCTGATGAAGGTCTTTGCATTTGCAGCTACTGATTCAACATCTGCTAGTGGCCATAGGCATGTCGGACGAGGCCCTGGTATTCTAGTTGGAAGCTTCAATATCACTGAGCAGGATGGAGCTTTTCCTGATCTGAGTCGTGTGTGTATTTTAGTACTTTGTCATAAACATTTATTCCAATATGCAATTTCTATTGATTTGTGGTCCTCATCTCCTCAAATGCAGGTTTTGAGTCTAATTTTGCCTTCATGTTGATAGGTTGTCTCAGCCGTGCTGGGTTCTTTCGGAATACCTGGCAGTGGAAATGCTGGTGAAGAGATTGATCTTAATGTAGTATCATAAACATTTCAAGTTTTTCCCCTCATATTTTTATCTGAAGGCATGGTTTTTCAATTGAAGCTGTTACTTTTTGGTCAATTTATTTCAGGTGCTTCCTACGGAAAGGCTTTACAACACTAGCAATGTTGGTAGAAATTCTAGTACACATCAATCAGGTCAAGGGGGTTCAAGGATACAATCAAGTCCTAGTCGTGGCGCTTTTCCACATCAAAGTGGTGAATCCTCCGATTCTATGCTGCCTCCTGTGAGTTTTTATTCCTCCCCCCCCTCCCTTTTCTGTTGCATAGTCTTTTCCTTTTTCCTTGTTTATCTCGTGGAGGTGGTGAAATATTGATTTTACAATGCTTTTATATCTAATGATGTTGTATACCTCGCTTTTATCCATTTCATTCAGCTCACTTGATATCCTTTTTTGGCTTCCCTTTTCTTCTGAACTTGATGATAGCTTGCTTACAAAAAGAAAAAGAACTTCATGATAGCTTCATTAACTCTAAAATTAATGCACTGTAAGTGAAGAGTTGTCTGAGTGGACCCGTTGGGGGAAGAGTGAGAACTTTTTGTTTGAAAATTTCGTTTACTTTGATAGTCACTTGCTTCTTTTCCCCTCAAAACAGATGTACTGGGAATGGGTCTTCCTTCATTACTGTATACTTGCATCAGTGTTATGTACATATTTTATATAGTCAAATTTGGAGCTTATATACTATATTAAGAACCATGACAAAACATTGTTTCTCCTTCCAGGTCATCCCTGATTCTATATCTACATTGTCTCTGAATTTGGGTCGTTTGAGGCAGGAATTCAGTACTACTGGTTTGCACTTTTCTCTTCAGATTTTTTTTTAATACGATGCAGTGACAAGAGCAAGAATAAGGAGGCTGAAAGAATTTATTTCAGACTTAATTTGAATTTACAAATGAGGCTCTTTATATAGGAAGCAATACATTAGCCACAACAGCTATAATCTGTGCCCAGTGGCACAGCCTGGCCACTGCCAACTGCTACGTTTGAGCCAATGACTCTATTCTGCCTAAGACACTAAAACAATGACTTTTATACAATACACATTATATTTGTGTGTAGATATCTATAGCATATGTATGTGTGAATTTACATGTGTGTCTGATAATATAATGTGTGTAATTACAAAAAAAAAAAGATAATATACTGTGTGTATTTTATTATGTATTTCTACACTTTCCTTCAAAGTTGGTGTATATGTTTATATAACCAAGCTTGACTGTTAGTGTTTGAAATACTTTTGTAGAAACTGGCTTGGTTAACACATGTGCTACTTGATTTTCTGTAAAAATATGCTCTATTTTGATAGTCTTGTCTTCAATCTTTTCCCTTATAAGGTGCTTATCAATCTCAACATGTGTGGACTTATCATGTTGAAACTAATTGCAGAAACATTATCACGATAAATCTTGACTGGAAAGGAAACTGTATGTCCCTGTTCTTCCAGAACTCTTTTCAGCCACAACCCTTCACATAGTCCAAGTGATAAAGCCTTGAGTTCTGGCTCTGCGGTGCTCTCTAAGTGATCAGATTTTTCCATAAATAAATTCGATATCCAGTGGTTGATCTCATATATACTTTGGATCCAGCGCAATTTGCACGTGTGAATGCCTGAATATGCATATTCTCATGTTTCTTGAAGTATAAGCCATGGCCTGATGCTTCTTTTCTATACATGAGAATTCTCAAAGCAGCCTTAATATGTTCATCAGTAGGATCATGCATAAGTTAACTTACAAAGTTAACAGTATAACATATGTCAGGTATTGTATGTGACAAAAAGATTTTTTTTCCACCTAGTCTTTGATAACTCAACCTGTCAGTGGAGGCTTTATCCTACAATTCTCTAGGTTTGTGGCCTGGCTCTACTGGGGTAGGGGCAGGTTTACAATCTAGCATCGCTGTCTCTTAAAGTCTAGAATATAACTTCTCTATGATATACTCATACCTTTTGTTGTCTTGCCTACTTCCATTCCTAGAAAATATCTAAGTTTTCTTAGGTCTTTAATCTCAAACATGTTAGATAACTGTCCTTTAATCAATCTTATGCCCTGCAAATCATTTCCAGTAAGTATTATGTCATCAACATATACAATAAGAATGATAAACCTATCTGTTCCATTTAGTGTATGAATAAAGTATGATCACTCTGAGTTTGTATAAAGCCATATTGTATAACTGCCTTGGTGAATTTTCTAAATCATGTCCTAGGTGACTGTTTGAGGCCATATACAAATATCTTCAGTCTACATGTCTTGCGTTGAGTTGTCTCATTCACAAATCCAGATGAGATATTTACATAAGCGTCTTCCTGTAAATCTCCATTAAGAAAGACATTCTCAACATCTAACTGAAGTAGATCCCACTCTAGGTTAATAGCAAGTGAGTAGTTTAGCCACGTGAGCAAAGGTTTCTAAACATTAATTTCATTAAAAAACATTTGCCACTAATATAGCTTTGAGCCTGTTTACTGTCTCATCTGTGTTGTACTTAATAGAAAACACCCATTTACATCCTACATATTTTGTACCTTTACTGATAGGTACTAACTCACATACTTCATTCTTAAGAAGCGTTTCCATTTCTTCATAAACTGTTGTTCTGCAATGGTGCATGCTTGATGTTTCCTTGACAATTTTGGGTATGACTTGATCATCCAAAGAACTTGTGAAGGCTTTTAACTGTGGAACAAGTCTTTCATGTGCCAAAAAATTGTACAATAGATGCTTAGTGCACTTTTTCACTCATTTCCTAAGGGTTATTGGACTGTTATCAATGACAGACTCTGGTTTAGGAAGGTTATCTCCTCCTGTAAATGATTTTACATTGTCCATCCAAGAAAGATAATCCACAATCTAATTTACTTCTCATATGAGACTGTATATGAACATATGCAATACATCCAAATAATTTAAAAGGCAAAATTGAGAGTAGGTTGGTATTAGGATAATACTTAATCAGGGCCTGTTTAGGAGTTTTATAGGATGACACCCTAGATGACATCCCGTTGATCAAATAGTTAGCAGTATGAACTGATTCTCCCTAATAAAATTTTGGAACATTCATTGAAAACATGATTGTTCTAATTACCTCTAAAAGATGTTTATTATTTTTCTCATATATTCCATTCTGTTATAGAGTATATATGCAGGATGTGTGGTGATATATACTCGAGTGTCTTGAATTCTCTTATTGTTTTGTCTAAGTAATCTGTTCCATTATCTAGTTTCTTGATTGTAACCCCAAACTGATTCCTTATTAAACTTACAAAATTCTTAAAAATCTGTCTTACTTCGGACTTATGTTTTATCAAGTAAACTGAGGTTACTCTGGTATGGTCATCAACAAACGTGATAAACTATCTAGTATTGTTTATGTTGGCAATCTTAGAAGGTCCCCATAACGTAACATGAAACCTATTAAGCCGAAAGCGCCATGGAGAGCAACAAAAGCCTTAATGGAAAAATAAAATAGAGCACCTAACAACACATCTTCACAGACCTAGACCCTGAACCCTAATTCATTATCCTACTGAACTAATTCTTGCTAAGAAGAATGCCCATATTGTGGCAAGTCCACCCAGAAGGTAATGGGTTACTCCTACAACACGTCCTTATTGCTTATAGATCTTAGCAGGATAACTGGCCTTAGCATGCTTAACTAATTGACATACTTTGCACTGTACATTTTTTTGAATCGGTTTTCATAAATAATTCCGGCATAAGCCTTTTTAAGTACACAAAATTGGAGTGTCTTAATTTCCAATGCCATAACAAAATCTAGTCAGTACTTCACCTTACCCTAAAACAGGAATAAAATTTTGACAAGCTATCTTGTTTCCTGAATTGTCCTATTTCTTCAGCTTGCAAGATGAAAAGTCCTAGTTTCTTAGCATTGTCAATCATCTCTCTCATAGTTTTCTCCTGAAAACAACTCAGCGGGTGAGAACCATGCAAAGCAATCATTATCTTGAGTTATTTTTCTTACTGACATTAGATTGGAATCTAAACTAGAGACGTATAACACATTATATAAGAACAGTTTATTAGTTAGTCTAACTATTCTTTTTCAAAAAACTTTTAGGCATAATCCATTTGCAATCTTTACTGACTTATGACTAGCAAAAAAATCATAAGAAAGCAGGAGATTTTTATTATATGTAATATGACCAGGGGTTCCTAAATCAATGACCTACGAGTAATCCTTACTGTTTTGAAAGTTACCTGCACGAGCCATTATTGCCTGGATTGGTGTTGAGTGTGTGGCAAACTTAGCAGTTGAAGGAAAGCCTCAATCTGAATTTGTGTATGCAATGATGAACTTCCATGACTTGATCCACTATTACTGCTTACTGAGTTGGCAATATAAGTCTTTGTGGATCTCTAGGGGTTGCTGGTTGGTCTATGTGGCTTTAATTCCTATGGTTTCTCATATACTTTCTAGCATTCATCAATCATGTGTACTGACTTCTTACAGTATTTACAAAAAGGCCCGTTATTGTCATGTTGATTAATTGTTCCCGACCTTCTTGTTGCAAAAGCGCTAGCTTGGACATATGCTGAAACAGCAATATGAGTCGGATTGATAGATGAATCAACAACAGTAGGTCCTTTATTTACAAGAAGAGCAGAGCCTTCAGTAGCTAGGGTAGGCAAAGATCACATCATAAGCTTCATTCTGTTTTCTTCATGTCTTATTTCAGAGAATGCAGTTTGTAAACTTGGCAAATGTTTGGTACTCATTATTATGCTTCTTACTGCATCAAAGTCCTTATGCTCCAGTTAAAAATCTGAAAACTATTTTGGTTTTAGTAATGTTCTTGTATAATTGATCATTGGCTTGACATGTCCATTTATGTGTCTCAAATATGTCAAGCTGTTGTCAGATTTTTGTCAGCTGGATGTAGTATTTATTTACAGGCAGATCTCCCTCTTTAATGTCATGAAGCTGTGCTTTAAGCTCATATAACTCAGATGTGATATCTTTTTTTTTAGTACATTTCCCTTGAGCTAACGAAATCTTAACTGCGTTGGAATAAATATAAACTTCACTTACATCAGGAGTCATTGACCCCATAAGCCATGGCATGATCATAGAGTTTTCAGATTTCCAGATCCTAAATTTTGAGTCTGTGGGGACATGAATGATCACATCTCAAAAGAGATTGTCTTCCTTATCTCTACATGTATAAACATTTCAACTGTCCTGCTCCATAGCAGGTAGTTGTTCTCATCCAGTTTATGATTTGTAATAATAGGAGGAGCATTATCAAAAGAAGAATTAGAAGAAGTATTGGATCCTGCCCCTGAAAGTTATTCAAGGGTGGAAGTAGCTTCAATTTCACTGATTTCAGGATGAGAAGCCACAAATTAAAGAAAATGATACGGCCTTGTTGTGATCTGTGGCTCTGATACCATATAGAAAGAATTAGGAGGTTGAAAGAATTTATTTCAAGCTTAGTTTGAGTGTACAAATGAGGCTCCTTACATAGAGAGCAATACATTAACCACCAACGGCTGTAATTTGTGCCCAGTGGCACAGCCTAGGCCACTGCCAACGGCTTCATTTGAGCCAACGGCTCTATTATGCATAAGGCACTAAAACAATGACCTTTATACTATACAAATTACGTTTCTGTATAGGTATCTTTAGTATGTGTTTGTGTATTTACATGTATATCTGATAGTATAATGTGTGTTTTTACTCTGTATTTCTACAAGCACATGTTACATCTATTTTCTGAGATGTTTGTTTTGATGGGTATGCAGCAGATGAACATGGCTACTCTAGTCAGTCTTCCAGCACTCATGTAATGGATGGTCAAAACTCACATGCTGCCTTGGATGAGCAAAGAGGGCTTCCAACCCCGGCTGCTTTAGGGGATGTTATGTTGACTGCCAGACAAATTCTCCATGAACAAGCTTCCGGGTGCTTATTAGTATGTGATGACTTTTGACCTTTTTCATTTAGAATATATAAATTATATCAGTGGTTTTTGCAATTGTGAATAATTCTTATTTGTATGATATGGGGTAGTGACATTAGCTCAGACACATGTAGCAAGTGAATGAGCAAAATTTTTTAAGGTCCTACTCTCAAGTTAGAGCATGTCCAAATTTTTACGGAGGATACTCATTTAGCTCTCATGTAGGGATTTAGTGGCTCAAAAAATCAAATAAATAAAGCGCAAGAAAAATGATTGATCTATTGAGCGGACTGTAGATAGTGGGAAAAAAAGACTTGAGTGTTGTTTTATTAAGTATAGCCATCTACAATAAAGAAGGGTAAGAAACTCCAGTGCAGAAAAAAAAAATCTACATACTGCAGGATCGATGACAAAAGTATTTTATAATCCAGGATACATTTAATTGCTATTCCTCAAATCGTTCTATTCTTACTAACGCCCACCCCTCCCCCCTTCCCCTCCCCACCACGCACCACCACCAAATGGAGCCAATAACAATTTAATGCTTTCTAAGCTTTTTTGAGCCAATAACAATTCCTTCTGTTTGAGAAGAGCTTTCCAGTTCCTTTGCCACAATTTATAGACAGTTGCAGCCAAGCTAGCCAAGCAATTCCTTTTGGACTATTTTCCTTTATGGTTACCCGTAGCCCAAGAGATCACTCAGCCTGGTATTGGTCTTTGATTGTAGTTGAGTTTCTTGAGAACGTACATCCATACTTTTTGTGGATCAGGAACACACAAAGGATATGCTTGACAGCAGTATTTACATCATTTTTGAGCAGTAAGTCCCAACCATCAATCAGTTCCCACAAGAAAACACAAGATAAATGCAAATATTGGTATATGCTTCTCTGGCATTTTCTTAATTGTCCTTTTGATGTTTGAGCTATTTTTGGTGTCCCGTTGCTGGTATATATGTACATGAAAACGATAGTTTCCCATAGCAGTAGCTTTTGTAATGGCCTCAGAAAGTTTACCTTTGGTGACAATGCTAGTATAGGAAGTCCTTGAATTACGATATAAAAGCTTTAAGTTATAGAGAGATGTGTAATTAAGATAGTTAAACAAATCAAAAAATAAATAAAAATAAAATAACTACAACAAAAGCGCAAATCTTGGCATGTGCTGCTTTGGCACATTCTTAATTGTCCTTTTGATGCTCCGAGCTATTTTGCTCCCTTTGCTGGAATATACATGGCAAGGATAGGTTCCTGTAACAGCAGCTTTTGTAATGTTCTCATGAAAGTTTACCTTTGATGACAATGATAGTTGGAAAGTCCTTGAATTACCATCTAAAGCCTTAAGTGATAGAGAGATGTGTAATTAAGATTGCTAAATACATAAACAAAAGTTGACTAGCCTAAAAGTTGTAGCATGAGTTTATATGCACCAATGATGGTAAAAATGCATATTATTGTGTAATACACTCTTGTGTTAATATAAAGAAAACATAAGATTAAAAGATACTCTCTTGAATTGCAATCTTAAAAAGATTTCCTAGTCCTTTTATTTTCCAAAAAGTATATAGTAGATGTTAATATTAATAACTCCAGGGAGCAAACACGAGAGAAAAAAGTTAATCATGTTGGAGAGAAGTTAAAAAAATCCACTCCGTTCTCTCTACTCTATACATCCACACATTTCATTTTCTCTTTCCTCCTTGTCTGAACACCACAGCCAACGGTCATCTTCCTCTCTCTCTCCACCCTAACATCTATATCACCACTACTTTTCTAGCTTTTAACAGCACTTTTCTTCCTGTACACATCAGTGACAACTTTCTGCTCTGGCCGTTTAGGCCTCTTTGGCTGCCTCAGCTCGTGTTTGGAGGAAGAAAATTTTGAGCATTTTTACTGGGCTTTCTTAACCTTGTTCAGATACAAACATACAATCACTTGTTCGTTCTAAATCAGTTTAGGCAAGTCTGCTCAAGCCGAATTTCACACATGAAGAGGCATCCACTCTCCAATTACGATGTTGATAATGGAGATAAATTTGTTGCTATTCTTTCCTAGGAAGTTAGCTATCACATACTGAAATTGAAAACGACCATTGCCAGCCAAGTTCTTGGAAATGGTGGTATTTTTACAATCCGAAGAAGTTTGCTGAGCCAAAATAGAGTAATAAGGTCTGTTGGAAATGCAGAAGATTGATGAGGAGCTTACTTTTCCGATTCCATTCAGAAACTTGCAAGCAGGAAATCCTTGACCTTTTCCTCTGTCTTTCGAAAATAGAGTCCTATTCCTCTGGTTTTGGAACTCTGAGAAAAAAAGATTGAGAAACTGAAGCTAAATAGTATCCCTGTGTGGGATAGGTTTCCTTTGTTGAGGTTACAATACTTTAACCCCATCATTCTAGGTAGAATAGGTACTCTGATTGGAAGACTTATATTTATGGACAAGCCTGCCACGGTCCAAACCAGGGTAGCATATACTAGGATCTATGTAGAAGTCAAAGCTGGGGAGACACTCTCAAAGAAGGCAAAGTTGATTAATGAGAATGGTAAAGACATTCGACAGGACGTAATCTGTGAGTGGATGCCCCCTAATGTGCCAAATGTAAAACTTTTGATTATAACTCTGAAGCTGAAATAGAGTCAAAATGGAATGCAAATCCTTCCAATGTCAGAGCAAATAACTGGAAAGCCCAAGATAAACCTTGGGAACAAAGGTCTACCCAGCCTAGAAAGCCAACTAAGGTTAATACTAGTGTAAGTAAAGATCCCTGACATAAAGAATCAGAAGTTGCAACTAACCTGAAGAACGTAGCCCTATCTCGGAACCAACATGATTTGGATTCTATGTAGGAACATGCAAGGTTTATCCCATCCCCGACAAAGAAAACCCCCGTGAAATTAAGAGGCAAGGAGGTTAAGGATCCAAAGGAAATGAGTTTTGCTTTGAGTCAACAAAACAGCAAGAACAAGTTTAATGCACTTGTTGAGTTAGAAGAGGATGCGGTTGACTCTCTCCAAAACTTAGGAAACAATGAAAAAAAGTCAAGATGAGAATTAGGAAGAGGACCTAGAAGACCAAGAGCTTTCCAAGCCTGCTAGTGAAGCTGAGGTATCCTCCCCATGCTTCTCTGAAGGTGAGGAGGATTGTTTGGAAAAGGAGAAAGAGGATGATCATGATGTCCAATCCTTTGAAGATGAATCCTTAGATAATGCCACTCTAGAAGACGGTAGGCTCGAGACTAAAACTCAATCCCAAATTAGGAAGATTCACCTAAAGGCTATAAAAGTTGGCAAATCACTTGTTCATGGTATCCTTGATACTGTTAATAGGAAAGTAGGAATTAGAGCAAAGCAAAAAGGTACTATCTCTATGAAAAAGAATGTGCCCAGTTCAATAGATGATCCATGTGAGGATCACTTAGGTCAATTACCTTTGACTTAGAAATGACAGACAAAGACCCCCTCTTAGGCAATATAGTAGAGGAAGACCTAGAGGTTTAAAAACCTCTACATGATTAAGTTCTCATGTTGAAACGCCAGAGGGCTTAATTCCTCATTAAAGGTAGCGTGAAGTAAAAGATTTCATTAGAGAAAAGAACATAGGTCTAATAGGACTTGTGGAAGTTAAGGTTAGAGGAAAAAAATCTAATGAGAATAATGAAACTGATGAACTTCCTTGATAGGTATATCAATTGGATTTGGTCGTGCATCTTTACCCTTTGCTTCTCCATTAACTTAAATGCTACTCGGAGACTCAGACAAGGGGATCCCATATCCTCCTGTCTCTGTATTCTCATTATTGAAGGATTTACTTAACTCATAAATAGGAATGTTCTCAATTCTGGATTTTGTTTTCACCCTAAGTGTGAACTCTTCAACCTTTCATCTCTAGCTTTTGCAGATGATCTTTTCATCTTATCAAAAGCTGACATCGCGTCTGCCAAAGTCATGAAAAAGCACTTGAGGAATTTAAGGTCTAATTTGGCCTGCAACCGAACTTACATAAGTGTAAAATAATCACATCAGGAATCAATTCTCAGGAAAAAGAAAGAATAACTGAGATTCTGGGTTTGAAACTAGATGGAATACCCATTAACTACTTAGGGTACATAAGAGAAGAAGAGAACATAATGTAGCGGCAGCAGAGGAAGCCAAAATGTGAGCTCCCTCACACTCTATTTCTAAATATTGTTGGGAAGTTAACTTAGGCTGACTGTAGGACCTTATTGGATAAAATCTCCAATAGAATTAAGAGTTGCACTGCCTCTACTCTTTCTTATGGAGGAAGATTATAGTTGATAAATTTAGTCCTCATTGCTGCTATCAGATATTGGACTGTCTTTTACTTCCTTCCAATGAGGGTCATTAGGGAAATTGAGAAGCTACTTAAGTTTTTCATCTGGGGTGGTACAAGGAAAGCTAAAGTGAAGTGGTCCACTGTGTGTCAATTCAAAGAAAATGGTGGTTTAGGCATTTCAGACTTGAGGCTGGTGAATGATGGGTATATCATGAAAAGTATTCGGTACATTTGTGAGCATAAGGAGAGCTTATGGATAAAATGGGTTCACTACATTATTCTCAAAGGAATATCCATCTGGGAGATAAAGCCCAAGCCATCAGACTCTTGACTTTGGAAAAAAAATCATTATTTGTGAAGGATAAATATGCCCAATGTATTGGTAGAGTCATCGGTAATGGAACAAATTCTTCTTTTTGGAATGATCTGTGGCACCATAGGGTGTTTTAAGAATTAATCACCTAGAGCTCAAGAGGAAACTACCTATCCCAGAAGGTGCAAGAGTTGCATTGGTAATCCATGATAATGTATAGAGAATACCATATGGTAGAGGCTGTGTCTATCAAGTTATTCATTTCAACCAAGTTTGTAGAAGCATTCAGAGATGCAATGGGGATAATTAATGGATTTGGAAACCTCATTCTTCTTTCTCCTTGAAAAGTGCAATTAAAGTCCAAAAAAACGTTGCTTCCCAAAGTCAGTTGAGATAGAATTGTTTGGTGTATTCATCAACTTTCACGTTATGCAATCATTCTTTGGCTTGCTTGTTGGAAGAGGATGAATACACATGATAAACGATTAAATTGGGACTTGATTCAATCTAACACATGTATCTTGTGTGGCATGTTCTCTGAAGATCATAATCATTTGTTTTTCCAATGCCTTGTATCGGCGAAAGTCTGGAATGTTGTTTTGATTTAGGCAAAATGCAAGGATAGGATCGTTACTTGGCAAGATACAATCAATCGGCTATCCAATTGCAACACCTGGGGCTCAAAGTTGCAGAAAGATGTGGTGCTCTTTGGATTCTCAACTACGGTGTACAACATATGGAGTGAAAGAAACAAACGGTTTTATCAGCGTTATGGGAAAGACACTCGAGCAATGCTCAATGACATCCTCCAAAGTATAAGCTTTTCAGCTTCCTTCTGGAGAAATTACAAGGCAAGTAAGTTCAATTGGAAGATTGCTATCAATCCGGGCAATCAAACAAATGTATTCTCTAATTCACACTCTTCATCCTTGGTATGAAACGCTTACCTATTCTCTTTTGCTTCAAGCTCCAGATTTTATGGTTATTGCGTTTTTCCATGGCCCTGTTCTTTGTAGTCTTTTGAATGTAGGGGCACTAGTTTCTATTTTAAATATTTGGCACTAAGGTTAAAATATCCTAAAAACACTGTGTTTTGTATTTTGAACAAGTGATACTTGATATAGCCTAAAGATCCATATGCAATGCAAAAATTGTCCATTAAACATCTTCCACCAACCTACCCCAGACAAACAATACGTAAATATGCCTAATTAGGTTTATTTACGAAATTTTACTTACAAAAAAAATGTTTATATTAATAACTTGATAATAAGTTAAATAATGGCTGGCTTTAGAATATCTTTTGTTTCATTCTTTTGAAACAATCACAAATACCTTTTAGATGATAGACCAACTACCCAAAAAATTTAATGCATAATCTCAGCATCAACGTGTAATCCAGAATAATCTCTATTCGTGCATTAAATGAATTAAATGAACTAAGACGATTAGGATTCCTGATATATAAGTGGTGTAGATAATTGCAGAAAAGAAAAGGAAAAAAAAAAAAGATACATAAGTGGTTGGTAGAAAGAATGAGACTTGCATTGATACATTGTATCACATTGAAATCTAGCAACACTAACCTAGCCACGTCAAACCAATTTGAAAAGGAAACGAAATAGTTCAGCAATCAAAGCTTGCCCCCCCCCCCCCTCTTCCTTGGGTGGGTAATTCAGGTATTCATGACCCCAGTGTTCAGTTTAGAGGGTATATTCATGATAGAGAAGCATCTGTCAAAAAGGCATCACTTAAATAGAAAATGCTTCTGGGAAAACATTCTGATTTAGGTAAATTTTAAATTTAGTGTGCTATTTCAGTTACTTTGATTTTTTACTGCTCCGCAAGGTTCAGCGTATATCAGTTGGAGTTTACAGTTAAAATTCACTATATTTTCTAATAGTAAGTTAGACTAAGTGAGTTACCTTTGAATTCAGCAACTTTCCAGACAGCTACAGGGTCAAGCGAATGTGATTGACGTGTCGGAACGTTCGAGAATTCAATCTAATGCTGTGAGATCGGGGCTTCTTTTTCAAAACTTAGGGACTATGCTACTAGAACTTGGTCGCACAATGATGACCGTCAGGATGGGAAATTCTCTGGTATGTTTTTCTGTTTTGCATTTGGTGCTTCATGGAATCGAACAAATGTTACTAGTTCTAGATTATAATGTAGCAAAACTAGTTTTGAACATGCCTGTTTTTCATTTGGTGCTTCTGGAATCAAACCAATGTTACTAGTTCTAGATGATATTGTAGAAAAACTCGTTTATGAAGATTTAACGTTTCATATATTCACCAAGAGATTAATACCCTGTTCTTGGCAGAATGATTCAGTGGTGAATGCTGGACCTGCTGTTTTCTTGTCTTCAGCTGGTCCTAATCCTATTATGGTACAGGTGAGATTCTTTTGGTTGACTCCTTAACATTATTTCAGCATATCTTAGTCCATTAACCTGTGTTTATTTTAGCCACTTCCTTTTCAACCCGGGGCAAGTCTTGAGGCGTTTTCTGGTAGAACTCAACAAAGTGCTGGACTTGCTGGTGGATCTGTTGGTTCTGGAGTCCGGCCAAGAAATATTGATATTAGGATAAGAACAGGTGCCTACTAAATTACTGGATTTCCATGTGGAATCGATTTAATGCTCTCTTCAATTAGATGTTCCATGTGACTCTATGTTACTTGAATTCTCAAGCAATAGCTGAATTGCATTATTACTTCATTTGTTGGTGCGATTTTAGCTGCTTGCTGTTTTTTGAGTTATAAAGCTTTGTCATGTGCTGCTTTCTTTCGTCGTTTAGTAGGTTCCTTCGTGCCGTTAAGTTCAATCCAGAGAGACTTAAATGGCTCACAGAACGCCGAGCAAGGAGCTCCTGTGGCTCCTGATGATGACAATATGGGACAACTAGGTGATCACAGAGGTTCAGGAACTTCAGCTACCATGGAGTCTCAGGTCCGAGTTGTTCCACTTAGGACTATGATTGCTGCAGTTCCAGCTTCTGGTGAGCGTGTAACTTCTGATGCTTCCCGCAGTGGAATGGAAATACTTTACCCAGTTCTCTCCAGATTTCAACATTCACATTCAGGAAATTCTGGTAGTACAGCACCAGGAGCTCCTCAGGCTAATGATCAGCATCATACCAATGGGACCGGAAGTATACCAGTTCCCGTGTCTGCAGTTGAACATCGAACTCATATTATCCCTGAAATTGATCATGGCAGCAGTTTCTTTACTGAAATGTCGAATGGACAAGGAATGCCTGAAGAGATTCAGAGAGGATTTGATCGGTTGCTGCAAACGATGTTTCATGGTGAGAATCTCCCTGGTGGTAGTAACAATCAAGATGTGGACACAAACTTTGTTAATGCTCCAAATTCAGAGAGCTCTCCAGCAGCAGAAACAGGGTCAGCGGCTGCAACGCCTAGTGAAGAGGGAGTCTTTTTGTCTAACATACTGCAACATATAATGCCATGGATCACTGAAAACGTCGGTTCAAATTTACCTAGTTCATCTTCATATGTGCATACAGTTGCAGATGGAAATAGACTTGACTCTGTACAGGCTGGAGTTGATGTAAATGGAGGGACGCCATCTCGACAGAGAGATGACCCTGAGACTTCAGACCATACAAATCCCAAGAGGCAAAAGATGGACTGATGTTGTGCCCAGAATCAGATTGTGTCAGTTTACAGTTAAACATAGCGCATAAAATATTTATGAGGGAATGGAGTTTTCAAAATTTTCTCGAGTTATTTTCTGTTTGAACATAATTCCTGGAGGTGGATCTAGAAGGGGCAGAAAGGGATCATATGTTACTGTTTCCTAGTGAATCATGTCTCGGAGCTCCTTTTGTTGATTCATGTAGTTATCTCATCTTTTGGAGTTTGTTTAGGTTTTGTCTTGCTGTATTCTAAAGCAAAAAAAATCACCTAGAGTTGCTTTGGCATATCCAGGTAAGTGTAAGCTTGAAGGATACTCTAAATTTCTTTGGGAATCCCCTTGTCTGTTTGCTTATTGTGAATGCTTTGAGCAGTAAAATTGAGAGGTTAATGCCCTTTTCTTTTGTTACTACTTTGGCAAATAACCTTTGGGGTATCTTTTTGGTCGGTTGTTTTATTTGGGACTGTCATTTGAGTCATTGGCAGCAGGTGAAGTATTGGATGTTCTTTGCGAGATAAATTATCTGCTAGGAGGTTATGCTGTTAAGCGACATATTCTCTTGCTTAGTTGAACATTTACCATATAAACCGGTTTCCTTTTGCCGTATTCATTATATCATTTTGATTTGACCCCCTTGGTCATATTTACAATTTGTAGTTTCTCGAGTGGTTGGCACATCAATGGCGATGTTGTTTTGTGCATTTTGTAGAAAATGCTAGTGTCGAACATTTTACAGAGATATAGGATGTTGCATACTGTGTGATATAAAGCCGAGAGTTTCACTAGAAACAAACTCTCTATTTTTTTCGGATAGATGTATTGTTTTTCTGTCTTTCATTAGGGGTGTTAACGACCGAGCTGAACAGAATACTAGGTTTTCGAATTCGGATTCGTTTAGGTAAATGAACTGTTTGGCTTGGTTCGTTTAGCTAAACAAGCTTTAAAATTAATTCGAGTTTGACTCGATAACACTATAACTGTTTAAACGAGCTGAATAGTTAAACGAACCCAAATAGGTGTTCGAATTTAGCTCGTTTAAGTAAAATTAACAAATGAACTTGAACCAAATACGAATCGAATTCAAACAGTTTGCGAACTATTTGGTTCGTTTAACACCCTTACTTTTCACCCTCTTCAAATTCTATTATTTGTCTGTTTCTCACCCTCCTCAGACTCTAGCGATAGCTTTTCATGTCGTTGTTATATAGTGCGTATGTTTTGGTTGTTGCATTATGTGTGACTTATAAAAGAATCTAGTCTCAGCTTCTGTTCAAAGAATTCTTCCAAGAAGTTGTGCGGTTCTAATTTGAGCATGCGTTGATTAATCATGAGGCTTCCAGTTTACATGGAATACTTGCGAATCTCTCTGTACTTTCGAAGGCCCGTTAGGCAGATTTGGGAGTTCTACATTTGCATGTCTGTTAGTATTGGTGGTTTTTCTTAGCCGAGAGGGATATATATCCAGGCTAAGAGAACCTGGGACTATTGGGCGAAAAAGAATTTGTCGGTGGCCTATGAGCAGAGATGATGATGCCCCTCTAGTATTTGATG
This sequence comes from Eustoma russellianum, assembly GCA_036186865.1. Classification (NCBI taxonomy): domain Eukaryota; kingdom Viridiplantae; phylum Streptophyta; class Magnoliopsida; order Gentianales; family Gentianaceae; genus Eustoma; species Eustoma russellianum. Next base: position 1,316,669 of record AP025049.1, on the reverse strand, counting down.
CTGTAGGAGATTGGTCATTTAGTTAAATTTATGCAGGCAAATGGATAAAACGGCCCATCAATAAAAGGTACACAACTTGCTACAAGTTGAAGGCTGCTTGACTTTGACTATCGCACATTATAATTGTAACTGCAAGTTACAAGAGGATGGCTACACAACAACAACATTACCTCATTGCCTTAAAGACTTCCGCTTATGGCGGGATATGAAGGGACGGATGTACGCAACCATAACCATGTGTTAGAAACACACAGAGATTGTCTTCCGATGACTTTAAAATTGCGTCTTGTCGATCACATGTTGCACAACAATTTGAGATATTATTGGCACCATAGAATCTTTTTTAGCTCGTCATATGTGATGTTTGGTATCAAGAATTTAGTGCCCGTTCAAAACAGACACAGAGAGCTACGCCTTCCTATTCTATAGTCATTGGAATTTCCTCTTTCTTCGTCTGAGGCCCTGCAACGCTATAAGCAGTAGTAACTGAAGGTTGCCGTTGTAGTTGATATAATTATACCCTTGGGTGAAGAGAGGCATCCTTGATGAAGACGGTGTCACAAACCCCAATTAGGAATATTAGCTGTGGCTTCATTCACCATTTTCACCAGGGTGACCTGCATCAACAAAGATTCATGGGGTGAGGTTCCCAAAAAACTTGTGCCAATAACAACATTTCTCCATTACGTTAGAAGCTTGCTTCCGCCTATAGTGAGGTAAGGAAAGTCGGATGTACACAACTTTACAAACCAACACATAGAAGCTTCGGAACCAAAAAAAATATTGGTTTTTTACAACATGCAAACATCAGAGGTTATGACAAAAGCACGCCCTTCTCCTTGCCAATTCCCCCCCCCCCCCCCCCCCCACAAAACCCCCTCTCAGCTACCTCTTGAAATTGAAAGAAGATAAAATACCGTAAACTTGCACTCTTCTTTAGATTATACTTGTATATAAAGAATTGAAGAATTGGAGTCAATGTAGTATTTCTTCACACTTTCACTACCACCAATCATGTGGTTAATATACAAGTTTGTAACAATAAATGAGGGATATCCTCAACTAACAAATACAATCCCAACAAATACAATCTCAACAAACTTATCCTAACAGATACAAACAAACAACATCTTAATAAATCCAATAGTATACTCCTTTGGCTCACGTTTTATCCAATGGTATACTCATTGGCTCACGTTTTATAAAATGAAAGAACCTGACGCATAACAGGTGGGTAATATAGATAGATTCTTCCCTGCCGTTCCTTTGGCCTCAGACATGATACATTCACGCTAGGCAAAAATGGGAGATCTGCTTCCGTAAAAGTTGAAACAACTAAATGAAGGTTACAACTGTGGGACTCATGTTACCGGCCAACTAAATGCATCACAAAGATGTCTGGATGATATTTGAAAGCTGCCAAAATTAATATGCAAGAGAATCGGAGTTCAATATACAATTGACTGAACTAGCTAGCAGGCCTAGTGTAAACATGTCCAAGTGTAACTGCCACAAAAACCAATTGATTGCATGTGAGTCGGTGCTTTTCATATCACCTTTAACGGGAAAACAACTTTTAACGGGAAAACAAGGGTTTCTCTCGTTTGAGTCTCGATGCCATTTAGCCCAAAGAAAATGTCCAAACATCTCTGTATCAAAAGCCCAAGAGAAACAAAAGCAAGCAGGTATAGAGTGTTTCCTAACACATCTTTTACAACTTACAGTGCCAACAAGACATTCTTGATCTTTTGAAAAGTTACTTTATCATACTTAATAAGATAAGCATGCATCTAATATGCCAGAATCCTTTCCTCCTCTTTTGGCTGTAGGCCAGGGCCATTTGCCAACTCGGGGTTTCCCTAAGAAAACGGTAAATGTAGGCAATTTCTGCATGTGAATGTTTTGAACTAGTCTGGATGTGTGAAATAATATACCAGGAACGCATTGTATGCTTCTAATATAAGCTAAGCTTTTTTAGTTTGCTTATGAAGTCTGAACAATGTGCCCATTCAATTATGTAATACCATTAACATAAAAAGTGACATAATTTATCCCCCATAAGAGGAATCTTTTGACCAATGAACAAGCACTCAAGCAAGTGAGATGATCATACCACACTCTCAGGCACACCAGGTGGTGGCAGCGAAAGGTTTTTCGGTGGATAGATGGTATCATAAGATCTTTTATCGAATCTCCATTCTCCAATTTTACCATAAGTCAACTTTCCCTAGTCATAAGAAAGCACAAGATGGCATCAGTAATTAGAAGATAAAATTGCCAAATTCAATGATGCAAAAAACGTGTTTTCTCAGTTGAACATCAATTTCACTTAGATATTGCAGTACATTGAACACCAACGGCGCAAATTCACGTCTTCTGTAAGTACCTTCAAGTCATAGTCGCATCCATATGTATAGTGAATTATGAATGCCTTTCTGATCTCTGTGTCCCAAGGAGGCTGTTATGAAATATATAAAGAAGAAAGACCTTCAGATTCCCAGTTGACAAGTACAATCCAAATGCAAGAGCATTAAGAATTTTATGCGCATTTTTATGATGAAGGTGGAGAGGGGAAGTCCAGTTAAATCAGTTAACAAATTTTAGCAAGCACCTACTCAACTACGCTTATAATTACAGTTTATCAAACAGCAGACAATCCTTTTCCAAAACCTTTTAGACATAAACAAGTTGTTATATCAGAAATAGATGGTTTTCAACGAAAACAATCACTAAAAATGGCTCGCTTATCATTTTTAGTGTGCGTGCATTCCTCTGTCTATGATGTTATCCACAGGAATTCAGCAACAAAGAAAAGATGTAACAATCACCAAGAAATATGTATTGAACAGAGACCTCAATTGTCCATGTTTTAATCTATCTAAGAAGTTAATGAATTTGAATCTGAAATTCGGGTGAACAAGTTGCTGATGTCAGAATTAAGTGAGAAGAATTCTGAAAGTGCCATGAAAATTTATTGACTGCACTAAATGACGATTCTCACTCAGCTGATATCATCATTATCCGAACATACGGAACTGCCGAAGGCAAAAAAAATTATAAATCTTCACTCACCCTCCCAAACATCTCTCCGTTCACCCCCCCCCCCCCCCCCC
>AP025049.1:1260479-1313546 GCA_036186865.1 Eustoma russellianum | reverse complement strand
CCCCCCCCCCCTCCCCCGGGCAAAAAGAGAGGGAAAAAATGTAAGTACGAAACAATCCAGTCAAAACTAACATATAATATCTGACCTGAATCATGAATTCCTTATACAATATGTTCCCCACACCATGCAATGCAGAGGCAACAGCATATGCATACCTGCATATTGAAGAATATTAAAAGAAGAACACGAAGAATCCACGAAGTCAAGCTTCCTTACATCTCAAGCACCCAACCAAAAGATTTATCTGCTTCAGGATCTTTTTTCATGGACAGCGAAACATTCATCCAAGTTGGAGCAATCTTTTTCAGGGATCCCTACATTCATGCGTCAAAAATTAGAAGGAAGTTAAATAACTCATCAGGCAAGAGGAATAGTCAAAATGTGCACCTTTCCAACTATTACAGGGGAGTTCCCAATTGGATCAATGTTGGTTATGGGTCCCTTTTCAACAGGAAAGAACTTTCGAAGGACAGACTCATACTTTTTCGGTTCGATGTAGAAAAATGGGAAGGCAGCTCCAAATCCATCTCCTGATAAGTTCGGAATCGGTTTGACAATAACATGATCTGGTTCGGCCATCAATATATAGCTGCACAACGTTGCACAATGAAAAGAAAAATAGTGTAAGCTTGATGACCAGGCAGAGCTGTATAGAAAACAAACATGAACAAAGCAAAAAGTGAAGAATTATATTTTCCGTACTCTTCCTTAATGTCTGCTTTTTGAAGCCACTGAACAAACGCCCAAGGTCTGTTTAGGACTACATACCCCTGTAATCATACAAAACATTGACTTAGAATGAGACAACGAAGAAGGCCATTATTTACAATGGCCCTCTCCTCTTTCTTTTTTCTTCTTCTCGCCTCGTCTTTCTTTCTCTTTTCTTTCTGGAGGTGGGGGTGGGCAGTATTGTCTTAGGCCATGGACAAAAAAAAGGATGCCCGTTCCTTTATAACTTGGCACCTTTGAACAGGAAATAAGGGCAAATAATAGTACAATTCAAAGGGGAGATTCACTTAAACCGGAAAATCAGAGGAGAGGGATGGGAGGGAGAAGAATAGGAGATAGATCTGGAAATATATCTCAAAATTGGTGGAAGAAAACAGTAATAGCTAAAAAAAGAACAAAACTTACCACAACAAATGAAGATAGTAGCAAAAGAACAAATAAAAAAACTCGGACTAAGTGCAACCAGATCATCATGTTAAGGTGCAATTTGCCCTGGAATCTTTTTGTCGCTACCTAGCTTAGACTGTCAGAATATTTCGCTAAACTTTGTTATACTCCTGAAATTTGCGAAAGGTCATTACATTGAGCTTGTGCAAGTGATTCCTTGCAAGGTTTCTTTCATACTAAGATCTTCAACGATAAAATTGACTAAAGTCTGATTTACATTAAAGAAAAAACTTCCACCTCCTCTAAGAAAACAAGAAGAAAAAAAGGCCGAAATCTAATATACCAGCAATATATGAGGCACCAATAATAAGACAAAAGGCCAGAAACTATACAACATAAGGAAAAAAGTGTGTAACAAAGAATAAAACCTGATCCATTCCAGAAGGCAGGGGCTGAGCAACAAAGGTAGGGATCTCATCCATGAAGCGATCACTCTTGCCAGAGTGCAAAATTCTGGTGAATCCACCCATCTCTGAGTTAGGTTGATCCTTGAACTTCTTAAACCAATAGTACATAATCCTACACTGCCAGGTATTATAAACTGAATCAGACGCAGTAACAGCGGTGTGGAAAAGCCTCCTCTTCTTCTGGCCATTGGAGGATTTCTCATGGTAGCCAGGCATCTTAATGATGGGGTCCACAGAATCGAGTCCTGTACCTCTTGATACGAGAGAAGAAGGCCCGGGAAAATCTTGCCTAAGAGATGCATTGGCAGATATGAGAATGTTGTAGGTAATTAGAGCAGCTGAAAGGCCTATGACGACTACAAAGAACACATTCCCACAGCCCATCTTGCTTTCCCCTTTCAATCAGTGGGTTACTGAGAATTGAGAGTCTGCAAAATGGAAAGAATCAAACGCATAGATATATGTGTAATTGGGATAGGAAGCGTCTTCCATACTTCACAGTGGTTATGATTCATTAGATTGTAGTCGTTCTTGTTAAAATTGTATGTATATGTGGATAAATACCATGCACCAGCTGCCACCATCTCTATGTGTTTGACTTTATGCGTAAGAGAGAAAGGGATTTGGTGGAGAATATTAACAAACCAGCCGGAGGCTAGCATGAACTATCAAGTAGTAAGTAAAGAGTTGTTGAATCTGAGTTGTCTACTGTAGAAAATGGTTACGGCTGCCGTTTCTGATGCTATGTTTCGTAAAAAAAAATTATTTTCGCAAATTGAGAGAGATTTTTTTTTTGGCATAGTACAATCTCGGAAGATTTCTATTCTTAATGGAGTTAAAACATACTCTTCTTTGATTTTGGAATATAATAGAATAAAGCAAAATGACTCAATAAATTGGTTGCGCTTCTTATATTATGAAGTAGCAGTGAATCGACATAGCTTGACGTAATTTTCATTATGGGTCATAGAAAAACAACTCTGTGTGTTTTTAATATAAGTATAGTTGAATACAGCTGACCTTCCATACCTCGTCATACGCGGGAGTTTCTAATAGGGTTGATTGTATGATCTCGGGAAAGGAATGCAATGGTGTTAGCGTGGTGAAAATTGTGGTTCGCTTAATTTATGACTACTGTATAAATTCTTTAAATTATGAACATCAGCTATAATAAAAACTGAAATAGTTTTTTTGGGCTTAGATATTCACATGTCACAACGCTATCATACTAGTGAAATTTGTTGGCCGGGATAGGGATACTATTATTAGCCAATGGACTATGAATTATTCTTTAAGTAGGTAATGTATATGGTGACGGCATCTCAATCAAACCTTTCATGTATGTTCAAATCTGGATGTGACCGTCTACAAATGAATTTGAAGTCATCTTTATGTTTGTCTTTTCCGACAACCGCCAACACGCGTCGACTAAATTCATCTATAGTTTTGTATTTTGAAACTTTTAGTCTTATAGGACTAGATTCATTCCTAAAACATAGGAAAACAAATGAACTTTTAGTCCCTTACCAAATACAAATTCCAAACGTCAATGCTGAATTTAAATGGTTTGTTGCACTTTGTTCCACAGAAGACTATATTAACGTACATGGTAGAGTTAAATTTTGTGTAAAATTGGTTGTCAAAACCGCGGAATCACAATGTGCATCCCAGATTTATCACAACTGTAAAGTGCTTCGCGCCTTGACAGAACAGCGGTGTGTCAAAGATTATATTGGCGCACTGCAGTTCTATCAAAAGCGCAGTCCTTAGCACACTACAGTTTTGACATAACCTTGATGCACAATTTTGAATTTTCTTCCAAACATAAGATAAAAATAGATTTTCTTAATAAAACTAACATTCTTGCCTTTTCTCGTTAAAAGAAACAGTATATCTTTTATGATAATGAATAGAAAGTATAGGATTCATGTTACTAATTACTTCTAGCAATTAGTCCCGAACTATTTTAAAATTTGCGATGTTTTAGAAATTACCAGGTACAGTAGCTATCTAGCTAGTTAGCATGACACTAGGGCTAAACAATTTGTACAAAGCTGACTCACCTTTATGCTGCTTACATTACACCATACTAATATGGGGTGAGATCCTCTCACCGCCGCCCATCTTACCCCCCACGTGACCGTCCGCCACGTGGCAGTTGAGGGAGTGGTGAGGCTGGGTGGAGGTCACCTGCACTCAGCCTCACCATCCCCCTCCCCTGCCACGTGGCAGGGGGTCATTTCTTACCCCAAAAAAATGGGGGGTCAGGAGATCCTGACTCACTAATGAGTACTGTTGATCACAAACCAACCCCGCCGGGGGGGGGGGGATTTTCACCTCTCAATCAAGTGCTTGATGGTGGGAAATCGATCAGCCCAACGCGAATAACTAGACTCGACAATGTCACGAAGATCAGCTTCTTCATCTGCATTATCAGAAATCATCTCCTTCCCACTAGTCCCCAAACTTTTCTTGACTACATGTGAAAGTTTAACCAGGTCCTGTTTGCTGAATTCAGGCTGCCTTAACAAAGCCTCCTCAGATGTCATGTCCAGTATCAGCGCGCAAATGCTTGATGCCATCATAAATATACCAGACTCGTTTATGCATAATGCCCAATTCGACAACGCTGCCAAAAGTTTAACAAAACTGGAATCTTTTGGACCAAACTTGATCTGCTCCATCTTCAGAAGAAAATTCAAGATGGTGTCACATGCCAAGGATATGGAATTATGGTCACCAACATTACTACTACTTGAGCCGATCAAATTAATGAGATATTCGATAACTGCCTTATATGCTCCAGCCGCAGCAAAAAGTTCACAACCATCCGTCTTCATTGTTATCTGACAAAGCATAGGAAGCAAGAAGTAGATCGAGCTTAGGGGGGCAATCTCATCCTCCCCTTGCACGGAAAGCATATACTCCAGAAGTCCCTTTACCTTTTCTCGACTTGCATCAGGCGCTTCTGCCAGATAGCTTCCAGTTACCCGTACACATGCTAGGAAATCGTCTCCTTTGGTCTGTCCATGTTCCTTGCCATCTTCTAGATACCTCAAGACCTCAGCTATTGTCTCATTAAGCCCAGAGATGATCTTCTTTACGGTTTTTTCATCCACTAAAGAATTGGGATATGACCCTTCATCTTCACTTGATTCTGAAACCAGCTTTATTATTTTCTCAATTAAAGAAAATGTTATGCCAATATTTCTTTTCTTCTCGGAAACAATCTCAACATTTGGCAAAGAGCTTTTAGAGGCCTCATATCTCAAGTATGCTAGATCGTTTAGAAGAACAGCAGTTTCAACCTTGAGGGTTTCCAACACAAGCATAATACATCTGGCAGATAAACTCAAATTAAACGTTGCCACTCAATCCATAGAAAGGGTATTTCAGAAATGAGAGTAAGCAATATATTTCTAGCAAATTATTAAGCATAGAACCTGTCAGGAGGAATAGGGTCCTCCACATCAGGTATAGTCACCGTCCCTAGAAGCCATTTCTCACCAACAATGGACATGACTCTTTCAGCCAACATGAGAGTTAGAAGCTTTTCAGCAGGTACTGCAAAATTATTACAGAGCTTTTGAAGTTTCATGATCCATGGGGAAGTTGGAAAACATAAGTATCTCTATGTAAAAGGCAACTCATGTGGAGCGCAGGTGCATTCATGAAGTGCATCGGCATTGGTAGTACATACCTACTCTACTATGCAAGATAGCAACGACGCCACTGCGTATGTTATTTGCCCACTCAGCATCTTCTCTAGATTTAAGTGCTTCATCCACATACAACTGAGACAACCAGAGATATTCTCATTCAGATCCCAAAAAACTGAAGCACGCGCATCTGAAGTTCAATGGGACATTCGGTTTTTCAACTGAAACAACTATATTATCCCCCAACATTGCAACGGGTTTAGACAGAGACATTTTACAACAAATAACTAAAAGAGAAAAGGACTTTTGGTAAAAAGTGCTCATGTAGGAAGATTTGGCCCTTGCAAATACTGCCGACCTAAGACAAGAAGATCCAATCTGAATGCAGAGTTGGCAATTGTCAGGCCTCAAATAAGCAATATTTCTTTGTCAAGGTAGTAGCATGGAAATAAATACTTGTTCTATCTAAACCCATCCGTTCGATAGGAAAAAACTAGCTATTTCAAGATCGAAGAGGGGTACTGGGTTTTTGTCATCATTTTTATTGGTAATTCAAATTGTTTTTCTCATCTCCTTATGCAGCTACACTAATACCCTGTCCACTAAGGTGGTCGAGGCTCGCTTCCTCTCTATTCACTCAAATATTTGTCCATTCCAACAGGCATCCAATATTTCTTGATATATCGGTACTCTCCACTCTGCTCGGTCAACATTCCTCGCAAGGCACGAAAGGTGGCTGCTCTCAAGGCCAAATACATATTCATCTGGCATTGATGTGCTCATTCAACGCCTTTTTCAGAATAACAACCTCCAAAAAAGACTAGGTCTACTCATGCATTTGAAAAAGATCATGTCACTATTCAGTAATAACAACAATACACTGTTACTTATTTCATCACGTCGGAATTAAAGCTCTTTAAACCTGAGCGAAGCAAATTATAATGGACTTAAAACTAATAAATAGAGAGGGAGAAAGGACTGTAGAAATATATTATAAAATATACACCGTAAACACACACTACTATACACACAAGAACACACATTATTGTACAATTGTATACATACTGATACATACAGTATTTACATTGGAATAAGCCATTATTTATGTGGCTAAGTCGAGACAAATCTACCTAGAGGCAGATTATAGCCATTGGCAGATTCAGTCAACTAGCCGTTGTGGCTTGTAAACTGCCTCTATAAAAGAGGGAAACACATGTATATTTTAAGCTAAGTTTATGAATAATATTTCTTCAACTTTCTATACGGTATGAGAGTCATCATCACCATCATCTTCTTCTCCTTTCTGCTAAAGACGTTTTTTCAAAAGATGGCTACTAATCAAGCAGAAATAAATGAACAACCTACAGGGGAGGGTCTAATGCCTCTTCTACTTTTGATGGTGCTCCTATTATGATCACTAACCATAAACTCATTAGAAACAACTACTTGTCATGAGCAGGGCAGTTAAAATGTTTATTTCTAGAAGACGCAATGAGAATTATCTCTTGGGAGATGTAATCACTCATGTCCCTACAAATTCAATGTGTAGAACGTCAAAATCTGAAAATTAAATGATTATGTCTTGGTTAATATGCTCAATGACCCCTGATATTAGTGAAAATTTTATTTTACTCCACTGCTGCTGAGATTTCGTCAGTAGCAAAGAGACGTATTCCAAGAAGGATAACACATGTGAACTGTATGAACTTGAAGCACAACTTCAAGACTTTAAACAATGAGACTTACCTGTCGACAAACGTTATGCTCTATTGACTAGAATTCAGCAAGACTGATTTTTTGAATCATATACATGAACATGTCAAGCTGATGATCTGCTCTATAAGAACATTACCGAAACTAAAGAGGTCTTCAGATTTTTGACTGAATTACTCAAGGATTTTAATGCTGTTAAAAGCAGAATCCTTGGTACTAAACATTTATCAAGTCAAGTCTTAAAACTGCTTTCCATGAGATAAGACATAAAGAAAGCATAATTACACTTATTATGGAGATTGTATCCACCTTATCTACTGAAATATCTGCCCATGCAATTGCAAAAGGGGTTACTACTGCCAGTATAATTAAAAAAGGAGTTGCTCCTAGTACTGAGATTTCTGTTCCATTTGAAATAACTCTCATGATATCCAAAAAGACTGGATCACATGAACAAAATGAAAACAACAAACATTTTTGTAGATACGGCAAGAAGTGAAGCCACTTGATGGATGAATGTGGGAAGCTGCATAGAAAAGCAGGAGAAGGTAGACCACCTAGATCAACTAATACTCCCTAGAGAACTACTAAAACACATGTTGCCAACTCAGTAAACAGCTTCAATCACACTAGATCAACATATGAGAATGCAACACTACTAACTCAGACTCAAATTGAAGCATTGTTACATCTGCTAAGCCAAGAACAAACTACTGCACACTCCACACTAATCTAAGCAATAATGATAAGTATAAGTAACACTCCAGAAAGTAAGTTTCCTTCCTGGATAGCGGATTCAGGAGCTTTTGATCACATGACTAACAATAAAGATCTTCTACTTAGTTATGAGTATTTCACTAATCCTAGGTCTATTAAATAGCAAACGGTATATGTCCGCAAGTTATTGGAAAACGAATTGTCAAACTAAATAATAAACCAACTTTGCGTGATATTATACACGTACCTTAACTAAGTTTCAATCAACTGTCAGTATGAAAACTAACACAAGAAAGCAATTGTCCTGCTTTGTTCTCACCATCTGAGTGTTGTTTTCAGGAGAGATCTATGTGGGAGATGATTAGCAGTGGTAGAAAAATGAACGGACTCTTTATTTTCCAATCTGAAAAGCAAGAACCCCTCAGGAGAGAACATAAAGCACCTAGATTTCACTCATGTACTAGTATTACGGCAAGTAGTGATCAGATTTTGCTTTGGCACAAAAGATTAGGACAGTCAAACTTCTTGTATATGAAAAAAGCTTATGCAAGACTAATTTATAAATGTTGATTTCAAAAATATCCACTGTGAAGTGTGTTAGTTAGCTAAGCATATCAGAGTCAATTATCCTGCTAAAGCATATAAATCTACTAACCACTAAACTTAGTTCATTCTGTTGGTGCCATATAGGATTGCAAATATTAATGGGACTAGATGGTTTATTTCTTTTGTTGACAATCATACTAGAATAAATTGGGTATATCTTACGATACACTTTTCTTTGACTTTGGAATATGATGCAATAAAGCAAAATGACTCACTAAATTGGTTGTGTTTCTTATATTGTGAAGTAGCAGTTGATTGACACAGCTTGAAGCAATTTTCATTATGAACCTTCGGGAAACAACCTCTATGTGTTTCTAACACATGGGTATGGTTGCGTACATCCGACCCCCTATACCTCGCCATAGGTGGGAGCCTCTAAGGTAATGGGGTAATGTTGTTGTTGTTATGAAACACAAGTCTGAGGTAGCACAAATATTCAAGAATTTTGTCAAGTTAGTGAAGAATCAATTTGGGGTTACAATCAAGACTCTGAAGTCTGATAATGGTGCTAAATGCTTAGATAAAACTATTAGGGATTTCATGTCTGAGATAAGGATGTATCATCAAACTTTTTAGTACATATACAACCTAACAAAGTAGGGTAGCAGAGATGAAGAATAGACGTTTATTAGAAGTATACCAAAGTTTTATTAGGGAGAAACAGCTCTTACTGCCACCTATTTGATTAACATAATGTTTTTTAGGGTACTATCTTATAGACTCCTAAATAGGCTTTGATAGAATGTTCCTAATACTAACATGCTTTCTGTTTTACCATTTAAGTTATTTGAATGTACTGTATATGTTTACATACAGTCTCACCTAAGGAGTAAGTTGGATTATAGGTCAACTAAGTGTTTTTCTTGGTTATTCAAGGACATAAATGGGTTACAAATGCTACGGTCCTATTACTAAAAAAAAATGCTTGTAACTTTAGATGTTACATTTGATGAAGACCACACATATTACCCTAAGAATCCTAATCTAGGGAATATTGGACCTGAAAGGAGAGTTTTTGGAGTATAATAGATGTAGTCAGATCAACCTCATTAGGCAAGAGATAAGTGATATAATTGAAAGGGATGATTTTGGAACTAATGAACCACTGTCATAAAGAATAAATCTACCTATAACAAGAGTGTGTACTAAGAGACACCCTCAAAGTAATAATACCCAGCCAATAATTGAAACAGAAAGTTGCATTGACCGAGAGCCTTCTGTTGGACATATTGCACTTAGAAAGGGTGTGAGAGAATGCACTAAGCATCTTTTACACAATTTTCTGTCATATAAGCTGTTGAATCCACGTTTTGAGGCTTTTACAAGTTCATTAGAAATTTTAGTTATACCCAGAACAGTACAAGAGGCATTTAACATGCCTCACTTGAAAAGTTTTGCACATGAAGAAAAGGATGCCCTCTTGAAAATGACACTTGTAAACTAGTACCCAGGATCAGGGGACTAAACCAGTAGGTTACAAGTGGATATTCTCTATTAAGTATGATACTAAGGGATCAGTGAGTAGATTTAAAGCAAGGCTAGTAGCAAAAAGCTTTATACAAACCTATGGGATTAACTACTTGGATGCTTTTGCAGCAGTCGCAAACTAACACTATAAGGATTATTTTTCATTAGCAATCATATTGATTGGGATTTATTTCAACTAGATGTGAAGAATGCCTTCTTAAATGGAGATTTACAAAAAGAAGTTTTCATGGATATCCCACCTAGTTTTAGCAATGAAACCAATAAATCCTAATATGCAAACTAAAGAAATCCTTATATGAACTTAAACATTCCTCTAGTGCTTGATTTAGGAAGTTTACTAAGGCTGTCACTAAACATGGTTTTAAACAAACTCAGAGTCATCACACTTTGTTCATTAAGTTTAGTGAGACAAACAAAATTATTATTCTTATTGTGTATGTCATCACTGGAAATGATTTGCACATGATAAATCAAATAATAGAACAATTATCTAAAGAGTTTGAAATTAAAGACTTAAGAAAAATGAGATGTTTCTTGGTTATGAAAGAAGGAAGAACAAAAATCAGCATGACATATCCCAAAGAAAGTATATTCTGGACCTACACAATAAAACAAGAATGCTTTACTTACATAAAAAGACAGGAATGTTTGGATGCAAACATGCCCTTAACTAGTGGTACCTGGGCACAAAACTAAAGATTTATAAGACAACACACCCATAGATAGGCTGAATTACCAAAGACCACTAGGCAAGTTAATTTACTTGCCACAAACTAGATCTGATATATGATATACAATTAGTTTTGTAAGTCAATTTTTGCATTATCCTACTAATGAACACCTCAAGGCTGCTTTGAGAATCCTCAGGTATTTGAAAGCTACACCAGCACAAGGATTATACTTCAAGAAAAATGAAGATAGGATTGTTCAAGTGTTCACCGATGCAGACTAGACTGGATCAAAGATAAATCCAAGGTCAACTATTGGAGATGGAACCTAATTGTAGAAAAATCTTGTTGCTTGGAGAAGTAAGAAACAATCAGTTTTATCCAGGAGCAGTGCAGAGGCTGAGCTCATGGCATTGACATTAAGATTGTGTGAAGGATTGTGGATAAAAATGGTCATCGAGGAATCGGGACAGCCAGTGTTCTCCCCAATCAGAATATGGTGTGGCACTGTCTCTGCAATTAGTAAGGCAAGTAATCCTGTGCAAATTAGTAGGCCATACCTAATCCGCTCATTCAAGTCAGTTTGGGTCTGTCTTTACTCCTCTTCCCCTCTACAATGTCGTTTTCAAATGCTCTGACAAATGCCGTTTTCTATCTCCTCTTGACATGCCCAAACCATATACATACTAATACATACAATATTTACACTAGAATAAACCACTATTTCAGTGGTTAAGACAGGACAAATAAATCTGCCTAATGACAAATTCTAGATATCAGCAGATTCAGCCAACTAGCCATTAGGAACTCCCAGTCGTTATGGATTGTAAACTGCCTCTATAAAAAAGAAAAACACTTGTATATTTTGAAATAAGTTTATAAATAATATTTCTCCAACTTTGTACAAAGACATATATTACCGAATATTGCGAGGAGAGGATCACATATAACACGTGAAGTGCTTCGAATTTTTGAGCACTATGCAAGGATCCAAATTGTCGTGCAACTGCAACCACCTGAAACAAATAATGAAGACATAGAGACCCCAATTGCATGTTGAGAAGCAAAAAAATAATCGAGAGGACTATAAAAGACACGCTTACCATTATTGCAAGTTCTGATGGATGTTCTTCGTAAACCTTTTCAGCTGGCAACTTGCTTAGAGTCATCTGCACAAGTTTCAAGGCCATTTCAGCCATGAAAGATCCTGCCAAAAAGGCATTACAGTTGAAGAATGAAGCAAGCTATTTGCGGCAAAGGCAAAACTACAAACGATAGGTTTTAGCATGATATCCAGACAAAAATATACTTCTTTTAATTACCAAGACTAAAACACTAGATAATGAAAAAATCTACTTTTTCCTGATCAAGGCAATCTCTAGTGATACTCTTTCAAGTATCACCTATTTTACCTTTTATATTAGCCTCGCCTTCATTTTTATCTATTTATTTATTCTATTTGATTTAATTTCATGAATGTGCTCTATTCAGTCTGAAAATAATACTCTCTCTCTCCCTCTGTTTTTGAAACACTGTTAGTACACACACCTACCCATTAGAAGAGAAGAACGCACAAAAGAAGAGTGGTTCTTGATCTCAGATGCTTAGCACAGAGTAGAGAGTTCTTAAACCAGCACAGCCTTTGACTTGCTTTCTAGCAAGGCTATGAAAAAATAGCAAGATTACAGTGTATGGGCTCCTCACTGCACCATCACCACGCTACAAGCACATTACCATGAAGACCTGGACTCCACATATTGTGACTGAAACTCTTAAAGTCTTTTTCAAATGAAAACATATATATCTAGATAAAACAGTCTTCTTACCATCTGGCAAAGTAGAAAGGAGATTTGCGAGTAGCTGCATGCCTCCAGACACATAGATCAGCTTCAGACAGTTTTCCTGGACATTTGACACAGAAACCAATATCTCTAAACAATCACCTGCGACAGGAGATCCTGACCTGAAACAAAATTCATTTGTGTAACTTTGGCAGCATCAGATAATTAGCAACCCAGAAAAAAAGGAAAGGGTTTTGTGAGTAACACAAAATGAAAACATTGCATCATGAAAGCAAGCACATTTACACCTACCTACAGGCGAATAAATTGTGAAGTCACCTTAACAGCTGAAAAGTATCTCAGCTATGGCAGCATTCTTTTGTCCCATCAAATTTCGTGGATTGTCAAAAGGTTTTCTTAATCGACGCTCTCTAACAACTAAACATTTGAATAAATAGAACTGTCCCTATTCATTTCAACAATAAAGCCGTAAAAATAAATAAAAGACAGAAGGGTTACTTTCTTAATTGGCCTCGTTTGAATCGTTATAAGAACGTTCCCTCACCATCACTGAGTAAAAGTTCCTTCTCAATAACCAGAAAGTGCCAAGGAATCCAAAAAATTAAGCCAAATAAATGGAGAGGTATACAAGTTAAATGAAATAAATCCAGACATACTCTTTAGACATAGTCTGAACCACAAGAGGTATAACGGTAAGCATGTGTTCAGAAGCTGCAATTTCCGGAACTCTGCAGAATGCTGCAAGCACAGACGCTGATACTTGCAAAAAAGCTTCGCGATTATTTCCTCTTCGCATACCTTTTCTCAGAAAACAAATACACAAACTGAATTTTAACAAAACTACCACTGAACTGAAGTTACATTGAGCCAAATTCTGGAGAAAACTAAAAAAAATTAAAAATAGAAAAGTGAAGGGAGTAGATAAAAAGTACCGGAGCGCAAGAGGTGGTGGAGCAAGTAGGGGCCAATGGCGTCGTAGACACGGCGAATGGCGTCATGGTCGCCTTGGTTGCAGTGCTTGGTGAGCAGAAGTAAACCTGCAAGCTGGTCCTTTCCATCTCCTTTCAGCAGCTGCAAGCAATCTTTTAGGGAATCACCTGAAGATTCCTCCATGGACACTTGATTCCAGGGAAGAGTTGATAAACGAGTTAACGGAAGGGAAGGGCGAACTTTGTGAAGAGTAAAGAGCCTTATTTCGAATAAAGTTTATTTTGGGGTTTTCTTATTATCATCATGAAAGACTCAGTATATCCCAATGACAGCAAAAGCTATCGTTAGGGTCTGGAGAGGATAAGTGGTACGCCGACAATACCTCTATCCCAAGGGATAGAGAGTCTGCACACCCTCTGCTCTACCTGCATAAATGACATGATACCAGAGATATGTTGTGCTAGTGTGTTATTGAGTAACTTCAAGAAATACAAAGAAAGATCTTTCTATATTAAAATACACATCTAGTATATCTAGTATATATGTACATGTAATGTAAAACAACGGTATAACATATACCACCAAGTGGCAAGTCAACCTAGAGCGTAGATTGTGTCTACGTCTATCTATGTCCCTAAATATACTCTAAAGTGTCCCTATATATGACCTATACCTCGTTAACCTTAATCTTACGTCTCCATGAACTCCTATCCTGGATCACTGGGTTTTCTTATTATATTGAAAGCTTATTGCGCAATTGAGGATTGATCGTGGTAAGCCTAGACTATTGTTTGGTTTTCTTGTAATAAACAGGTCGTTATTTATTTTTTTTTTTTATCAGCGAATTACTTATCAAAAGATATTAGAAAAAGGTGAAATCCCTCACCCCGTATACCTACACCGTTTCAGCCTCAGGAACATGTGTAGAGGATACAAATCAAGAGCCCAACGACCTTTTAGATTGGATGATATCTTACAGAGTGATGCACACAAAGTGTTCCCTTGCAAACCAATCCTTCAGCCAAGCAGCATAGGAACACCCACACTGTGTATGTCTCCGGAATCGAACTTTTGACTTCTTGGACCAAATCTTAATCCGAGTAGCAACTGGACTATATAAGGCACTGTTCATGATAGTATGGTAAGTGCGTTCTGGTTCACTATACTCCCACATTTGCCTAAAAGTCAAAGATGGGTCAGATCTTTCGCGATTGTTCAACAGACTGTTTCCACAGTTCGAACCTGTTACATCCATATCAAAAAAAAATCAATTTTATGAGTTCCTTTACAATTTGATTTTTTTAAAAATAAAAAAGCTGTTTATTGCTATTGTCAACGTCTCTTAGCGAATTACCGGTCAGTATATTCGATTTCTCTTTTTACAAGGCATTTCTTTTCTATTGAAATGGTTTCGCAAGTTTTAACATATATATACATGATAAAATTATGTACTATTAGATCCCTTTCTGACACAAAAAATAGGACTATTACTACATACCGTTAATAAATTTGGTATGAACAAACCACTTTTGTATAAATCTGTAAATTAAGAAGAAATTTATGCTTGCAAAATATTGAATCTAAGACAAGCCATTTGAGCTATATTTTATTGTACCTTATTAGTGTGTTCAGATAGTGATGGGATCAAACATCAATCACCAAATGATGTGATTAGTTCTTGATTAGAATTTTGAAATATGTAAAAGAAAAGAGGGTTAGATATGACGTAGTTTGTGTTTTTCTAAGCTTATTCAACAATCAAAGCTCATGTTTCGTAGAATTATATTAGAAGGTCATAAAGTTGAAACAATTTGATTGGGCAAGACGCTTCCTATTATAATAATAAATATTGGACAATGAGTTTTAGATGTGAATAAATAAAAAAGACGTTCCCGCCTCCCGCGTTTGTGCAGGGGCCGGATCGTTTCACGATCAAATATATGCAGTCTTACTCTACACTTTGTGCAAATGGCTATTTCACGGCTCGAACACGTAAAGAAATATTTGGCACAAATGATACAGTATTATTGTTCTATATTGTACAAATTAGAAACACGTCCTTCTTTATAAATGTGATGTAATGTATGTTAGGGTGTGTTTAAAAGAGTTTATTCAACAACAAAGCTAAAGAATCACATAAAATTGTTCAAGTGGATCTTGTAACCAGGTAAAGTTTCGGTGACGCGCTGAGAGGGGAGATGCGGTGACGCTGCTAATATGAGGGGAGTTCAACTTTACACCTTTTCATTTTTTTTATTTTTTGCTTTTCACAGGAGGACCACGTGTCAGCCACGCATTCAAGACGTCACAACGCCTCCTCTTTTTCTGCGTCAACGAATCCCGCTCCCTGTAACCGGTAGGTCAACAAGTCACCTGTTCTTCTTCGTGGTCTTAGTGTGACCTTGACACCTTGTATGTTTAATATAAGTATACATCAATAGAGGTTAAGTTAGTCGTTTGAAAGGTTTAACCAAAGACTCATTTGTGGCGGTAGGTTTGCTCGCAGGCTAGTTTAACACATTCAAAACCGGAAGCTCTTGCTATACATTGGTATTGATCAGATCAACATGTACGCTAGCTTTACACGCATAGGTTTGGAGTTTTAGTTGTATTCACCAAGTAAAATCGAATATATAGTTTTAGGCACTCGTACTGCAACACATAACTAGTATATTCAAACGACAATAAAAGTTATCGCTAGGGTTTGAGAAGGATGAGAGGCAAGAAAACGATACCTCCATCACAGAAGATAGAGAGTTTTCTTCCAGTGAAAGCTCCGGCTCTATATGTACCAACATAGATAACACACTAATAGAGATATGTTGTGCTAGTGTGTTAGTGAAGGAATTTAGTAAATACAAATATAACGCTTCTGGTATTAAAATACTCATAACCGTGTATGTGCACAAATAATAAAAAACAAATACATAAACAAAAAAGTGAAAAATTAATTAAAATAAATCTATATTTTTTAGACCCATCATAATAAACTACAATTATAACAAATCTATAGAGTAGGAAAAACGTTGCACATACTTAAGTTATACTTTATTAGTGTCTTACAATAACAACGTTACTCAAATGCTTTAGAGCTTCTGCCTATGGTGGGATATTTGGGTCGGCTGTACGCAACTATACTCATGTGTTAGAAACACACAGAGGTTGTTTCCCGGTAACCCATAATGAAAATTGCGTCAAGATGTATCGATCAACTGCTACTTCACAATATAAGAATCACAACTAATATAATGAATCATTCTGCTTTATTCGATTATATTCTAAAATCAAAAAGAGTGTCACTCTATTGGAAATAGAAACTGAAAATAACGTCTTAAATAAGGTAAATACATTCCAAGATTATTTCAATATTTGCCAACGGCATTATTTTAAATTTTGAACACATATGACATGCAAAAATGTCTTACATAATTACTATTATATATATATATATATATATATATATATATATATATATTTCTTCTAGATGTTATCACACCTATTAGACTTTGCATCTAGATAAATTGTTAAGGAGGAGGCTGTAAAATTATGTCCATTTATTTTGGCGGATTTCTCTCTTGTCCAATAACTTACTATCACCCATTGCTGACAACACAAAGACAACATGTCTATAACTTTTCCTTCTCCTCTTTTCTATTTCAAGATCGGTTTTTCAGTTCATCATTCACAACCTATCCACCATGCATGCTTTCATGCATGCATACCGATGAGTTTGAAGTTTGAACAAATACCCAATTTTCCCTCATTCTCCATTTTCTCAATCTCAAAACTCTCGGAATTTATCACATTTCATCAGTTCAACAATGGTTTTGGAGCAATAGGATTTGAATTAGCCATTTGCAGCTCCGGCACCTCCTGCTATCAATTAAGATTCTAATCGTATTTTCCTGTGTAGAATTGGATGTAAAGGTCATTGCACTTCCAGATATATAAGAAATGGACGAGGAGCACGAGGCGTCTTCTTTGAATAGAAGGCAAAAGAAAAGCTCAATGCGAATCGCGTGTTGCTTCAATGGCCATCAAAGAAGCAGCTCGTTGGATGTTTCCTCCTCATCTACATTACCAAGTCCCATAAGATCTCCTTCTGCGTGGCTTAAATCAAAAGCATCTGATTTTCCTGAAATTAAAGGCAAGTACAAGTGTTTTATGTCTAGATTGGGTCGACATCGTCGCCATTCTTCTGCTGATTTCAGTTATGATCCTTTGAGTTATTCGCTTAATTTTCAAGATTACGATGATAATTCTGATTGCGAGGATCCTTACCGGAGCTTCACGTCTAGATTGCCAGTATCGCCACCGAATAAACCGTTAACTGCCCCTGTATCGTCGGCGCCGTCGCTGGCGGGAATTAAGCCACGGAAGGCGTTGTCTGAGATTCCGTCGCCAAGAATAAGTGTTGATGGGGTTGATTTGACGTCCCAACAAAAATTGGAGGTGACTGAGGTGGTGAAGAGTCTTGAACCGGAAAGGAGGAGCATTGAGAGAACGACGACGCCGAGGGCGGCAGCTCTGGCTGAGGTGAGGAGAAGCTTGGAGAATGTGACTCTACCGGCAGTGGTATCACGGGCAGCCTGTCCATCGTAAATAGTCCTGTTTGAAATGTGTTAACTTTTCTTGAAAGCGAAATGTGTTAACTTGCTCAGGGGTATTTGGGCAGCACTTCTTTTCTTTTGTGGAGTTTTACGAGAAAATAAATAATTCCTACTTGTTCTTTAATAATTTATCCAATTTTCATATGTTTCTAATGCATAATTATAATTACGTACATCCGAACTCTTATACTATATTATGGACAGGACTCTAAGACAATATGATAATGTTGTTGTTGTACTTGTTTTTTTATACACCGTACTTACATTTTATAGGTCTCAATGATAATTTTAAAAGAAATTAATATAAATCATATGGTGCTAAAAGAGAAAAAACGATGATGCTAAATGGGTCGTATGTTTTACTTGTGTAGTAAACCAAGGTATCACAAGTGGTACGATACTCTGGGAATTTGATTAACCGACGTGATTGTGTAACCAATAATGCATTAAACGTTTCCAGATCCATAAAATGTACTCCTAAAAAATATACTTTGGGAGTAGAAACTTGTTTTTTCTTTGGTTTACAACATGCATGGTAAGACTTGTAATTACGGATATTAACGAATCGAGCCGAACAGAATACTAGGCTTTCGAATTTGGATTCATTTAGCTAAACGAACTGTTCAGCTCGGTTTGTTTAGCTAAACAAACTTTAAAACTGGTTCGAGTTTGGCTCGATAACACTATAACTGTTTAAACGAGCTAAACAGTTCACGAATAGTTCGGCTCATTTTAGTAAACGAACCCAAACATCGGTTCGAATTCGACTCGTTTACATACAATTACCAAACGAATACGAACCGAACCGAACAGTTCGTGAACTGGTTAGTTCGTTGAACATCCCTACTTCTAATGTAACTTGTTATCAACATCAGCTTCCCCAAGAGAATTTTCGCACCAGACTTCAATATCTTTGATCGGGTTCTTAAGAATGGTAAAACACTGTTCGGTTTGTTAAACATTCTTATTTGTAATGCAAATTGATATCGACATCAGCTTCCCCCAAGAGAATTTTTGCACAAGACTTCAATATCTTTGATCGGGTTCTTAAGAAGGGTAAAATACTACATCACATATGTCGAGCTCTCTTGCTCATTGTCATAAATAATATCTCATCCTTCCACCGTGGTTCAATCGTGTTTTTGATGTGATGTGTTAATTAATTAATGAGTAGACATATTTTATTTTATCTTTTATCTCATACTCTACCACACTACCTAATAGTATGTTGTGTATTAATAGATTTTCACCAATAATATTATTTTAATCTGCATAGTATTATCTCACTTAATGTGACAGAAAATAAGATATAGAATGTGATAGATGATTATATATCTTAATTGAAACTAGCATGACCAATGCCTATCGGATACTCCTAAGGTGTTAAATATGTCATTTTGTTAATAAAATAACACACCAAATATGTCGTTTGTAACTTTATATTTGATATTTGCATATGGGATCATTGCAACAGTATTCTTGAAAATGAATTCTAGAGGGTGTATGCAATTTGCATGTTATAGACTTACACAATTTTGAATCATAATGGAACAGCTTAGGGTATTTTAGAAAAATAAATAATTTTGATATCATTTCGTCAAGGTGAACACTCATATCCATAATTATTTATTTCTAATTTGTAAAAGGTTGTAGATATGTTGTATGAAATTCTGGATCGATCTAAATAAAGAACAATATTTAACTGAATTATATATGCACGATAGTAGTAATAAATGGTTGATAATTATATGGTTGATATGTGATTAGTTTATCGACCCATAAGAAAGTGACTAATTGACATATAAAATGTTACCATATTTTTACTACACCTAATTGTTAGGCAATATTAACTTATTAATTGACTCCAAAGAGCACTTAATATTGAAAAATGGTTAGCAGATGAAATGTTTTATTCCTTATTTGATTATTCAAGTTTTATGATTTTACTATTCAAGTTTTATGTGTTGCTTGTCCTTTGATAACTTCAACAAACATTGTCATCATTAACGATATTCGGACTCTCAATAGTTCAAATTATAAAGATTGGAAAGAGCAATTGGAAATTGTTTTTGGTTTGGTTGACCTAGATATTGCGATACATATAAATAAATCAGTGGACTTGAATGATAAAAGTACATAATAAAAAAAGTTAAACATGTTCCGTTGGTTAAGGTCAAATAACATGTGTTTTTAGGTCATGCAAAAGATTATTCTTGTGGTTTTCAGGAGATCCGCTTATGAGATCATAACACTTAAGGAATTCTTGGTTGATATTGAGTAGAGGTTTGTAAAGAATAAGGAGTTATTGCTGCATTGTTGCATTGAACTTGTTGAAGAGAAATTGAAAGCTGCCTCAGGATAATGGCCACAATCATCTATCTATTTGGAGAAAGTTGGCTGGAATACATATAAATTTGTTTATGTGGTCTTTTGTTTGGAGTATTGATAAATAGCCCCATTTCTATATGTTCAATGTTTGAAGCAAAATATGTGCAGCATGATATGTAAAATCAAATGCAATAGGCATAAACACATTTATATACAACAACGACAGGCATCCAGTATATTTCAAGGATAGCAAAAACTATCGTTAGGGAATGGGAAGGGTAAAAAGCTGACAAACAATATATTCATCCCAAAGGATAGAGAGTTTGCTTCCAGTGAGACCCATGACTCTATAAGTATCTGCATAAATGACATAATAATAGGGATATAATGTGCTAATGTGTTAGTGAAAGAATTTAGTAAATACAAAAAGAATGTTTCCGATATTAAAGTAATGAAATATATTATCAACAAGGTTTTATTTATTCATTTTTTAATTAATTGCAGCACAATTGTGTGAGGTTCGACTGATAATATGTTAAATATTCATAATATAGGGACTAGAATAGATATCAATGCCAAAATACAGCGGCTAGAAGTTAATATTTTAATATTATCTTAAAGGGCCTCTTGCTGAGCTCTTTTAAATAGGACTCACTTTTTTTTTTTCATTTTCTTTCTTTTTTTGATTTTGAGATTTTGTCTGATGATGCCTTTGCCCGTTATCTAGGGCTTGGCGAGCATTTTCAAATATACCTCTCGAATCTACTTTCCTCCGAAGACTACCTTGTTTACTTTGTTCTGGCTTTCTAGGGCTTCATCAAATTCGAGTTCTTCGATGCCGAATAGCTTCTGCAGTTTGACTGGATAAACTTTTTCCTCGAAGATTTGAATAGAGTTTAATGGCTGCTGAAACAGAACTCGAAGAACAGTTGAAGGAAGCTGGCAATAAACTTCTTGTGCCTTCTTCCTCTATTGACGAATTGCTTTCATTGCTTGATGTAAGCCCTAATTTTATCGATCTTTTGTGGTCCTATTGACCGTGTATATTTTTATGCATTTTCTCGTAACTGGAAAACTGGCAACAAACTTATCGTGCCTTCTTCCTCTCTTTAGAGATTGCTTCTGTTGCTTGATGTAAGTCCTAATGCTATTGATTATTATGGTCCAATTGACCGTGTAATTTTGTGTACTTTTTCTCGTTACTGGAAACTAGTAAGCCTTTTCATCCGCTTCCTCTCTCTCCTTTGGTGGGGTTGTATAGATGTGCCAGAAAAACAAGCGCCTAATTGTTGTTTGACAGCTAAAGTCGATGGTTCCCTTGAATTTACGAAGCAACGTGGTTGTCTATTATATTAGGAATTTTACGGTGGCTAGTTCTACTTGATTATATTTTTGGCATTTCCGGATTTGCTTGATTTTCCGTTAGTCAGAGTGTTGAACTACTTGAGAATGAATTACCCAAAAAAAAAAAAAAAACTACTTGAAAATGCGCACTGAAAGTTTGTAGTGTCTTCTTTTTTATTTCGTCAGTAATTTTCAATGACCCAAGCCAAGGGGAGAAGGAAAATTGGTTCTGGTATTCATTGTCAACTGGAGTCTTGAGAGATTTTCTTTTAACTATTTACGGCTAGCACATGGTCTTATTGCAGTTGAAACTGTTGTCACTTAATTATAGCCACATTCAGGATCTGGAACTACCAGAACAGTCATTCTTGACAGCATGTTGTACTTCCTATTTCCAGAACAATTAGGACGAGGAAGTATGAATTTTTAGCACTGACTAAGTCCATATATTCTGCATGATAAGGATCAGTTTAATGCCGTTTTGTTTCAGTGAAGTTATTTTATGGGACTGGTATGTAAATAGTAGTAGCCTATCTAGGTGCCTTGTCAGCCTTTGCATCATATCGAGTCGCTATTGGCATATGAAGCATAATAAACTATTGTTGATAAATTTTTTTTAAACGGATGTCCCAGAAGGGACTATTGTTAATATGTTAAATCATACTATGAGTGGATGTAAATACAAGCAGTTGTAGGGTGAGAAGGAATGCAGGCTATTTGTTGATAGGATACTGTATGATTGCAGTTTTTAGATGATGCAGGTGCAAAAGGAAGGAGGTGTGTGTGTTGGAGAAGCATTCGTTGTATGAAATTTTGTTCTGATTGAATGGATAAATATTGGAATGGATCTCATTAATTCGAGTTCGTGTCTTAAGTCGTATAACTCATTTTGGTGTTTTTATCTAGGACGTCAGGTTGTAGATGCTGTTTGTTATTTAGAGTTGTGCAGTACATCCTGGGTTCAAAGTTCATTGCTTTTTTATCCTGTGAAGGGAGGGAAAAAAGGCTCTTATACTTATTGCTGCTGGGGGTGTTTATTTTTCTTATAATGCGGGGTTCGGGTGGAGTGTTTCATACACTTAAGGTTATTGAGTATCTTGATCTGTTGGCTGAAAAGGGATTGGATGGCCTTTCCGGGATATGATTCTCTTTGATGACCATGTCCCTTTGTTTGTTGGGTATTCATGGTTGTTTTTGCCTTCAATGGAAAATACCTTTCCGGGCTTGGGCTTCAGGTTAATATCTTTGCTAGGTATGCACTGCCTCATGCTTCTCACCCCACCTCTTGTTTACCTATGAAAGACATGAAAGGCATTCAGTTTGAGGGCTGGAAGGGTATATATGGGGCGCCTTGGAGCTCATGTTGGTCTGGGGGCACTAATTCATGTGCTACTTTTGGAGCTTATTGTTCTTTCATAACATCTTGCTGTTTTTCCGTGAGAAATTCTTACCAAAGCTATATTTGCAGTGAAGGTGCCACTTCTAAAATGCAGTGGTTATTCTGTTTGTTCTTTCTAGTTTTAAGGAATTGTATCATGTAGTTTGCTGAGAAAGGAATCCTGAAAGAGCATTACTTTTTACAGTTTGTGTCCAACTTGTAATCTGTGATTGATGTCACATGTTCCTCATTCCCCCCCCCTTTGGTGGTCTGACAACTGTGGCATTAAATGTAGATCTTGGATATGTCTTCAGGCTTCTTAATCTGCGCCGCTGATATGTTCTTTCAAAGCTGAGCATTTAGATTTGCAATGTGTAAAATGCTATTTTTTCGCTTTCAAGGTTGTCATTGCATATAACACGTGCCTTCCAATTAAGGGGCTTCCTAGAAGATAAGGATATATTGAACCAAATGCTTATGATAATTTTATTCTCACTGGCTGCATATGGTTTTTTCTTTGGGCAATGTTTGTGTTAATGGTGGTTCGGAGAACCTTACCGACCCGCCCTTCTTTCTTTCTCTCTCTCTCTGTTCTCCTCTCTTATGAAAAAGAATGGGATTTGTTGTTTGGGGGGTTGGGGGAGCAAGGAGAATTTGAACTGGCAGGCCTTGAAGTACTTTGACATCCATTATTTTCTTATCTTTAATCTTCATGTCCTTGAAGCAAGTTGAATATCTTCTATCAAGAGTTGAGCAGTCACCTGCCAAATCCATGCAAGATGCACTTGCTCCACTGACGGAGGCATTGGTTGTGGCTGAATTGTTGGGGCATTCAAATGTTGATGTTAAAGTTGCTGTTGCTTCCTGCATAAGTGAGATAACAAGAATAACAGCCCCCGATGCGCCTTATGATGATGACAAAATGAAGGTACTGTGGATCTAAGCAGATTGATTGTTTTAGACATAGTGGTTTGAGCAAAACATTTGAAAGCATCTAGTATTGGTGGAAAATTAGCAAGAAATAACCGATGAAAGTACCTCAATTGTGCTAGCTAAGCTGATTCCCCATTTTCTACCAGGCTTGGGTACTTACTCCATGCAGCCACATATTTCTTTTTCCATAGATGGATCTAATGTGGCTGTATGTCACACTCAGGAATTTCAATGTTCATTTGTGTCCACTTTTTGGTCACTGTGGACATTTCAATAATTAATTCCAAATTTAGTTATGAATCTTTCTGCTGCGATAAGCTACAGACAAACTTTAAATGAAGAGCTTGTCTATCTATTTAGTTATTATTTTTCTTTTGAAACACGTGAATATAGTTGACCAAGCAAAGAATAGGAATGTGATTGTTATTAGTCATGTGTGTCTTTGGATTATTTTGTCTAAATTCGAAAATCTTGATAGTTATGTATTGACATGAATGTATAGAAGGAAATATTTTTCAAACCATTATTTTTCTTGTTCTATAAATTGGAAAGATCTACTCAAGCTATTTAATATGTTTCATCTGACAATATGGAACCTATCTTAGAAGTGTTTTCTACACCATTTATTTGCTTCCGAGCGACTATGAAGCACTTATTAGCAAGCACTGATGGCTACTGATGGCGGTTAACATAATCCCAACCTGGTCCAACCCAACCCAAGTGGCTCTGCACATAATTAACTAACGTATGATGACTATGGTTTTTTGTAACCTTTAATTACTGGTTGACTTTGTTTTCAATGTACCAAAACTGCACAAAACAAACCCAGCCTGTTTAAATAGACACACAAGAGATACACATACATATAGATACATATGTACGCGCGTGCACACACACACATGTATGTTACATACATACATACATATACATACATACATACATATACATACATACATACATATACATACATACATACATATACATACATACATACATATACATACATACATATACATATATATACATACATACATATATATACATACATACATATATATACATACATATATACATACATACATATATACATACATACATATATATACATACATACATATATATACATACATATATATATATATATATATATGTACATATGCATGTATATATATGTATACACACCTGTGTTTATGTACAGAGGCATGTATATGTGTGTATATAAGAGTATGTATATCTATCTTTATTCGGATCATATCTATACTCCTTTCTGTTATCATATCTATTTTTCTTTATACTTTTTTCTCTTTGGGCTGGTAACTCAACCATCGAGTACTCGGCTTTTATGTGTGGCTAGGATAATATTTGGATGAGACAAAGGACTTGTATATACCATAATGGATAAAATAGCATACATACTCTGTGTATATATATGTGTTTGTTTGTAACATGGGTTTTCAATGTACTAAAACTAAACAAATCGAACCCAACCTGTTTATATATGTATGTGTATGTATATTTATATGTGTGTGTGTATGTGCGCATATGTGCAAGTGCGTGTATGTGTATCCGTGTGTCTATTGTCGACGCTGCTGCCTTAATGGAATGTAACGGAACCCTTTCTTTTTTTTATTTTATTTTTTCTAACGGAACCCTTTCTTTTTTATTTATACTCCTAGAATTGGTACAGAAATCTCATTTACTATCGTATACACCGATGCCAAGATCCAAATTCATCTCTTTCCACATCAGCTATTTTCTTGCTTCCCGGCTTTTTCATGTGCTACCTTATACTTTTATTGATTGCTTATCTCAAATTCCTCCTGTTAGAAAGACACTTGTTAACAGTTGTATGTTTAGAGTAACATTTGCGTGATTTATGGAAATATGTCGGCATTGTGGACTATATAAATGCACGATACTCACAGATGCTGTTTGGTTTCTTAATTTATCATACTCAAATCATTGTAGCTGAAAGGTAAGACACGTGGTTGCAGTTTCAACACTGGATTGAATTATTTATGGTTTTTATTCTCACCGTCCATTTTATAAAGCCACGCTACTGTTTTGGGCTGGCCCAAAATAAATGACATATGCTTTTAATGTTAACATAATGTGGATTATTTTACTAACTTATCCTTCTTGAATGTTCACCTTTTAAAACAAGCAAATGATTTTTGATGGACAAACTGGGAAATATAATCAATAATAAGTTTTTGTTCATCTTTATTAAACTTCGTGCCACTTTGGCAAGGCATTACATTTTGAGACACAAGGAGTACTTTTTTAGGACTCACAGTGCCTGTGACTTTCTATATAAACCTCTAAACCAAAGCCGCAGAAAGCTATAATTGCTGAATAGGTTTGCCTTAATCTGGTATTGACGTCTTCAGCTTTTAACAAGTGGGAAATAATTTTTGCTGTATGCTCTGTTCGTATAGATTGTCTTGGTTATTGATGCTGCAGCAGTTAAACAGATAAGGATCTATTTCGTTAACAGAAAGTGTGCGACTGTCGATATCATTTTGCCGATAAGGCCTGGGGGAACCTTGATTAACTGTCATATCTTTTACAATATTTGCAACACCTGTATCAAGCTTAAAATTCCTTACACCTCTTGATAGTTGCTTGTAAATTGTTAGCAGCTGACTCTGTTTTGAGGGGTATGTGCACACACAAGGTCACACAAGGTTTCATTTTGATATTTAAGCAGAGGTCACAAGAATAAATAAAACATGTGAGATTAGCTGTTCTGAAGATTTTCATGCTCGTGCTTAGCTGACATGTGCAGTCATGTCGTCTTATTGGCATGCAGGATGTTTTTCAGCTGATTGTGTCATCGTTTGAGAATTTGCCTGATGAGTCCAGCAGATCATTTAATAAAAGGGTCCTGATTCTAGAAACAGTGGCCAAAGTCAGGTCATGTGTTGTCATGTTGGATTTAGAATGTGACAGATTGATTGCTGAAATGTTTCACCTCTTCCTTGGTACAATACGGTAAATCATTTTCTCTACTTGTTCTTAAGCAGGTATACTGTAAAGCATATTATTATTTGGTACTCTACATGGAAATTTCTGCTATAGCTTAGGCAAATATCTTCTGATGGATACAACTGCAACAACAACAACAACACACACCTTAAAAGCTCCCGTCTATGGCGAGGTAAGGGAGGATTAGGTGTACGCAATCTTACCCATGTGCGCCGAGGTTGTTTCCGGATGACCCATAATGAAAATTGCGTGAAGTTGTGTCGATTGTCCGTTACTTTACAATATAAGAAGCGTAGCCAATTTAGGAAATCATTTTGATTTATTCCATCATATTCCAAAATCAAAGAAGAGTGTGTCCTTGATTCCATTGAAAATATTGAAAATGAAACATGATGGATACAACTTCAAATTGACAAAATATCTCGATGAATGGTTACAGTCTTATTTATTGGAAAGAAAATTGTTATTATTTGGGATCAAATATTGATGTCTCAGGGAAGTTACGTAAACCAATTAGTGCAGATCGACAAAGTTTATAGGAATGAATTCTTTTCCTATCAAATGTTTGGTTCTTGGAGCACTTTTGAATAAATAAGAAGTTCTACTGTTATCAGAAATTTAACAGTCATGGTATGTTGCTTGGGGCTGAAGATTCTCTTCTGGCAACAAGAATGTGAAAATGTGATTTCTGGGTTAAAAAAATAGTAGTCGGGAATGGAGCACATCCACATTTTGGATGGACATGTACTATTTTTAGCCAGCTAGATACCTATTTAAGTAGATTCGTCCTGCAAATACATTTGTTTGCTTTGATCTAATGTGTTAGGTGATGGTGGTAACTGTCTTGGCTATTTTTCTCATTCTGAATATGGACTGTTTGTTTCCTTTGTATAGTATCACAAACTTTGTTGAATATTCGAGCTTGTGCATGCCTGTTACGTGGTTGAAGTCATGCTATGTTTGACTGCTCTGCTCAGACTGTTTTGCATTTTTTCTTTAGGAAAGTGGGAAGTTTATGTGGTATTGTGTTTTAATTGCAGCTCACAGGTTTATATCTAATTTATTTTCCTGTCCTCAGAGATTACCACTCTGAAAGCATATTCTTATCGATGGAGACTATTATGACTCTCGTAGTGAAAGAAAGTGAAGACGTTTCGCCTGAACTACTTACCCCTTTGTTGGCTAGTGTGAAGAAGGACAATAAGGTCAGTCATACTTGGGTTGTTATTCAACTGTTGCATGTGTGAGTTATGAGTTTTCATGTGCTTATGAGTATGGTCTTTGGAGAGTAAGAAACCATAGATTTCATCAACCTTTTGGAAAGGATTGGCAAAGCACAGCAACTGAAATTTTGCAGGCGTCTTCATGGAGGAGCATAAGGAAAAACAAAGTTGATTGGGAGCTGGCCATAAATCTGGCCTGTCCATGAAGATTTTTGTGCCTAGGCCTTAAACTCAGGCCCTACTATTTAGTACTAGCTCTATGTATTCCCCTTAGCTCCAGGCTGCCCCTTTCCTGCTTCTCTGGAAGTTTGAATGGTTAGCACTAGACTAGCCTGTCTTCTGACTGACGCTAGGACCTCCTATTGCGCCTAATGTAATTTTGAGTAAGCTTGCTTTGCTTTGCTTTTTTGCCAACACTACTGGCAACGAAGTTTGTAAAATGTGCGTATATATGAAATTTGAATTGAAAAAAAGTTTCTGTTACATGTTTACTTATGTTATTTTCTGTCCTTTTTAAGGAAGTCCTGCCTATTGCTGTGAAACTGGCGGAAAAAGTTTTTCAAAATTGTGCTGTGAAGTTGCAGCCATACCTGAGTCGAGCTATAAAATCCTTGGACGCGACTATCAATAATTATAGCAGCGTAGTTGCTTCTGTTTGCCGTGGGGATTCTTCTGTTAATCATAATCATGGGAATCCATTGAGTGAACCTATGGTATTAAATCTTTCTATTTTTGCATGTTCTTCCTAACCTACTGGTTTTTGTTACTATTATTTCATTGTGAATTTTAATGGGGAACTTTGTTTTTTTTAGTGGACAGTTATGCCAGTCAAAGGATTTTTATTCTTTCATTGTCCTTCCTGGAAAGCTTGCAATTTTTATTCGTGATCTTCAGTCAAATTCCCCGAAAGATAATGCAACTACCTGAAGCCTAACTGTACTTTAGAAAAAAAAATTCTCGATAGTTATGCTGTCAATATATCTTGCATCCCCTTAGTCTCAGACCAGTCTCAACGTACAACCTGAGGGTGTTTTCAGGTCTTCATGATGAGATGAGGCAATGTTCTTGCCGTGTACGTGTAACTTCTGTTCTCTGGGCTTCATGTGCAGCACATTTGCCAGATAGTGATCCAGGCTTTTTTTCTGCAATTTTCCCTTCATATTCCCCAGTCCATTTAGCTCTCCTCTCCCCAGTCCATTGACATCCCTCTTCTCATGGGGATCTCCTTTACTATACCCTCTTCTCATGGGGATATCGTTTACTATAAATTCCTAATTGATAAGCTATCCAGAATATAGTGGATCTTTTTTACATTGAATACCTAATGTATTTTTAGTGACCATGATGCATTAAAGCAATATTTTGTGTTATTGACTTTTGTTAGGTTACGGAGGATAATTCAGCAGTTGCTTCCACAGATGGAGCTCGCGAAACTCAGGCATGTTCCTCTGCCTACCATTTGTCTCCTGTTTTCTGCACCTTTTGGTTTTTCTTTAAATTTTACTTTATTCTGTATCTTTTTTCTTTTGGAAGTTGGGTTGGGGGGGTGGATCAGCAGCGGTCTGTGCATCTTAAGGGTTCCGGCTAGTTGATTGCTTAAGCATTCAACTGCATTTACTATGTAGTATTGCTGGTTGATAACCAGTCAAGCCTCTCTTCCCTTGAACAAGAGAGCATGATTGATTTGGTGTGACATCAGCAAGCCTTATTTCTCAAAACTTCATTTTAATTGGACAGTTCGAAATACTAGGCCTGTTACATGCCTCAAAATCTGGGCCTCTAATCCAAAGCACCTATTTGAAGAAGAATATAAATTCTTGGGGGGGACCTGATGTATGCCAACTGCCTAGAAGATAGAAACTTCTTATTTTCCTCAAATTCACTACTTTTAAAAGGCTGGTAAGTCTTATTTTCAACTTTCCTTATTGGAGCATGGAGGAGGAGAGGTGAAGTTTCATGGTTTCAGTTGGATTATTGAGACTACTCTTCCTTTGAGGATTTGGAAATTAGGGTTCTGGGAATTTTCAGTATATGCTTTAGCGGCGGATGGCTATGGAAGTTGTGCAGCACAAAAAGGCCTCATCTAGAGGAGTTGCTTGTATGGGCTTTGGAAATTGGCACTTCCAAGCAATAACAGAGCCTTTGAGATACATGGCAGTTATTGTCTTGATAAAGTACGCTTGAGACATCGGCTTGGAACTTTTGGTGTGAGTGGAGGTATTTCCTTTTTTGGCTAATTTTGATGCGCAAACTGTTTACTTCATTACATTCAGAATGGAGGCTTGTCTGCAGTGTACGACTGAGGAGAATACTGTTACGGCCAAAAATATCCATAGTTTTGTTCCCATAGTTGTTATCCACACCCCTTCTGAATTTCAATATCCATTTCGTCATCTAGTTGTTACAACTGTCTTTTTGATTGGTACCGCAGCTGCCCTTTGGTTGTTTGTGTATTAGTGAAGAGTATATTACTGAGGAAATTGTTACTGGGAAATATCCTTCATTGTTTTGTACCGATAGATGTTATCCCGACCCCTTCCAAATTTCAAAATCAATTTCATCTAGTAGAAGCAACTGTCATTTTGATTGGTGCTACAGTTGTCCTTCGGTTGTGTATTACTTCAACATTGCATATTGATAAACTGCTGACCTTCACTGTGAAGTTAGCATCTGTATGCTGCCCGACTCCTAAAGTCTGCGAGGTTTTCAGAATCGAGCCTTTCGTAGCCATTTGACCTGGATCCTTATACTCCTCACTAACATTCTCCTGATGAGAACTTTGGTGTATCCCAACTAACCGATCATTCTGCCTGCACCCCCCCACCCCCCCAAGGGTAGCAAAAAGGGGTCAGTGCTACAAGTTCAAGAACTTTAGCTTATTACTAGGGAAGCAGATTCCGTTGGCAAGGAGATTCTGAAGTCTTATTGGGATTTAAGTTGTTTTAGGTCTAATGGCTAGGATGAAATGTCAGGAAGGTACCACAGAGTGATTAGGTGATCAGTTGTTCCAGTAAAAGGTTGCTTCTTTTGTTTGTGCGTCAGAGTAAATTCATTTGGAAAACATCCTGCCAAAGAGGAACAAGATTATTACTATCCAGCATTCGGCTCTTTTGAGAACAGATGTTATCACACTTAAGTTGCTCTGGAAATGTCGTTACTGCAATTTGTTATGCTGCTCTGGAACTTGACGGGCATTCCTGCTTTTTCCGGACTCTATCTGAAGGTAGCACTTTCACAACCATCGCCCACTGCCTCTTTTCCCTCGTCTGTCTGGAAGAAAATATGGTGGAAGTTGGTTCTTTTTCATGCTGGTTGTTTTTCAAGTTGATGGGCTTGCCACTCCAACTCTGTCAGAAACTTGCTTTTCCACCCGTTGCTATTTACTTTATTGATCACGATTTCCTATTGGCATTGTTTTCTTTAAGGCTCGCGTGATGCGAAACCATACTCTCTTAAAGAAGGATTAAGTAGGAAGAGATTTCGATTGAAATTTTAGAAAGACAGTTGTAACAATAGATGCATTGTTAAAGAGGATTTTACGAAATTATATGACTTGAATTGGTCAATTGATTTAGGAATCTAATCAAGAATCCTCTTATTTTTAGGGCGGCATAGTGGCAAAAAAAAAAAAAAAAAGCGGTGGCAATATACGTGCTGAGCATTCGTAGTTATTCATTTAGTTCTTGTCCACTCTGTTTTTGCTTCTTTGCAAGTCTGTATTCTTCTGAGATTATCGTGCTCTGCTCTTGTATAAAGATGAATATGGTATCAGAGGCCAGGACTGTTTCAAGTTCATATGTATAGCTTGACTCAATTAATTGACCTTCTGGTTTGATGGCAGCAGTTGCTATTAGTATTCTAGTTACTGTATTTCCTATTAGGATCGTAACGTGTGGGATGTTTAGTTTTTATTTCATGGAAGTGGAAGTGGTGTATATAGTTTCCTTGAGCTATAGTTTTGCCCTTAAATATATGGTTGAACATCCTGTCAGGTGGCTGAAGATCTCAAGAATGCATCTAAAGATGATGATGCTGATCCTGAGGTTAAACTGACTTCTTCAGTGATATTGACTAAAGGTGTTGATGGCTTGGAGAGCAAAAAGAATTCAGTGAGCGGAAAAGGGGCGTCTTTGGTGAATTCTGATAAACAGGTTTCTAATGATCAGCCATCTGCTGACAAGGTGGTCTCTAAGCTTGAAGCTGATGATTTGGAGACTGAGAAACCTTTTAGAATGGAGTCCAAAAATACTGCCAAGGAAAAAGGTAGAAAGTCCATTGCTTCGACAACTATATCAGAACCTTCTGATGATGCTTTTGTTGCCAATGAGAAAGAAGTTGAGGGCGGTCCAGACCAAGAAACAGCCAAAAATGGCAGAGTCGAAGCTTTAAGTGGTTCTGCAAAGGAAGATAAAAGTGAGGAGGCTACACCACATATGGAGGACACTGCTGACAACCTGCCTTCTTCAAAATCAATAGAACCTGAGGCTGTACGTGCTACCTCCTCATCTCAACCTGAGGAGAGCCGGCCGAAAAAATCTGGTCGAACTAAAAAGAAAAAAGAGAGCTTAGGTCGAGAAGACATTCTAAGAAATGCAACTGAAGCAAAGGACTCAGAAGCAAAGGCAAATAAAGTGGAAAGAGCATCTGCAGATGCTGTTAATGAGGATAAGATATCAGCTGATGAAGAATCATCCAAAAGTGGTGGTGGCGATAGAAATGACTCGGGAATAAAAGCGGGCCCAGAAACGCCGAATAAAGAAGAGGAAGAGGAAGGGAACAATGTGGAAGATGTCACTTCATTTGAGAAAAAGAAAGGTACCAAGAAGCGTGGCCGTGGAAAAGCTGTCTCAGAAAGCGAGAAGAGAAAATGTTATCCTAAAGATGATGCAAAAGTAAGTCTAAAATATAATCAATGTGGTGTAGCAGTATGTCAAAAGTTCCATATGACTGAGGACGATCTCCTAATCATTTGATAGTCTATGCTACAGATGATAAACTCAGAGAAGTCTCCTGCAAAATCATCTAAAGATGAAGGTTTCCAGGATGAAACGCTTGGGGGGCATTCCAAGCGAAGGCCTGGTGATGGCAAGGAGAGGTCAAAAGTAAGTGCACCCATTTTTATGTGCAGTTTAATATTTTTAGTGAGGTGATGGTATAAGATTGTCATCCTTCTGATATGTAAGTCTGATCTTATCTTCTTTACGCTATCTTCAGACATTATGCTAATGTAATTTATATTCTGTTGCACTTTGCTTAATACCATGTCTTGTGAACTATGATTGATAGGAATCTAGGAGCATTGAATATGATGAAAGCATCGTTGGTCGAAAGGTTAAAGTTTGGTGGCCCAAAGATCAAGTGTAAGTGTTTCCTGTCCTATTCTCAGTCACCGTCTGTTTACTTGGGCTCCTCCTCCTGTAAGAGGAAAAGGCAATTTTGCCTGCTTGTGGCGTATAACTTTTAACTGTCAGTTTGTCAGGTGTTGTTTGAATAGCGCTGATGGAAGAGAGCTTATTATGTTTCTCTGACTGTTAAAAGTGCTTATTTGCAGGTTTTATGATGGCATAATCAAGTCTTTTGATTCTGGCAAAAAGAAACATAAGGTCAGTGTTTGAAGTGAACACCTGCAGCTCATACCTGTATGATATGCACAGAAGCTTCTTACATCACCTAATTTCTGTTGCCTTCTGACAGGTGTTGTACACTGATGGAGAAATTGAAGTCCTGAACCTAAAGAAAGAACGTTTGGAGTTTATCGAGGATTCTATTTCATCTGAGGTGAGTCCCGGTTGTCTTGTTCTTTTTGCATTTCCTCTTTTTTGTCACATTTGCTAACGAACATCTATCTGTTGACAGGAGCAAGTATCTGAACCTGAAAGTCCTGATGGTGCTGAAATGTATGTGTTACTTGTCATACAATTCGTGGATGGATTTCAATATGCAAATAAGTGCATGAGGTTTTCAAGGCTTAGTACAAAATTATGCTATCGGAAATTTCACCTGTGCAAATTCTCTTCCCCTGCGATTACATAATGCAACTCCTAACCTGTAATTGTGGCAGTACCTAACTTCTCTTCCCTTGCATCTTTTTATGAAGTCAAGCAACTTAATGCTTTCCATGTTAGGACTCCCTTGATCAGCTTGCAAAATCGTGTTTATTTGTATTAGCAGCACATTTTTAAGAGCACATATTATATGGTTTTTAAGTTTTATCTTGTGCGTTACTGAGTTTTTGATTGTTGTTGTTGTTGTTGTTGTTGTTTAGGCAAAGAAGGAAGAAAGCTAAAACTGCTCCAGAATCATCAGCGAAGCGGACCCCGATTTCACCTAAAGGGTTTGTGTTTATTGTCACCTCCTTTTGAGCAGAGCAGGTTTGTTTGTTCCAGCAGTGGTAACCATAAATTTGTCTCTTCTGTAGCAGGTCTCTTTCGTCTGGCAAGTCCAAATCAGGGGTTTCAAAATCTAACCGTAAGTCGAAGGATGAAGGAAATGACTTGAAGCAGAAAGCTCAAAGCTCAAAGCCTGTTTCCAAGTCTGAGGACAAGGTTGGTAGCAAAGCCACGGCCATAAAATCAAAAGAAAATGATGGAACTACTCCCAGGAACAAGTCAAAGCAGGAGTCTCTGAAGTCTGCGGAAAAGTCCAAGCACGACTCGCCTAAGACTGTCACCCAGTCCAAAGCTAAGACAACACAGTCTGGGGGTGATCAGAGTTCCCATGGCATGGGTAAAGCCAAGCACAGTTCACTGAAGTTGAAAGAAACTGGGGATTCAAAAGAAAACCCGAAAGACAAATCTTCTTACTCATCTAGAACACCTGAAGGGGGAAAAGCGAAAGGGTCAGAGTCCAAGGCTCAAGAGACTGAAGGTGTAAGTAAAAAACGACGTAGAGGTTAAGCTTGCCGTATTGTTCCTGTTCTGTAAACTGTCTGTACCAGAGCTGCGAAACATGGTGTTTATATAATCCGATTAGTGCAGATTGTGGCATTTAATCCTTTGGTTTAGTATCTTTTTAGTTTTAGAGGGAGGGTGTAGGAATTTTGGTGTTGCAGCTTGGAGTTCAACGCATTTTGATCTCATGTGTTAGTAGTGGTGAATGTAGCCCTTTAATTTAGAACTTAGATGGAGAATATTGACCGACGTTTGATATAGGTAAAAGTAAGCAGTTGTAATTAGGAAGTCCTGAAGGGTTTTGCTTTGGTGAATGTTATCAGTTTGTTATACTGAATAAGTTGGGATAGCTAAGGATATTTTGTTACCAATTTTCGTTATTTTGGGTCAGTCTGTCCTGTGTCAAAGACGAAGATGGACGTCTCTTGTCTGATTGAAATGTTACTTCACGTTAAGTCAATGACTCCAAGGTGGTGTGTCGGAGTGTGTGTCACTGTATTGAGGATTGTCGGTGGACATGACACTGTTTGAGCTCCTTAATTATGGCCCTTGCCCACTTTAAGCCGTCTTTATCTAACGCGATGAATTTATTATATTACGTGACATATTGATTTTTGATCGATCTGTCTTCACAGGTAAACGGCAAAACTAAGCATGTACTATTGAGGACAATACGGCACTCAAATTTCCATAGCAAAAGGTTATTTTCTGGTCTTGAATGTACTCACCGTTCCAGTCCTAAGAAGCGTTATCGAGGATGCAAATCATGAGTCCAGCCACCTTCTAAGTTGGTTGATAATTTACTCAGTGATCCACAAAAGATGTTATCACAAACCAGTCCTTCGGTCTAGCAGCAGTAGAACACTCACACTGTACGTGTTTCTGGATTCGAATTCTGGATTCGAACTCTTGACATCTTGGAGCAAATCCCAACCCAAGTATCAACTGAGTTATGCTCTATATTTCGCTTAACCTCAACTTCAAGAGAGAATACTAACAATAATAAAGAATGAAACTATAAAAGAAACCATTTTGTCTTTATATATATAAATATATATATATATATGCATATATTAAACACGCATATTGTTGTTTAATGCATATTTAGTGAATTTGGCCAAACAACCCCCACCGCGTGGCTTACAAATATGCTTCGTGCTACGTACTATTTTGACATTGAAATTGTTTTATCTAGTTATGCAACTTAAGAAGGCCACTTCTACTCAACAATTAAGAAAAGCTCCAAACATTTCGCGCCGCAGGGAGACTCACTTGGAGAATGAGATATTTGAGATGCTAGCAGTATTTCATGGTTTACTCCCTCCCTCTCTAAATCTTCATTTTTATTATCATTTGTCCCGAAAATAATAACCAGGGATGTTGACGAACCGAGCTGAGCCAAATATCAAGTTTTCGAATCCGGATTCGTTTAGTTAAACGAACGATTCAGGTTGGTTTAGTTCGTTTACTACAACAAGCTTTAAATTTTGTTCGAGTTCAGCGCGATAACATTATAACTGTTTAAATGAGCCGAATAGTTCGTAAAAGTTATGATCATTTTAATAAACAAACCTAATTAGGTGTTCGAATTCGGCTTATTTAAGTAAAATTACCGAACAAACTCGAATCAAATACGAATCGAACTCAAACAGTTTGCTTAACACCCTTACATACAGAATAAATATAGTAACCCACAATGTATAATTTTTAGAAATCGTACTCAAATCAAACTAGGATAACATTTTTATATTTTTAAGGCGGAAGGAGTAATATTTAATTATGTTCCTCAAGTTTTTTGTAACAATTATGTTCCTCAAGTTAGTTACTATATTTTCTCATCTTGTAATGTCCAGCTCCGAACAAAGTGAACTATCTCTACCCTCGGTGTTTCATCATCTGCTTAGAAACACATTTCTGTTTTTGTTCATGATCCCAAGTAAAGCTTAACCTCAGAAAAACAGAATTTGGTAAGCTTGACATATTATGAGTCATCAGGAAACAACCTCTGTGTTTCAACACATGGGTATAATTGCGTATATCGACCCCTTGTACTTCGTCATAGGCAAAAGCCTCTTAGGCAATGGGTAATGTTGTGGTGGTGGTGGTGGTAAGCTTGACATATTTTCGACCTACAAGGGACAAAATGAATGGAAAAACTGGCATCCAAAATTAGTTCAATTAGAACAATTACAAAGCGAGTTAGAATACCAGCATTATGAACCTCTTCATGTAATCGTACTAAAAAGGTAGGCTCTTGGAGGTTGAGCTTGATGTAAGTGCAGCCTTTAGATGATCAGATGGAACAAAATCATGTACCAAATTAGCCCTTCTTGCTATTCTCTTCATATTGGTCTGTAAACTTTGTTGGACCAATTGCCTGACTGCTTTTCTTTCTTCACTCATCATCTGATCATCCTCAGATAGGGATACCATCGACTGACCATTTGTGCA
Organism: Eustoma russellianum; assembly: GCA_036186865.1. Lineage (NCBI taxonomy): Eukaryota > Viridiplantae > Streptophyta > Magnoliopsida > Gentianales > Gentianaceae > Eustoma > Eustoma russellianum. The sequence continues at coordinate 1,276,235 of AP025049.1, read as the reverse complement.
CGAGGATGGAGTCTTAGATGTAGAGAGAGGAGCAGATAATGTCGGACATAATCCCCCTCCACAGCTTTCTGAAACCTGCTTCCCTTTATCAACTGTTAAGCATTCCAAGATCCGTGAAGCCCTCTTTTGCGATAATGTGCTACCTAGCAACGTTAATTCCAGGAGAGATGACATTATTCCAGCCTCGATCATGGACTGTCTGTCTCCGAAAGACTTGTAAGCCATCACCATTAATATATATGATGCTTTCTCTTGGCAACCCAGGGAGTCTGTCCAATTCAAAACATCAACTAGGATATGAAAAGCATCAGGTACCCGACTAATTGCCTTGTGGCCCTCGGGTAATGACACTATATTGCTAAGAATTGCGAGGATCCTTTCACTGACATCCATATCTCCCAAGATACTGAGTAAAAAGGGTACCACATTGGTATCTAGAATGGAAAATATGTTTTCGGGTGATATTGATAAATTATACAATGCTCCCATTGCATCCCGTTTCGCTTGTGAATCATACTTGTCACCGGAATCTAGCAGTATCCTCACCAAAAAAGGGATTGCACCAGATGAACCAATAATGGGCTTGTTTTCATCTAAAGCACTCAAAGCAAGGAAATTTGCAACTACAGCTTCTGCAACAGCTACACCAACAGTAGCATTTTTGGTCGATTCAATAAGCTTTAGCATCTTGTGAACAGCCCCAGCTTTAACAATTGCAGCTTTGTTTCTGCAAGGAGGAAAAAGTAAAACTTGGTTTAGTATATATCAAATTCAAATGCATTCCAAAACTATTCCCGTGCAGAGCGCAAACTCTTCTGCAAGTTGCTATGAACACCCACAGTTGTTCTTATTTTTACTTTTACTTTCTTTAAACAATAACAAGGATCATGTGTGGAGCAAGAGGGGGGAAAATCACCTCTTTTCTTCAGTCACTGCAATTTGGTCTATTCTTTACCATTTAATTTCATGGACCTTTAATTCAATACACTTGATCTATCCTTGATTTTCCTCATCCGTCTATTCTTTACCATTTAATTTCATGGATCTTTAATTTAATACACTTGATCTATCCTTGATTTTCCTCATCCGATATGTTTCGGCGTGGGGGGAAGGAAAACCGAGCCGAAAGGTTTGGAGGTCTTGCTTTCAAGAAAAAGTCAACACAGAAACTTCTGAATTTTGTCGGGAAGTGAAAACATTTTCCAAGAGAACATCAAGACGAAAAAAAAAAGAAAGAAAAAGGATGGAGAGACAATGTGTGTGTGCGTGAGAGAAAGAAAGAGAGAAAACAACTGACGCATCGTTGCCAACGCCTAGGTTAAGCAAAGCATAAAGAGCAGCAGTTTGTAAGCTGAGATCCGGAGCATCCAGCAACCCTAACAAAGGCGGAATAGCTCCAAGCATCGCCAAAGTAGCTCTAGCCTCAGAATCATTCTTCGAGAGTCTCCTCACCTCCTTAGCTCCCTCCATCACTTCACCTTCCCCTGCTTGCAAATTACTTACCACTCTCTTCAACTCCTCAAACACTTCCACTTTCCTCTTAATAGCAGCCATTTCTTCCTCTTCTGAACATTCCGGCAAACTCAGTAAGTCCAATAACTTGTCCGATCCACATGCATTGTTGTCCTTCTTTTTCAATTCGGATCTCAGTGTCACCATATCATCTTCATCTTCATCATGCAGGTCAATTGATGTATCGGAAGTGTGCTTGTGGACTCCGCCACAACGAACAATAATGTTGAGGAGTATGTGGCGGAAGGAGGCGGAGAAGAGCTTTAGCTGACGTCCACTTCGGCGGCCGAGTACAACGGATCCGACGTCGTTAGATTCACACTTCCCCATCTCTTGTAGAGTGATACTGTGATAGTGGGATGGTGGTCAAATCAGCACATGAAACGCATTTCCGGCTGTCGGTCAGCCAAGAGGACTTGCATCTTTTAATGCCAAAAAAGAGTCCATTGTACCCTTCCTTATGGCGGGTATTATGCAGCGGGTTGGTGATGGGGTTGGGGTGACGGGGGCGGGGTATGATTAAATCTTTTCTCTTATGGTACATTTGGTTCGCAATTGGGTATCGGAGTTGGTATTACACTGTATGGGTTTTATAATATATGAGTTTCGACGTAAAATTCATATTTGTTTGGTATTGAAGTGATAATGAATATAATTGTCATTTATGGTGTTCGGAACGTATCGAAATTGAAATGATTTCTGACGAGCCCAAACCTCAGCTGCTTAGGAAGAAAATGTCAACTAACGGAGAGACCAGCGCTCCTCGGTCATTTGCACCTCGGCCACGCGCACCTCGGTCATTTGCACCTCGGCTACGGACACCTCAGTCATTTGCACCTCGGTTTATAGTCATGCAACGTAAGCTCGGCCTCAAGGCCCAGACTTTACCCTAGGTAATTTTGCCAGGTAAAACCCGTCTCCAGGTGTCTACGGTAGCCAAGCCCAGCGAAGTATATCGCTACTTGGCAAGCATGCAAAAGTAAGAGTCATCTTTGTGACTTCCTTACGTGTCGCGATTCCTGATTCCTGCCCATGCATTAGCTTATGCAGCCATACAAAAGGCAGAAAAGAAGAGAGAGAAGGACAAGTGAAGATTCACAAATTACAACTGTGACTAATCTTCCCCACGGTGAAAAACAGCCAGGTTTACCAGAAAACCTTCTAGATACAAACTATTACCAGTATATAAACCTCTCCATAAATGGCCTCTACTGACTTGAGCGTCGGAGGGTATTACCCGGGACCATAGATTAACAGACCACTACAAGCAACTGACGGAGACTTGACGGCGCAACCCCCACATCATATTTATTACTTAGTAAAAAATCTGACTTCATCAATTTCGAATGTGGACTACCAAAAAATTGGACGAAAAAATTTAACCACATGGAATACTTACCGGCCGGCGGACAGCGGGCCGACGATGGCTGACGGTGTCGATCGGCCTGTTTGACCAATGAGGATGGGTGGGGGCAGCCGGAGCGGGTTGAGGATGATCAAGCTCGAAACACATCCCATATTGAAAGATAAAGGGAGCTAGTATATCAAAATGATATACATTACCAAATACTCATATATCAATCCGAAACCTATGCCTCCAACTTTAACAACCGTGTATGGGTTTGGAGGCCTCCAAACCAATACCTTTAATGAAGAAACTCCCAACCAAACACACATAATATTGAGTTAAATGATTCTATCACTATGAGAATGGTTTTCTATATTTAAGTCAACGATTAGATTTATTTGCCTTAAACCATTTGCTTGAATATATTTGATATTATAAATTCCGAATAGATACTATATCATATTTTGTATTATGCTAATTTTATGAACATAAGATCATTATTTTGTATATGAATAATCTATTTTGTATAAAGTATGATAAAAAAAAATTTGAATCAAGAGTCACATTACCAAATATGCAGTCAAAAATCACAGTTACTTTGGTAATGACAAGGGGGCGTGTAACATGCCTCATGCTGGTTGGTTTCATATTATAAATCAGCTACAAAGTTGGTTTAGTTTCAATATGTATTCTGTATTTTCTCTTTTTTTTTTTCCATTTTTATTTTGTGATGGTGTATGACTATCCTTCTGACGCAACAATTTTATCATTTAAGGTCTTGTTCTTAGTTTAAAATTTGAACACGGATTTGAAAAACTTATACCACGAACCATGAAGAGTAGAAGATTATAGTAAATAAAGTGATATATATATATATATATATATATATATATATATATATATATATATATATACATACATACCCCCCACACACATATATATATTGTTTTTGTTAGTCTGTCTCGTTTGTGTGCAAAGAAGTGTCGTAACAATCTTCTTATTTTCGCTTTTTAGTACCTTTTATCGTATTTCTCCCACTTTATTGGATGTTTTAGAACTGTTTTATTAAAGTATATCATTGTTGCTATGAAGCTTGTTCTCATAAAGTTAGCATCTATTAACATAAAGAATAAGCTATTGAGTAACAACAACATTATATATATACATATATATATATACACACATATACACATATATATATGTATATATATATATATATGTATGTAACAATGAAAAGTTTTGTGCAGTGATTAATGTGGTTGCAGTCATTATCCGGTTGAGGAAAAAGAGAGAGATAATATGTCGTTTAGCTCCTCACGGATTTATAGACTATTGAAATCGAAAATGGCAGCGATATATTGTTCGGGATAATTTAGTTTACACCTATATACTATACCTATTTTGTGAGGTATTTTTTTTCTTTTTTCAATTTTGACTTTTTTACGTGTTTATTTCCAAGTGTTTTAATTTATATTTGAAAACTTGTTTTGATTGTTGATTATTCTATATGTTTTTTTTCAAATATTTTTACATAAATTAAACTTGAAAAAAAAGTAATCCCATTTTTTTCTTTCTGAAAATAGCTTACCAGTTTATTAACTTATTCAAAAAATATATTGTACGGATTTATCCAGTCTTTAAGACTTGAAAACAGCCGGAGGAGGGAAAAAAGAGAGACCAAAAATAAAAAAAGAAAAGAAAAGAAAAGAAGGGTGAAATAAAACACTATCCTAGGAAGCAAGTCTGCCAAAGACTCAGTTCTTCCTTCTTATTCCTAATTCCTTGATCGATTTTGGTTCTCTTCACCGCCTATTGCGCTTGGACGATCACCAAAACCCTCTGCTGCCGTCACAGAAATTTCTGGCTCTGCTGCTGTCACAGTAATTTTCCGGCACCAAACACATGGTCGAGTGGCTGTAGTTGATCATTTTATATCAAAATCAACTGATCGTTCTAATAATTGAAGCGGAAAGTTTTTTTTTCTATCGCCATAACGATTTCCCTGGTTTTATCGTCCGAGCTGAGCAGCTTTGGTAATACTACTATTTATAGTAATCTTCTCCCCTGATAGTAATATGGTTCTTGTTGTAATTTACCCATTTTGGCAATAACATTCTATCGTCTTGTTCTGTTTCTTTTTTTTTTTTTTTTGCTTTTTTAAGTCCTTTTCTGTTTCTATTGCCATTTCTCATTCACAGCAGTTGGTTTTTTTCACCATGCACCGGGTCGCGAGTGCTGGAAACACTACAGGCTCGGTTCGCCCTCGGAAGGAGAAGAGGCTAACTTATGTTTTGAATGACGGCGATGCCACCAAGGTGTTATGAACTACTTTTTTCAATTAATTGCTTTCCGTGGGTTCGCCTGCATGTTTATGGTGTTTCCATCAAAACCCTGTTTTAGGTAATTATTTGATAGTGTGTTGAGGCATAACCCTCTATAGGAGCTGGATGCCATTTGAAAAAAGTTCTGCAATGATTTGTTTTCCATGGATGCTACAATTGGGAATTAGTTTATTTCTAAATAATTGCAAAAAAAAAAAAAATAGTTTATTTCTAAAGGAGGCCTGTATCAGGGAGATTAATGCGATGTTGCAAAAGTTGTTAAAAGATTATACCTCTGCCTCCCTTTCATGGTTTTGCTTAGGTATTCTGGGCATTATTTATTTTGTGAAATATTCTGTTAGCATGTGGTTAGGCTTGTAAGTTATTTAAAAGATGATGTGTATTTTTACCCAATTGCATCTAAATGTTCAGCTTGGTTTCACTTCGAAAGTTTCAACCTTTTCTCTGTCGAAACTCATCAACACGAAATCTAGACTTGTTTCGATAACCGGGATTTTAGTGAAGCATCAGATATGAAAGGGAGGTAGGTTATTTGGTCAGTTTCGGGGAAGGCTTTCCCCCTTTTGTAGATAGCTTCACTTACCTTTTTATATGATATAATAGAAATTGTCATTTGGGGAAAAGGGTGGGAATGTGGTTAAGGTAATGCCAATAAATTCTCTTTTCATGAAGGTGCAATTTCAACAATAAACTGAAGCTCCAAGAGTTTCGAGTCAGTCCCACAAGTATATACAGCCCCAATGTTCTGGAACTATTAATTGCTTCTTGTTCAATGATACCTTTTTTTGTCTTATGCGATATATTTTTTAGGTCATGCCATGTCGTAGGATGAGATATCATGCTTCTGCATTTTCTAGTCCACGATCAATTTTACGTAGTTTTTGTGATCATTGTTCACCAAGTGCTGAATCCCATGTTATATTCATTGTAAGAATTGCTTTCTGTTCATAGCATTGTGCTGGAGTAAATTGCCTTGCTGTACTGGAGTCGTCAGGCGGCTTTGATCACCTCTTCACTGGAAGCCGCGATGGTACTTTAAAGAAATGGGCATTGGCTGAAGATGGTGCCACTTGCTCTGCTACATTTGAATCACATGTTGACTGGGTATTAAATCTTTAATATGGAAACTTTTTTCGCGGTAGATTTTTGAAGGATTGGAGGTTACTGTGTTGGAAATCTCTTTAGCGTGAGTCTATGAATTATTCTTGCCTTCTTCCGTTTGGGCATTGGTTGGTGGGAAACAATGTAAAATTTTTGACTTTTAAATACCCAATCTTCCAGCTCTAACTTTTCATAGTTTATTTTTGTGTCTGTTTGCACATTTATTTTCCATATTTCTTCATATTTTCATGTGTTTTGTGTGTGTAGGTCAATGATGCTGTTCTTGTTGGCAGTCGTATATTGGTCTCATGCTCCTCAGATACAACTGTCAAGGTTCATTTCATGGACATGTTCTAAGCAAAGATAGTTTTGTTTACTTACATTCTTTTGCCTGATGTGTTGGTCAGGCTTGGGATTGCTCCAGTAGCGGGACGTGTATGAAAACCCTTTGTCAGCATTCCGATTATGTTACTTGTCTTGCTTCAGCAGAAAAGAATGTAACTTACTTTTTCATCCTAATTCTTTTACTCAGTAATTTTTCCCCGTCAAATGCTAATAGCTCTGTTTATGCTCCATTATGCTAAGGGCTTGCTGATAATATCTCCTGCGTATTTGTTATTCTTGATAGAGCAATATTGTTGCTTCTGGTGGCCTTGGTGGAGAGGTATTCATATGGGACCTTGAAGCTGCATTAACTCCACAGACCAAGTCGAGCGATGCAAGTGAAGCTGACTGTTCAAATGGGGTTAGAGGGTCAGGAAATTCATCAACCTTTACAAGCCTCCGTCCTGTTAACTCAAGCAATAGTATTTCTGCCCATTCAACGAGTTCACAAACATACGTTCCGGTCACTGCAAAAGGGCATAAGGAGTCTGTCTATGCTTTGAACATGAATGAGGCTGGAACCCTTCTTGTTTCTGGTGGAACTGAGAAGGTAAAGATTTGTTGTCATTTTTTACTTCTATTTCTATATCCCAATACCAAACGTTTTCTAAAAGCGAAGCTTAGATGTTTGGACGATTCAGGTTTTTATTACATCGATTCAGGTTTTTTATTACATCTTTATCTTTCTTAATAGGTGGTTCGTGTTTGGGACCCTAGAACTGGGTCAAAGACAATGAAGCTTAGAGGTCATACGGATAATATCAGGGCACTCTTATTGGATTCTACTGGCAGGTGTGTTCAGAAAAACTTATGATTTTAACTTCAAATGTTTGAGTAATTCTATCAGAAGTCGGTTAGAAAGTCAATTTGCCTGTCTAACCTCGTTGAACGTGAAAGTCTTGGTAGAATTCCCAAATTTTCTTCATGCACTTGTTTTCTTCAAGGTAAGCCCAATGTGCACTAGCGTGTGGTTTCCAAGAAAACAGTTGATGAGATGTTAAGCTTATTTATCTGTGGGTAGCGATCACTTTTCAGTAGGTTCCCCCCCCCCCCCCCCCCTTGTCTCTTTATTATTTTTTATGTGTGTGTTTTCTTTTCTTCTATTAATTTTTTTTTTTTGTGTTTTCTTCTTGTTCTTCTGCTTTTTTTAATTATATTTTTATTATTTTTTATGTGTGTCTTGTGAGTGAAGGTCATACTATTTACAAAAGTAGGGACTTTTCCAAAGTACAACAATATTTCCGATTGCTTTAGAGGATCCCATCTATGGCGGAATAAGGAAGGGTCGGCTGTACGCAACCACACCTATGTGTTAGAAACACACAGAGGTGGTTTTCCGATGATACATACTTCTAAATGTCCTACTTTGGTTCAATGTTTACATTAATGTTGAGCTAAAATGTGGTGATCCATCCCTCAAACCAACGCTCTTTCCAAATTTACTTCGTTTTTACTAACTCGTGAATTCTCAACCATTTTCTCTTGTGCGTGACTCCAACATGCTTGATATGACTAGTCTGACCATTTATTGTACATATTATATGAAAGGGTTCACTTAGCTTGTTTGATGAAAATGTCCTGTGCCTGCTTCATCGTCCTCTATGTAATCCTTTCCTTGTTAATGGCGGCAACAAGGATTTCACATTGATGGCTGATATGCTCCTGCATCCACACGGTTATTGAAAATTACGAAAGGATTAATTGGCATTTTCTATGAAAGTTATCAGCGTAACCATTTTCATGTGGTGGTGGTTAATTGGAGACTTTAAAGCCTTTAATAAGTACCAGCATTTAAATTTTTTTGCATTCAGTTACTGGAAAGAGGGAAATGAAAGGGGGAACGCATCGGGACAAGCCCATTCTACATATGAGAGCGTGGGTGTAGTATTAATGACAACTAGCCTTAGCAGTGGTCAGTAGCGGATCCAGAAATTTCACACAGGATATGCACAACTAAAAGAAAAACAATATTTTATGAAATTTTTTGCTTAAGAGCAAACCATTATAACCGTAAGATTGATAGTATTAATGGCATGCATAAAAACCAAAACAAACCTAAACTATTATAAATGCGAATAGAATTACAAAGGTTATTACTTGTTCATTACTTATTGAAGTGTTCCAAGATATCTTCATTTTCACTTTCAAGAAAGTATGTTCTTTTTATATAAATAATCAAATAATCATTTAACAGTTTGTCACTTACCGATATGTAACTTGTTTCTAACATAGTTCATTGCTGAGAATGCTCTTTCTATATTTAAGGTAATCGTTCTAGTAATTCTTAGTTTTCAGTTGCAGATCAAACATAAGATAGAAAACCAATCAAGTACCTAAATGAGTTGTTTTATATAATATCATCATAATGCTAAGCAATAAATAATGAATTGGTTGTTGCTTGCAATAAATGAATGGTGCCTTCTTACCTTATAAAACTTAGAGAATGAAAATATTAAATACAAAACTATGTTATTTCTTGTGGGCAAGAAAAACAATTGTGCAAATTTGCGTTCTATGGTTATGAAATAATCGTTTATATTGTGACCGAGAAAAATAAAAGCAGAGGAGAATCACAAGAAATTTTTTTATGGCTAAAAATTTTGAATTCTATAAATTAACCACTATTTCTTTTTCTAAGGTGTGTGTGCTACATATGCATTTTCATTAAAATTTTCTGGAGTAATTTTTTCAAAAGAAAATTGTGTGTATGCACTTACATACGCACTAGTGCATACCCACTCGACAACGTGCGTCCTCCACTGGCAATGGCATCAGTCACGACGGGAACAGGGAACAAACTACATGTAAGCCAATGCATAAAAAATGGAGGAGAAGGGGGGAAAAATGGAGGAGAAGGGGGTGGGGGGGATAACTATGGCAGGAGGGAGAGGACAATAAAGATGTACCTCTCTTTTCTTTTAATTTTTTTTGGGGTTTGGTGCACAATGCATTAGGGAAGCAATGATGGCTAAGTGGCTCATGCTTTATCCTCAAGTGAGTGATCAATTTTGATTTTCGTTTTCTTCGTTTGATTAATGTTTGATTAGCCAAGAAACTTAAAAGACAAATTAAACAAAGTTTTATGCTCGTATTTCGGAGAGAGTCCAAAATGTTAGAGAAGCACTTGAAGTTGTACAACAACTAACAATGGAATATTGTCACAACATACAAAAGCAGCCAGAGGAGAGAAATGCTCTGGAAGTCTATATTAGATTATTTGGCTTTGAAGAAACTTTCTTCAAAACACTCAGTTTTTCCACATAACAGTTAAGTTACATAATGCCAGAAACAAGATTATAGGGATGTAGGATGGCAATGGAATTATGGTTGAGGATTATGAGAAAGTTAAGACAATGACAACAAACTTTTTTGAGTCCCTTTTTACTGAACCCCATCCTAACTTCAATTCCTTTCGGACTTGGACTGACAGGTTTTTAAATGAGCATAAATGCTCTTCCTTGGAGATTACTCAAAGAAGATCAAAGATGCATTGTTTTATATGAAAATTGATAATGCCTCTGACCTTTATGGGTTTACAGTTGAATTTTTCAAGGGTAACTGGGATTTAGTAGGCTAGGATTTCATAGATGCCATTAGCTATTACTTTCCTAAGCTTTCTTATAGTGGTAAACTCCAACCAATAAACTCTGTTTTGATTGTTATTTGTAGGTATTGGACCATTCTTTCTTCATCCCAAGGAAAATTATTAGAGAAATAAGAAACGATTTTTCGTTCATTCTTATGGGAAGATTCCAAAAAGGCAAAACTTAAATGAGAATCTATCTGTAAGCCAGAGGAAGCAAGGGGTCTAGGTATCTCAGACATTGGGCATGTAGACATTGACTACATAATGAAGATCATACGGCATATATGTGAAAGAAAGCTTATGGGTCAAGTGGGTACATTCTGTAATCCTACATAGGAAATCTCTTTGGAAGTAAAGCCAAAGCAACTGGATTCATGAATGTGGAAAAGACTTTTATGGATAAAGGACTAGTTCACATAGTTCATTAAGAGAATCATTGGTGATGGATCATCAACCTCCTTCTGGTTTGGCGCCTAGCACCCTTGGAGGATATTAGAGCTGAACTTTCCAGAATTGAGAAGAAAATTAAACATCAGATTGGAAGCCAAAGTTGTTGAAGTCCTTGAGGGTGATCAGTGGAGGTTGTCTTTTGGTAGAGAGTGAGATGGCCAAGTCATCGATTTCTACAATGCTTGCAGAAGCTTCCAGTTGTTTCAGGGAGCAGACTACTAGAAATGACTCCCGGCTCTTAATTTTACTGTCAAGAATGTTACTTTAGCTAGAATCCATATTTTTCCAATTGTTAACTGGGCAAGGTTGTTTGAAATAATCATCATCTTCCTAGATATGTAGTCATTCTTTGGCTTGCATTTTGAAAGAGGTTGACTACTCAAGACAAGCTCTTACAACGGGGTATTATTGACACTAACAGTTGTATGTTTTGTGGCAAGGAACCTGAGGATCAGGATCCTCTTTTGTTCAAATGCTCATACTTAAAAATTGCGTGGCAGACAGTGTTGAAGCAGCTCAAGTACAAGGATTACATCTATTCCTGGGGTAATCTTTTGAATTGGCTCTTAACAAATTCCTGGTACTTCAAATTCCAAAAAGATCTTGTGTTTTTTGCTTTGGCTACCAGTGTTTACTCAATTTGGAGGGAAATGAACCAATGATTTCACCAAGCAATTCCAAAAGATGGACAAAGCATCATGAAAGAAGTCATGTAGAAGATGAAATTTTTTGTCTCATCATGGTACGGTGTTAGAATGGAGAAAAGAAACTGGGAGATATCAATTAATCTGGACTTATCTATGGAGATATTCAATGCACAAATGTGGAAGCAGCTAGGCTTAATATATTTCCAAACTCCAGTTGCATTTGTCTCTCGTTTATTTTGGTAGAAGCATTGGCTATTATTATTACAGGCTCTGTGGAAATTTCTATGCTCACTAGCCTTATTATGCTAAATTTAGTTTTCTCATTAGCTGTAGTTTTAATACCTACTTAGATATAGCGGACTTTTGCTGTTAGATGTGGAAAGTTTAAAGGTTGGCAATATGAAGCCACCTGTATTTTGAGCAATCTAGATTTGTTGTTTTCCTCTTTTGGCAACCATCTTTTGTAAATTTGCCAAATTTGGCTCATATATAAGATTTTAACTTACAAAAAAAATACTTCAAGGGAGAGAGGGGGCGAGGGGGTATGGTGAAGAAGAGGAAGCAAGGGGACTACAATGCATTTTGTGGCATCGCGGTAGAATATCTTAGTTCTCAGGATCCAAATTCTAAGTATTCAATGAAAAATAATTTGAAGTATGTGCAGCTGTATTAGTTGTCAGGATCCAAATTCTAAGTATTCAATGCAAAATAATGTAAAATAATTTGAATTATGTGCAGCTGTAGTTTGCAGTGTTTGCTACAACAGTGTATTATGCTGATTTCTTATGGATTATTTCTGTTTACCTTGCAGGTACTGCATATCTGGATCCTCTGATTCAATGATTAGGTAGGTAAAACTATTACCTCAATACTTCAATGGCTGTCTGACTTTACATGATTCTTTAACTTCTTTACCTTGATATTATTTCAAATTGCTGCCTCTGTGTCTTTTCATTTTTTGTTTAAGGTCTTGCATGCATGAGTTTATGGAGGTTTGCAATACCATCATTCTACAGAACCTGGAGATAAAAGTAAACTTTCATATCAGTAAACTTGGGAATTACTGAAAAGAAACAATTAATAAGGAATCCTCAAAATGGGAGGAAAATCTGAGGCAACAAATAAAAGGAAACATGTCAGTTTTCAGTTTCTGAGTACGCCGCTTTTAAATGTTTCTTGGTGTAAATAAACTAATGCAAGCAGAGTGCTATATTCCAACTTACTTGACTATCCAGTGTAATAAGCCAATAAATGACTGTAGCAGGGGCATATCCCTGTGCTATTGAAGGATAGTGATCCGTATACTGTTTGCTGAAGTTCCAAATTGGCAGGCTCAAAAGTCTTATTTTTTTTTACCTTTTGCTTTGTTTTCGTTTGGTTACAAGATGACTTTGATTTAACAATCTTTTCATTGATGTTTTTCTTCTGTCACCAAGGGTAACTATTCATTTGTCACTTTGGAGGAAAATGGATAAGTTGAAGGCCTAATTCAGATTTCCAAATTCTAAGAACATGTAATCTTACAAATTCAATAATGAAAAATATCTTGATCTTGTTCTTGTTCTTGTTCTTGTGTTCTGTGAATGTGCCCTTCTGTGATGTTAACAAATGCTGCTGTGGCACTTCCACCTGATGATTGCCTGTTAGCTGATGTGTTGCTTCTGAATTGATGAAGATCGTCTTTTGACTGCTTTTTTTTGCCTACTGTAGGCTATGGGACCTTGGTCAACAACGGTGTATCCATTCTTATGCTGTGCATACGGATTCTGTGTGGGCTCTGGCGAGTACGCCAACATTTAGTCATGTTTATAGTGGAGGAAGAGACCTCTCCGTTAGTACAATACACTGAGCTCTCTGGCATAGTTATCTTTTCATTTTCATGGATTTACGATTCATACTTTCCTACACAAATTTTTTATGTGCAGCTATATTTGACAAACCTGGCCACCAGGGAGAGTGTATTGCTTTGTACAAGGGAACATCCTATTCAGCAGTTGTCTTTGCATGAAGATGGAATTTGGGTGGCAACCACAGATTCTTCTGTACATAAATGGTCAGCTGAAGTTCGAAACCCTCAAAATGTTTTTCAAAGAGGAGGTTCATTCTTGGCTGGCAACTTGTCATTTTCAAGGGCTCGGGTATCCTTGGAAGGATCTACTCCCGTGAGAGCTTCTGTCTATTGTTCCTCTTTTTCTGATTATTTGGCGACTTGATTAACTGCAGTACTAGGAATTCCTTGGCTTTTCTGATTTAAGGTTTAGTTATATTTCTTTTCTTAATTGTCATGTAATTGCTTCTATGTCAAATCTTTTTCCCAAAGTACCTAACTTAAATAGGCACCATATGATCTTAATTTGCACACTTCAATAGCATTTGTAAATATTGGATGTGAGCTGACTAGTCTTGGGCAAAGGTGGATTTTGCTACGTGACGCTTCTCTGGATTTAGTATTCTATTTTGTGGCTGTGCTTGTAAAGTTATGCTAAAATAGGCTGGGGTAGTTTTCAAAAAAAAAAAAAAAAAAAAAAAGGAGAAAACGAAAAAAAAAACAAATTTAAATTAATTTTTTGTAGGGAGATCTTTTAGAGAATGTTTTGTGGGTAATATCGAGAAAAAATATTGCTTTTGACTGGAGAGAATTTTGAGAATAAAACTTAAAATCTGGATACCCGTACTGTTTGCTTCACTGAATGGTCTTCTCACCTTGTGGTAAAGGCTCAAGTTCTCTTGCTTTATACAATAGAATGGTGTAACTTGCAAAAGTGAAAAAAAAAGTCTCGGCGTCTGTTGGACAAGTCAGATTGTCTTGTGAATTATTTCCTAAAATACTGTACTAGTACTTTTCCTATAAATACATACATACCTGTGTGCTTGGTAGTAGCATTGCTGGTATTAGGGTTCGTTATTGTAAGCCATCTTTATTTTCTATAAGCTTTGCTTGTATTTGTCTTTAGCACAACTATTTGTGCAGGTTGACAGTTAGATTAGCTCGAATTTGGAGTATGATTAGCTTATGCTTGGCTTACATTGCTATCTTCAGGCAATTTTTTGTAAAGGTTGGGCATTAGATATTGGATAGTATATTTGTAAGCCACCTACAAGCTAAGATGTGATTGCTCACTATTAGGCAACATGAAATTTTAACTTACCAATATATTATGTGTGTGTGTGTGTATGTGTATGTATGTATCTATATATATGTATACACACACGCATATATATAGAGAGAGAGAGATGCATGTTGTAATCTTACTTTCCTTTCCTTCCCTTGGATGAACCAGCTTCCTCTCTCTTTTTCATGATTCAGGTGCCTGTTTATAGAGAACCATCTTGCAGCATATCAGGAACTCCAGGCATTGTTCAATGTGAGGTTTTGAACAATAGAAGGCATGTCCTGACCAAGGTAATATGATCATGGCAGCTACTTTTGGAACTGTTTGTTTTAGTTTTGTTTTTACCTTCCTAAATCTTTCGTTATTCTTTTTTGTTTTTCAAACTTGTTGAGCATGTTATGGATTTTTTCAACTGAACATGTAATTTACTTCTTCAAGGACTCTTCTGGCATTGTGAAATTGTGGGAGATTACAAGGGGTGTTGTTGTCGATAATTATGGGGAGGTAAGTCATTAACTTCTTGAATTTAAACTCCAGTTCTGATTCACAACATTGAGATGAATTCGAACCTCATTTTAACACACAGTGGAAAGTTTAGAAGCCAGATAAGGCAAAATGCTTTTGGCTACACAAAAATGTTGTATGAACTGATTTTTGGCATTTTAGGTCTCGTTTCAGAAGAAGAAAGAAGATCTGTTTGAGATGGTGAGAAACAATGTCGGAAGTTTAGATCCCCCGTAGGAACCTTGGATGTACTTCGTAATGATGTTCTCTATGCACCTTCAGGTGAGCATTCTTCCGTGGTTCACAGTGGATACAAGGCTGGGAAACTTGTCTATACATTTGGATACACCACATTGCTTTTCTGCCGAGATGTATTCTGCTGACTTAAACATTTCTGGCAAGGCGGAGGATGACAAGGTATTGGTTGGATTAATTTTTTTTTTCCGTTAGCAAACAGTAGAGGTTGTGATTTCATAAAGATGTTGCGCTGGTGGATCTTAGTTTTTCCTTTCCTTTTCCAAATAAGCATTTCGTTTTTAGTCATGCTGCATTCCATTTTTCTCTCCCATCCACGGGGAAAAGATGGGTAAAAAGTGCAGTGATTTAACGCCTGGCTTTGAGTGCTTAAGATCGTAAGACCACTTCTCCATTTCTAGCTGTTCCATTTTGTACTTTCTCAGTACCTCTTTTCCTGACCTTGTGTTAAAATCTGCAAACTTTGTGCATCGGAAAGAACTTATAGACGAGGGGTCCCCCCCCCCCCCCTTTT
>AP025049.1:1224773-1260469 GCA_036186865.1 Eustoma russellianum | reverse complement strand
TTTTTCCCCTCTCAAAATAAGATTCATGCCTTGTCCTTTTCGAACTTTGCTGTTACATTATTACTTTCTTTGTGCACACTTGTGTTCAAGTCCTTCATTTTTCTTTATTTATAGATCGCCGAAACATGTTTAATATCTTGCAATAGAATTCTCTGTTATGGTTGTTGTAGGTTAGCGAGGACACTTTTGATATCTTTTAATTGTAACTCCGTCATTCTGAGGTATTTGATTCTGTAGGTAAATCTTGGACGAGAAACGCTTAAAGGCCTCTTGGCACATTGGTTGTCTAAACGAAGGCAAAGATGTGGATCTCAAGATTCATCTAGTGCAGAACATCAATGTGGGAAGGATTTATCTTCTCGGACTTTGACCTTATCAAGAGTTGATTTAGATGGTAATTCTGAAAATGATTCAGTGGTATATCCACCATTTGAATTTTCATTTGCTTCTCCGCCTTCCATTACCACTGAGGGGTCTCAAGGTGGTCCATGGAGAAAGAAAATTACTGACTTAGATGGAAGTGAAGATGAAAAGGACTTTCCAGTGTGGGTTCTGGATTGTGTTTTGAATAATCGCCTGCCTCCCAGAGAAAGTACAAAGTAATTTTCTTGCCGTCAAAGGAGATTTTTTATGTTGCTAGTTTCTGTTGAGAACGTAATCTGGGTTTTCCCTTTTTCCTCTCTAATTCTGACGCTCTTCCATTTTACAAAGAAGGAAAACTCTATGCTTGATTCCATGAGCTCTGAAATTTTTTCTGTGTCTTTGTGTGGTTTTAATCCTGATTATTGTTTGCCTTTACCCCTCATTTCTTTGTTGTGATATCTCTCTTTTTGCATTACTCTTGATTGCATGCAGTAGGTTCTACCTTGACAATTTAGATAAAAGCAGTGAAAGGATCTGCATGCAAGTCACGTTAGTACATAATTTTACTTTCTTTAACATTTTAATAAATTGTGCAGATGCAGCTTTTATCTGCATCCTTGTGAGGGTTCAGCTGTCCAGTTCCTCACACAAGGGAAATTGAGTGCACCGCGAATTTTGAGGATACACAAAGTACGTGCTTATTACAATGGGATATATTCTCCACTATTTTCATGCACAGATCAATTGGGACCACACTATCCTTGATTTTTGTTAGGGTTTTTTTATTCTCTTTGCAAGGAGCCCTTTGCTTTCACTTGTGACAGCCTAGCCTGAAAGGTTCAAAGATATGTTTTTCCCTTTTTCTTTCACCGGATGATGTAGGGGGAAAGTTATGCTTTGTATAATCTATACATCCAAAAAAGAACTATTCAACGACAAAGAACATAACTAGCTGAAAGAGCAGCTACTATTTAGTGAAAATCAGAACTCAAGATCTTCCTTCTTTATGTCCTGTGATTATTTAGCTAACGTTTGGCACCCAATTATCATCACTGAGTTAATAAAAACATAATTCTTAAACAAAATTTTTACTCACCTTTCTCTTTATACTTTTTCATCCTGTGACATAATTAACTTCTGCTTTAAATAACAACATTATTTGTAAAAACCGATATCCTTATATTGAAGAGAACGTGATGTGGTTAATTGCCAGATTGAATACTTTGTAATATCTATTGATAATTTATTATATCTTGCTCATAGTTACTGAATGAACTTTTCGTATCACCTTTTTTTTTTTTGGATTCTGAGTGCCCCCTTTCTACTGCATGATTTTCAGGCATATCATGCTTCATGGAGCGTTGAAGTGTTATGGCAAAATGTTCATCTATGGTTTTTTGGAAACCATGTATATCGAGCTTTTGGTTCACCATTGCACCAAATTTCTGCAATTGTGAAGCCTTATTTAGGCTAGGCCATGTATAAGCTTGTCTATCTGCATAAAACCCAGCTTAAAATATTGTCTCCCGTCATTGTGCCATTTCATCCATGACCGATGGTTTTGCCCATAAGGCTAGCAAGTTAGGCAAGAACTGGCTATTCTACTGAAGGTTGAGGCAAAGAAAACTGACCCACACTGGGGAGGTGAAGGAGTCTTCCTTTAGCTTCATTTGTTGTATCAGTAGTATGAATTCATCAATTTACTTCCCAAACCAGAAGGGCTTTGTTTAGTTCTTTACCATAATACTTTCTGATTTAAACCTGAGAATGAATGCTTGATTCTCCATCTTCAAGTGTAGAAAAGAAGAAAGAAGCGATCTTATTGATTGACTTAACAGATTATATAGCCCTATTTATAGACTAACATATAAAGTCTAGAGATCAATCAGATCTCTTTATATTTGGTAACTATTCAAACCTATATCAATGTGATCTCTGTATATCAGGAAGTAATATATTAATGAGCCTAATTTGAATTTAAAAAATGACCATTACTTGCCCAAGTATGGAAACACATATAGTGTAACATATACCTGTACATACTCTACATATTTCTACATCAAGACCCCTTGATTTCCCCATTCCACTTCATCTTTTGATGACTAACTGGTTTAAACCCCACTACAGAGCCAGTTTGGGTATATACTTCAGTTTGGGCAGTCCTTATTGGTTCTCATCCAAGCCAATCTTCACCAAAGGCCTTCCATCCAGCTTATCTAGGTGCACATACTCGAGCTGTTTCTGATTTCAAGGTCATGATGCAGCATTTGAGCCCAAGAGACACATCTGTATTGTCCTTGTAGGATGGAATATCTTGTGGCTGAATAGTTGTTATGTACTGTTGCTCTTAGCATGCAGAGGCTATTCTGTCCTTAGACCTAACATCTTAATGTTTGTCTTGGACTTGTTTAGAAAAGAAGTAAATGTCAACACTAGCTTGCTGCTTACCCATCTGAAAATTTTATGTCAGGAATTCCTTTTTGTAGTGTTTGAATGAGTCCTCTGTTGACTGGAAAAATGTAACTCTGATCTACTGAAATAGATTGCAGGACCTTTGCTTTTTGTGGGTGTGTCAGATAATGAACCCAGCACTTTACATGATATTCGCTCTATTGAGCATCAAGTAATCATGCTGATTGATGGGGTTTCACGTTTTCTCATATCAACTAAGCACTAATTAACGCCCTTCACGTTTTCTCATATCAACTAAGCACTAATTAACGCCCCTGCTGAAAACAAAAGTGGAAAAAAAAAACCAATAGTGAATAAGTAAATGAATGAACAAGAAAGAGAAAAAAACAATATGATCATGATGAAAAAAAATAAAATATTAGATAGACTGTTGTCAGGTTACTGTTTTTGTTTGCCGGATGTGTATGACCTGCTCATCATCTGTTTGGTAGAAGAATTGTTGAGATAGCTGGACCACTTTTTTGTGGAGCAGCTAGATTTTGATGTGGAGGTATGATTGGCAGGTGGTCAACTACGTTCTGGAAAAAATGGTCCTTGATAAGCCTTTGGATAGTCTCAATTCTGATGGGTCTTTTTCTGGGCTACATGGAGGCCTTGCACGCTCAGCTGGTGGAGGTGATGCATCTTTTCGAACGGGGCAGAAACCTTGGCCAAAGCTTAAACCTTCTATAGAGATATTCTGCAATGATCAGGTGAGTTAATGTGTCCGTGATTCTTCTTCAGTTGTGCAGTCTAAGAAGAATTTATTCCTCAGCATGATGGACATGTAGTCCGCTTAATGTCACTAACTTCCCTTTGGAAATAAAACTAATTATCTTACTGCAATGTGTGGGAAAATGCGTTATGAATACTTTTGTTGAAGGAAGTATCAGCGGATCAAGGACGAGGGCTGAGGGAATTGCAGATCGTTTACCTTTTCTTTGTACACTTTCTGATTTCTGCATTATTGAAGATCTGGTAGGATTATCCTTTATCAACTCTCCCTTAGTAGTTGACCATGAGAGGAAACGCAGGGTTAAAGATAGGCTTAATGCTTATCCTAAGAGGACTCCTAAAAGTGAAATCTGCTAGCTCCTGGATAAAGATGAGGCTTAATGCTTATCCTAAGAGGACTCTTTAGTTATCTCTTCCTTGTATTTTTCATTTACGAAATATCCTCACTTTTAGGAGTTGATGGTTATCATCAGCAGGTTGAATTATGGTCTTATGAAATTATTGCTATAAAGGGGAGTACCTAATTAAGGGCCGAAATTAATAAAAGGGCTTTAACTTTGATCTGAACTAAAATCGTCTTCTTGAGAAAAAGAAAGACGAGGGAAATTATAGAACCCGCAGTGGCGGGTTTCTGAGGAAGGGGCACGGGAGACCTTGGGGTCATCTAGATCCATGACTAAATTCCTACCAAAGGTCCATGAGAAAATGAGACAAAGGATGCGTACAACTTACTCCATCTGGTGAAATAAGGCTTGATTATGATAGTTGGTACATTCTCAGGGAAGTTCGATGTGTCTCATTTTCAGCACTTCTAAGTTTCACTTGTTATTGGTATCCTCTTCATCCCACATAATACGCGCCTTTTTGTTGTGGGGGGGGGGGTGGGGGCAGTTTATCCTTCAGGAATAGTCACTTTGGAAATCAAGGAGTGTTTATTATACCTTTTAACCAATTTTACCGAACTTGTTATGTTTGGATCTGGGGAAATAGCGTAATGATGATAAAGTATTGTTCAGATATTCTATTCTTGCTTTTTAAGATGTATTTTGACCTCTAGGAACTAACTAAAGAAGATTATTCTTGTGCGCTGGGGGTGAGTACACTGAGATCAGCTATGAGGAATAATATCAAAAAATTTCAGCCAATGAAAAGAATCATGGTTGAGTATGTCTCATGTAAGCGAAGTCCCTAAATGAGTCGTTTCTACTTTACAGATACTAGTCATTTTGATACTTGATCTAATCTTTATACTTTTAGTACAATATTTCTACAATTCTTCATCTGATTTTTATACCTTCAGTACAATATTTCTACAAAAACTATGATATGACTCCGTTTTAGTATCTTATGGAGGAGATCAACTACGAGGGCAAAATACTTGTGCGGGCTGTTAGTATCCAGAGTTAATGGACAAAACTTTCAGCTGTCTAGGATCTGTTGACTGTTCTAGCTTTGCTTGCTTTTTAATTAATTGAATTCTTTTTCCTAAATATTTTTGCAGATATTATCTCCTGATATGAGCTTAGCTACTGTCAAGACATACATTTGGAAGAAAAGTGAGGAGCTTGTGCTCAACTTCCGAGTGATTCAGGGAAGGTGACCCACGTCCGTTTATAAGGTGAAGAATATGCCTAACGCTTGAGCAAACAATTGTAGACTCACCAGTTTGTGATAAAACTAGAAGAACTTGACTACAAACTGTTCCATTCATTTTTAAGACATTATTTATGGCAAATAGTTTATCCTAAATGATCAATTTAACTAATAGTTCATGTGAAATCACAGTGAAGGAATGTGGAAAAGGTAAGATGAAATATAATATGGCAAAGAGGACTGTCGTCCAAAATATAGGCTGTGGTGGTGTTTTCCCATGTAATCTTTGTGCTGATTTATTGGTGGTAATGCTGCATTTCATTTTGTTTCGCTGTCTTGTCACGTTTGCCCAAATTTCTTTTTGTTATCGTGTGCATGTATATATTTTTTCCATCTCCGCCCCTCCTTTCCTCCTTCACACCTCCTTTTAGCAGTTTGGAACTCCTTATTCTTTTTAATTAGGAATATCACTCAGTTTACTTACTCTGAGAGTGTGTTTTAGCAGAAACCATTTTATTTCTTTTCTGGACATAACAGCTTATAAGATGGTGTAAGGTTAGGAAAAGCAAAACCAACTGGGATTAAGCAGTGAATGTGTGCATAGATCATAAAATTTGTGTAATGTTAGGTTGCACAATTTTTGTTATTTTGAGGCAATTATAATTCCTGATTTCTAAATGTAAATTTTTATTTACATCAATGAACTATTAAATTAGAGAGAGAGAGAGAGAGAGAGAGAGAGAGAGAGAGAGAGAGAGAGAGAGAGAGAGAGAGAGAGAGAGAGAGAGACAACTTATAAGGTGGTGGAAAAAGGGGTGGAGTTGCTTTTGTTCCTGCTATTTACCTTTACTTGCACATGCATAAGTCTGTTCTAATTCCCAGTATCTGAAAGGGTTACTTTCTTCAAAATTCCTCTCTTGCGAATATGGTAATTACCATAGATAGGCACAAAACCTGCTTGAACTTTGTACTATTATCATGCTTCAGAATTTTTGTAAATTCACAATAAGAAAATAGGTCTTACTCCACTTTGGCACATGGGAGTTGGTACTTATCTCTAGGCCCTAGGACTATAGCCCGTACAATCTAAGCTGCCTATTCTTGCACTCTGGCCAT
Source organism: Eustoma russellianum (assembly GCA_036186865.1). Taxonomy (NCBI): domain Eukaryota; kingdom Viridiplantae; phylum Streptophyta; class Magnoliopsida; order Gentianales; family Gentianaceae; genus Eustoma; species Eustoma russellianum. The sequence continues at coordinate 1,254,211 of AP025049.1, read as the reverse complement.
TTAGCCATTGTTTATTTAGGCACTTTTCTGTTTTTATATCTAACCGCCTTCCACTAACTCAACTCTACGCGAACAGCTATCTGAAACTTCAGCAGTCTTTAATGTTTACAGCAGTGATCTAGATGGCTACCAGACTACCTTGTCTGGATTGTTCCATCCATCTAAGATTCTTGGGGATCTGCTCAGTGTACCTCTTCGAAGGCCACCTTCATGCATTATCTTCAATCTGTTTACTGAAGCTTGATCACCAAAAAGAGGACCGGCACAATATTCTCCTCGTAGTTTCTGAACAGATTTACCTGAGCTGGCACAGTGTATTTGCAAACCATACATAGGGTTGATCCCATTTCTACACTTGTCATTCTGCTTGGCCTCCACTTTCCAGAAGGATTTCCTACCCAGAGACGGTGCACCCCCTTCTTCCTCCACTTTCCAGAAGGATTTCCTACCCAGAGACAGTGCACCCCTTCTCATCCTTGACGACTGCTCAATTTTACAAATATTCCAAATAATTCTCTCTAATAGAGTATTATTTTTTCTTGTAACTTGCATAGAGCATTGTTAATCTTGCTTCATCTGAATAGTTCAAGTCGTCTTTTCTTTAACACAGCGCTTTCTTTATTGCCGTGCTTACCTCTGCCTACCTCATCATAGCTTTTTGAGCATTCAAATCATCAGCACTCCACAAAATATCCCCTAACCTTCATTCCATCTCTTTTAGAACTCTACTAGGCAAGAAACATGACACTGGCCCAAACTAACATATTGGTAGGCGGCACTAATTTTAGCTCTTACAGACTACACCGTAATATAGTTTCGATTTTGAGCAAGTCTCACTTCCACCTTGATCCTATCAAATCAAACCCGTATTTTGGATGGACTAACTGGAAAAATCGGAGGAGCACCTAGATACCTTACTGGAAGAATTCTAATGGGCAGCCCAAGAAAACATGCTATGTGCTTCCTTTTTTTCCCACCCCATGCCCACTTCTAGCAAAGAAAACCTGTGTCACGAACATTACTTGGGCTTCAGTCTGGAGGACTCAGCAAAGTCATCCAACTTATAAGTCTAGGGGTCATATGTGATTTCATGCTAGATAAAGAGTTCTTTCCTTCATATTCATTCACTGGTCAATGTAATAGCTCGACTTGCTGAGAGTGAAATATTTCAACTGGATCCTTTGACCACAGCCTTCTCCTTCCGGCTGCAGAAAAGTTTTCACAAATAACAGAAACCTCTGCCTTTTAGTGTTTCATAATCTTCTATAAGGTTCTCTTCATTTCTTTGATTATTGCGAATTTGACATATACGTTAACAGTGTTGTTCAGTAAACTGGCTTCCTTTGTGGAAGGGAACTTGTGCCACATGTTGGCGTCATGTTACTGCACAATGGACACTTAGAAGATGTTTTTTGTTTTTTGCTTTTGGATTCTCTATCTCTGATTGCAAAAGGGCGGAGTTTTAAGTATTAGTTATTGTGGTAGATGTTCTAATTTGCTTGAGATTTGCATGTGCTGCTATATTTAGACACAGATGTATGAGCTGAAAGACACTCATATACAAACACTATCAGACAAATATGTAGATATACATATAAACACACGCATACACAAATATGTATATCATTGTATGTGCACTCAGAAGAATTTAGCCAAGACTTTCCTTTCTGATGAAATTTTTTACCGAACTGAAGTTAGACAGGATCAAAGCTGCAATAATGATGTTTGAAATTGCCGTTATGCAAAAATTGAGTTGTTTGCTACAGTGTTGGAGATGCCTGCTGGCCTGGTTTTATGGTTGGATATGGAGGACTTTCTAAGTTGATACTTGGTAGGAGCCTTTGCCATGATTACGTGCCTTCCACGGGTGATGTGTGCTGCCCATCATGATAAACCTGCTGAATCCTCGAAGGGATTGGTGGTAGCCAACCGAGACAAGTTTGGGTGTGCTGATGTGGTCCGTATGGCCTACCGGAAGCTGAGCTTGGTAAAGTAGGAGAGTTTCATAGTTCTCTATTTTTATTGAGAATTATTGGCCATTGCGGATTCTTCGAAAAGTTGACGAATGATGATGCTGAAAGCATGCAAATTTATTTGGGAGATAGATGTTTGTGTAGTGTATCGTACAGCTATTGTGGTGAAGCTGTTGAAATTTTGCCTGGGAAGAAATTGTTTCCCTAGGCCCAAACAGACCGTTTTGTTTTGATATGCCAATTCTCTTCCTGGGCAGTCCTATAAAGCATGCATCATTTTAGAGTATTTTAGGGGACCTTATGTTGGGAACTTGGGATTTTCTGTTTTTCTTCGGCAACACCATTTAGTGGGGTAGTTTGTAGAAGAAATTGTTGATGGTAACGATATTTTTGCTTGGAATAAGATGCTGTTTCCTCGCTCAAATTATTATTTTGATTCTCTATTTTGCTCTGTTTGAAGAAAGGCATCCTTAGACTATGACTTTCACATATTCCCAAAAAGAAAATACCTTTGACTGGTTTTGAAATATGTCGTAAAATTAACTTTACCTAGAAAGGCAAAATTGTAAAATTGAAAATAGTAGGGGAAAAAAGAGAACCTAGTATAAACGAAGGCGGCAAATGCTGACTTTCATTTACATGGACAACAAAAAAAAAAAAAAAAAGGAAAGGAGGGGTTTCGGGACGCCAAGGGAAAGAGAGGAAAAAGGAGCAATTTAGTGAGTCATTTTGCTTCACTGCATCATATTCTAAAGTCAAGAAAATGTGTTGTACTTGACTCTATTGGGAGTGAAAGGTAACTAACAGTACATTGTGTTCAAATCCAAAAGGAAACAGTACATTATCTTCATAAAAGTCGGCCGTCTCAGGCCCACGAATTCAGTTGGTCAGCCGATGGAATGCTCTAATAATCCTTTACCATTCATCTCTTTTTGGCTGAGCTTAATTAGCTTAAGTTTATGAAAGTATTTGACCAATTAGTATTAGTACAAGGGTGAAGATACAAGTGAAATTATATACAATGCATGAACGCAAATCTTTACTGCACCTCTGATATACAATGAGTAGAATAGTACAGTCATAATAAGATGACATAAGGAACAAGTTTACTTGCACCTGGATCTGTCCGCGTCCTTGTGAGGAGAGATTATCCCATGCAACATAACAAAGACTAGCCCCAACTGCAAAAGCTCTACAGCTTCTGCAAGGCATGCCGGCCTCTTTTCAAATTGTTAAGCCATACTCCAAAATTCGTGGTGACACCACTCAAATCTTTATGCAGATTCCACCCTTTCGATGTCCACGCACTTAACCATCTAAAGTCGATGGGTAGCTGCCGATCTTGTAACCCCAAAAGGTTGAGTCTATAAGGAATCAATACATACCTGAGACCTGCATTTTACAATAGAGGCACATGAACAACACAAAAAGAAACTGGAAACAGAATTGTGAGGGAGTGTCAAGAATATGCTACCTGATATACACATTGTCTTATAGAGATGAGCGATCCGCGGATTCCCCTTCAAGTCCGTGTTGGAGCTCTCCAAACACTCTAGGAATGCCAAATCTGCCTTTAGAAGCCCGGCCTGGTCATGAGTATCATAGCCAATATCGTGACAGTAACAACAATAATCTAACTGGTCAATTGGTCGTCTATCCCATATCAATGATCCCCGATCTTTACCACTCGACCAATTTGGTCCACAGTAATGCCCGTATCGAGGAAACAACTGGGATAGAATTGCTCTTGCGCCTGTATGCCAGGGAACCTTGCATACATAGGGTCTGAAACGAACAGCTGAGTACTTAGAACTGGAGTCAGCACCGGTATGAGGCTGCCCATATTTCTTAAGAGATCTATTGACTGTTGTAGGCATTTGACCTCCACTTTTGGTAAAGAAATGAATGGACCATTCCAAGAACTTCATATCAAAAAGAGCCATTCCTTTAGGAGCTACTGTAACAGCAGAACTTGTAAGGGTACTTGATCCTGCATTCTCATTGTAATCCGCTGCCCCAAACCATGGAATCCTTATAAAGCGAGACTTCATTTTTTGAAATGTAACACTGTCAAGGCATGAGCATTGTCAGGTGTTTCTCCACTCAAAGGCTGGTGTTCAGTATCTCTGGAAAGTTGTATGTTAATTCTCATTTTCTCTGTGCGTTGCTTAATTTCAGACGCTTCTAGGAAAACTACCACTTATAAAGAATGACTAAACGTACAAGAAAGACAGAAAATAACATGCAATCCACCACCATCTGAAGTTCAAGATGCTATTGTGAAGAAAAAACGACATAGCTGAGAAATTAATCAAGTCAAATCCAACCTCTCGAACAAGTATAGTTGTCCGATTTATTAACAACTAGTGTTGGTTCAGTAAATACAAGTTTTAACTCAGTTAAATAAGCTCAATTACAATTAAGTCGACTCGGTTCAGAAAGTGCAAGATAACTTCTCGGCGATGACTAGGACCTCAGGTCTGCATCAACAAAACAAGCATAAGGCTAATTATATCATTATTGAGTTAGTAGTCTCGATTATAAATATTGCCTCGGCCGTGATAGTCACCTCGGCCATAAAAGGAGTCGAGACCAAACACACATGGTCGGCCATCAACATAGCAAGTGAAGCCCGTGACCTCTGCTCGGTTAGAGGAACACTCACCAGACGAATGTCAGCCAGCATGCAGTTTTACCATGCAACACACCACGTGGTGTCAGCCTTGCCATGCAACTCGGCACTTGGCGTCAAGTGGCAAGCCAAGTAGAAACAAGACGACAGCAAGATTGGACACATGATAATACCCCTCAACTCCTCAACATGCATCGGATATCCATATGGATTAAAAGGCCTCAAACTCACTACAGGAAGAAAGGTTCCGAAAGTAGCTCCTCAAAACTCTACACGGAGACAAATTTCTCTTAAGTTCAACTCTCAATTGAGTTATCATGGTTTAATCTTCCACTAATTTGATATTCAGAGGGTTTTCCTCGTAATACTATTTTGAGAAGGCCTCTAACAGCTTCTTTCTTGCAGGATTCTGGCCATATACTGATTTTTCAAGCTTCAACACCCCTCCAGTTACCTCAAGTTACTATTTCTCATCTAAAATTGTCATTTCAATCAATTTAATACCCTGGTCAAATTAGTCTACAATTGGATGGCGAATCCAAGTTCAGCATAAACTCACTTTTTCAGTACTATCAACTATAACAGAAAAATAATAATCCTAAATTATAAAGTAAAAGAGAAAAAAAACTTCTTGACCCCTGTTCTCTTGAAATGTAACTTCCATTTCATACTATACACTCAACAAACATGACAAGAATCATTATCTAAAACAAAACCAAAAAAAAAAAATGAAATATGAGATTAAGTGAAAAACTTGCCTCCAGAATCAAGAGCAGAAAGAATAGGGAGGGAAGAGGAAGTTAATCGGAAGAAAATGTAAACCAAAAAAAAAGGTGGGGCGGGACAGTGTTACCAGAGCTAGCTTAACTGCCGCCAATTTCCGATTTTTCCTGAAAGGTAACAGAAACATGATAATCATATGGATAAAACTGAACTGACCTGCAAGAATATACGCAGATCTTTGGAAGTTTACTCCAACCGATTGGAGAGGAAAGCAGCTGTTGTATGGAAACTCTTTCCTCCCTGGCCTTTTTTGCAGCCAGAAAATTATGGCGTTCGGCTTTTCGTGCAAAATCTGGCACCAATCAGCTCCAGAAAATGTATTTTAGTGGGCCATTTCCTTAATCCTAATTTTAACAATTTTCAAATAAATTTTATTTGGAAAGATATAAATTCATTTCATTTTCTTTTCCTATTTTTGGTTTGACTGCAAGGATAAAAAGCATTTGAAATATGAGCTAGGGATAAAGTGACGGAAGGAGGATGAAAGTGGAAGACCTTTTTTTTTTAATTTAAATTTTATATATAAAAGCCAAAACGGCAGATTTACAAAATAAGTAAAGATAGCTTGTAATATGCACAATAATCAAGTACCAACCTTTAGCAAAAATGTGGTTAAAGATAACCACTCACAATGTGGAAGACCATTTTTAAGTTTAACTTTTAAGCATATTTAACTTAATAAATTGATATGTTATCAAATGTAAAATAGTTGTTATGATATCTATTTTAGTTATTGTAGTACGTTCTTTCATATAGTTCATTAATTTTTTTTTACCAATATTACCACGAATGTTACTTCTTTGTATATCAACCATATTATTGAGTCCTCATATTATTGAACCCATTGACTGTCAATGAGTTAAAACAACAAATTTTAAATACTTACTTTTGTTGAGGAAAAAGGATCACTTTATTTCCACAAAAGAGTTCGTGCAAACATGAGCAAAGGGCTACACATTAGTTAAACGAATCGATGTCACGCTTACTGGGACCGTACACAAATACAGATGCACAATGCTTTTTCACCTATTTAACTGGGCCGAATCTATACAGATGCACAATGCTTTTTTACCTATTTAACTGGGCCGAATCTTTCTTTTGTAACCAACGAAAAGTATTGCTATTTTTTCAGACTGTTGCCATCACGACATTCCAAGTCATAGAATCTTTAAAGTACATTTTAAGTATTTAGCAGAAAACGATGAAAAAGCTGATTAAATTTAAGGTCATGGCTGCCATCACATTTCTTTTTCTTTCACATTTCTACCACATTTAATTACAAAGTAAATGTAAATTTCAACCTAAAATAAAGATTTAAAGTCTTCTCTTTTTCATAGTATCCAAAAGTATCACCCGATAGGGGAAGACTAGTTTTTGGGATTGCAAATTGCAAATAAGTCTATTCCATTCACAAGGGATTGGTTCCAAATCTAGGACCTCTTGTTTAAGGGACCAAAACATGTACCATTTGGACCCAACCATGGTGGTTTCTAGAGTTCTTTTCCGACAACTATAGTTACAGCCTAGACCCCCACCCCGGCACACCACACCCCCCCCCTTTGACCGTCTAGTCCATCATCAAAACACGCAGACAACGGCATTTTAGTATGAGGGTAAGGGCTGTCGAAGAAAGTATTAGAGCTACAAATTCAACCTCGAACATACCTACAAGAACACTTGTCCAGGATTAAGGCATCTTGCTTCACAACAATTCATGGCTATGATTACAATGGATGTGGAATGATCGAGTTCAACAGTTAGCATGAAGACTTTGAAGGTGAGGTCATGAGTCACAAATGATGAGCTTTTGGTGATTCAAAGAGCTCCTACCACCCAAGTGTAAGGTCGGAAAAGCTGATCACTAGAACTCGAAGACGATGAAGATTGGGCGTGAGACGGGTGGGGGTTGGACATAGGCAGCATGAACCTCTCCTAATCATCAAGAGATGGGAACATCGAGTAACTTCTAGACTCTAGCTATATAGAAGTCTGAGTCCGCATATCAGGAAAAGCCTGGAAGCGAAATCACATTGGCATGAAAAGGAAAAGTTGTGACAGAAAATGATGCAACAAAAAAGGACACCAAGCCAAATACTAATGACTTCTCATACTGAGGCAAGCTTCACCACAACCAAAGAGCAATACAGTCACTACATTTTGACATTTTGATCAACCTCCATGTATGACATCACAAACTCGGGGGTTATATTACTGCGACAATCTGTAGTATTACCGTTCTCAAGCATAGAACTGGAATAACGTCCCGGAACTCGCTCAGTGATCACCTAGTAAGATAGTAAACAACTAGGAAAAGCACAACAAACGATGCCACAAGCGTGAGCATGCTTCTGCTTGATTTAGTCGCAAAAACCTGCAGTATATCATGAAAAGAAATAAGCCCCAAGCGCATATGAACACTAAAGAAAAAGTTGACTTGCAGTCTAGACTCGGTTTTTCAGTACCGTCTTGAATTTGTCCATTGTTCCTGATAACATTCCCCTAGAAGCATCCATACCATTCGCCTGAAAAAGAAAGCCACATAAACTTAAGTCATGGATTGTGAAACATTGAGGATTGATAATACATAATGTTTGCACGCACCATGCTGTCCAACATAAGATTATGATTCTCCACTTCCTCATGAATATCACCTGATAACTGATGGGCAAAAAGACATGAAATGTAAGACCCACAGCTGAACCAGGTCAATATTGATTATATACTTAAAATAAGAAAATGTGTGCCCTATCTAAGACTCGCTTCGGGCTTTTTTGCTATATGATACGTTATATCCTAAATATAACTATTATAACCAGTCTAATCATCAATGGAGTGACTCACAAATGAATAGGCAAAGACACTACATTGATGAACGGTTTTAAAGGGCATCCATATTGCTCAAAGTAGCAAAGAAGCAAAACTAAAAATGAAAAGAGAAGAAAGAGAAAAGAAGAAAAACAGAAAATCCCTCTACCAAAAGTCTCACCTAGCCAAGATTTACACATGCAAGCTTCTCAACACCTTATAGCAACAAGAGAACTTTCGCCTTATTCCCTTAAGGTAGGGCCACCATGTGAATCATTCGTCTTCGATGCGCTCGATTAAAAACCTTACCCTCTCAAACGCCAAAAATGTCATCTTTTTTAGTAATATATCTGTAATCACCCTCATCGATTGACTCGCACCTTTAAGGGGGGACTTATAGTTCTAACAAACTGAGGGCGATTTTCACATTAAGTTCCAAGACACATGGTTAGGAAATGCTTCTCTAACTAGTAACCATACACGTCAAGAAAACCAATTCAATGATCCCATAATGTGAATCAAAGGGCCAGCCACACAGAGGCTACCATTTTCAGAAGATTAACACGCTCCTGCAACCCATCTATTGCTCTTTCATTCTCTTGCTCATCAATCTCATTAGGGGAATAAGATGTAGCCCGTATCCCACCTTCCTCAATACCATCAAAAAGAGCAGCTCTACTATTCCGATCCCTGTATTTAGCAGATATTACATCAATATGATGGAAACAAAAAATTTAAGCAAGCAATGATAAACATACAATGCATAATTTGAAAATGAACATTAAAAATTGCCAGAGAAGGTAAGGGGAAAAAAAAGACAAGAAGATGAGCTACACTCTAAAACCAAAAACCTGTCCCGAAGTTAGGTACACTAGAATAAAGAGGGCCTTTTGCCAGTACAGCAAAGAGAATCTTAAATGAAAGATTCTAGACCGACAACAGGCAGTACAATAGGAGACTGAGCCCCTCTAGATAAATGGCAACAAACTGACATGGTGCTCATAATTATTGACTGATATCAGGGAGATCGACATAAAGTTGCTCATTGACCTTTGGAAACAGTCCAAAGAACAAGGGGAAAGAAAAAATCACACTACCAAGCCAAAAAAAAAGGTTATAGAACTACTTAGCAACCAGAAAAACTGACAATAACCAAATGGAGACACAGAGACATGCTTGCATCTCAACAGGCCTAGCAACTCAAAGGTTGCTAAGCCATCCCCATAAAGGGCATCAATCCTGATCAATCATATATGGGTGCACAGACTACTCAAAAAATGAAAAGAAGTAAAACCTTCGAGAATTCATTGCTATGGATAAAGTGAACCAGCAAAAACCTCCGTTGGAACAACCAAATGCACTAGAAGTCTTCCAATGATGGTGGCACTGATACAACAAAAAGAAAAATAAAACAAAAATAAGGAAGCACTTTTATACATTGAAATAAATGAGGCGGATTTCCACATAATAGTTGAAAGGGTTCAAAACAGTCAGAGGTTGCACTTGCTTTCCAAAGATAGCAAAAAATGCAATATGAAAATGGTAACTTGAGACTATAAATGACGATGAGAAGGAAGTAACAAATGAAACGGAAACATAATTAATTGACTGAAACCAAAATGGGCTTCAAATGTATTTCTCAGAAATCCATATCAAACAAATTACAGCGTCTTGAACAATTGCAATATCTTAAATTCCTTACAAAAGAACTTGTAAATTTCATTGAAATCAGATAGTTTATTGTTCTTTAGTAACAAACGGCATTTTAAGGGTGTTACCATGACTAGAGTTTCCATACTCCAGACACCTATTTTACTACTGTATTAATTGGCATGGACAAACCCCAAGGCTTCTGATATGTACAAAAAGAAAGGATCGAAATCTTATTCTCATAAGGAACATATCATGATTAGAAACCCTAGAGCAATTTACTAGTGGTAACATAGGTACACATCTGAACCCACATTAGAGCGCAATAACTGCAAGAACTACACAGGTTTTCAGCAAATGAAAACAAAGAAAGCTGGAAAAAGTGAAAAGTAATGGAAAATTATAATGACCAAACAAAACTTAGACAAAACTAGACAGACAACAACAATTACCAGTCATATCCATCGAAATAATTGATTCCGCTGAAAGCCAAAATTAAAATTCATGGTTACGATGAAATCAAAGGCTAATGTCCTTTATCCGTACACGTTAGTAGAAATAGGATATTTATCCTAAAGCACAAATAGATGGAGCAGAAATCATCATACTCATCATCACAAGAAATAAGAAATGTAATAACATAAAAAATTCGCGGCTTTCACCGATCGCCAGAAATTGTGATTGCACAGAAAAACGGTAGGATAGTTGATCAGTACCCCAAAAAACAAAAATCTTAATTCACGTAAAAACGAAATCAGGCTGAGAAATTAGGGTCTAAACAAATGAACCCCGACAATTGACTGCAGTGAAGGATTGTATGATAGACAGAAAGTAGTGTCTTACTCAACAGGACGTCGAAGCACGAAGGCTAAGGTGGGCACCGCCGGAATCTTGGCCGGAGTTCAAGCAAATCCTGCGATCTAGGCCAAGTTTGATGGGAAACGCAGTTTAGTCGTCTGTATTTACTGATAAACTATTTTTCTTTTTCTTTCTTATTATTTATTTATTTATTTTCACTCTCATTCAGTTTTTTTTTTTTTTTCAGTCATAGCTCTTTTTTCTTTTTTAGCATATACGAGTGTTAAAGTGGATAATAAACTACAATAAAAATTTGAAAATTATTTGTAAATTAAATTGAGAAATATGATAGATACGTTAAAAATACTTATAAGTTGGATTGTTATCTTTCTTAGGTTTATAAGCATTCTATCAACAACACAACATTTTCCATGGACTTAAAAACTCCATTCTATGATGGGATATGAGATGGTCGGATGTACGCAACCATACTCATGTGTTAGAAACACACAGATGTTGTTTTCCGATTATCCATAATGATACGTCGAGCTATGCCGATCAACTGCTACTTCACATTATAAGAAACGTAACCAATTTAGTGAGTCATTTTAATTTATTCTATCGTATTCCAAAATTAAGGAAGAATGTGTCCTTGACTCTCTTGAAAATGAAAACATTTATAAGCATTCTATCCATAGCTAAAAAATCTGACCAACTAAATGAAAATTTTACCTCGTTTTGTTCCTTAGAAAAGTTTTATAAATTTAAAGGGGGGGGGGGGGGGGGGGGCTTAATAATCATTCAAAGTCCATTTTCGGATGATTACAAAAAGAAAAATGGAAAAAGAAAATCTCTAACTCCAAACAACTACTCCTATCTAGATGGTTTCGAATTTTATAACTAAAGGACGTTCTAGTACACTATGTTTCCGTATTTGCGCAGAGTCAGAAAAGGGGTTAGATCGACTTTCATAGCTACGAACATTCTTTATTTGTTTTTACCGTAGAGAAACTCAAACCCGAGCTGTTTAAACAAAGAAAATGGTATTCACCCACCATACTAAGAGATTTTTGTGATGGCCTCCAAACATTATATTTCAATTATTGCCCCTCTGTTTTTCACTTATATAAGTTAGTAAGACATTCGATGCTTAACAAAGTATTGGAGAAGGGAGCAATAGTATACAAGGGAACAAAGAGCTTGTTACCTGTTACCTACTATTGTGACAGACTTTATGGAGAAGGGAATAGAGTTATATAAAGACTCCCATTGCTTATGATTATCGTTATGTTGGATAAGGTAGGGTGGAAATGGACATTAAGTCCTAAAAGCCTTATTATTGGGTAAAAAAACAAACGATCATACCCAGTAATATTACAACGAAAGCACTAAGTTATTGCTAGGATCTGGAGAGGACGAGAGGTAGGCAAACGATACCTCTATCTTAAGGGATAGAGAGTTTGCTTGCAATGAGACTCCGACAATATATTACGTTTAAAAAAACCTATTTTATGTTAGCATGTTCAACACCAACACTTGGGACCCGGGAGATGTAACACAAAGCTCCACTTTCTAAGTTCAAGGATGTATGTTAAAACCTTTCAGATGAGATATATTGAGATTGATGAAACAAAAAATGTGCATCTTTATCAAGTTAATAAGATGTATGGTTTATAAATTTTATTATTAAATTAAAATTGTGATTATCGTTTTGTACATGATATAAACTTTTAAAGCAAAAAAGGCCCAAGAGTTTCAATACCTCTGAAATTGTTAAAATAATTGTGCAAGATGGAAATATATTTTATTTGAGAAGGTGGAGAAATGCTAATGAAACGAATTTGATAACCTCAATTCTGGTTTTCTTTTCTTTCTTTTTTCAGAAAAAAAATCGATCTTTTCTTTGGTGTGAATCCCAAAGAAGCCGATGACGAAGGGTTCAGATCTACTCACCGCTCCTCCATCACTGCGTGCGTCACCGCATGACATATGGCAGCGGAGAGGGATGGTGAAGAGTGCGGTGACTAACTGCGCGGTGAGGGAATCCCATCTGACGACGAGAGATGAGATTGAAAAGGAATATGCATAGAAGTCGACCTTCTTTTAGGGGATAAATATGGTGCTCTTATGGACAAATTGTTACTTTTAGTGGTAAAGAAGATGAGATCGTGGAAAGAAAGAAGTCGATCGGTAAACAGAGAAAATTTCTTACTTTGGGGGGGGGGGGGGAGGTGGGGGGATCATGTTTTGTCGTTTTATTTCAGCCATGAGTGGTCCATCTAGCAGTGAAAATTTGTGAAGAGAAATCATAGATTTTTCAGAAGTGCTTATCCAGTTAATGGCAGGGTAAAATATTATCAAACACCCCTTATAGAAACTACCTCTTAAAATTTTCAGAATAAGTACTTAATGCTGCTATTAAGCAGCCTCTAAGTTGCTTAATCCTAAACTATAATAGTCTAGATCGGAGGATGCAGGTAAGTTTATTGTTCCCACTACATATCCTTGTGTTGTGTACAAGGGGTTCCCCCACCCACAGTGAGAGTCACCACTCTCATCCAGTTTCACACTTCTCTACTAGCCACTTCTCTCCTAACTTCAAAACTCCTGAAGCCGCGTGTCAACGGATGATTTTCTCAAATCGCTTCTCTTTGGGTAAGGAGACTCAGACCGAAAGATCTTCTATGTATTAGTATCTCATCGTCTAACTTATCCATTTTGATCATGCTATATACATTAAATTGCAGAAAACTTAATGGTCATAAGCCCTCAAATATGGCTTAGACCATCTGTTCCAAAACAAAACCAAAAACTGATCCATATGTTGTGCTTCTCGTAGAAGTTCTCCCGAATACACGTGTTACATTCTTGCATGATCTCGAAGGCAGGTCAGGGAACGAATTCTAGCTCTTTAATGTCTGTTAATAAGAAAGATGACTTATAGACTAACAGACAAAAGAAAGTTTCTTATTGTGTCAGAGCTTGTGCCGCAAAATGAATTAGCCAAAATTACAAAAGCCAAAAGAACAGTAACACCTAGATAACAAGCTATAAGCAATTACAAACATGGCACAACCAAGTTTTTCAGGGAAGAACCAACTGTGAGAGAGAGAGAGAGAGAGAGAGAGAGAGAGAGAGAGAGAGTCCTTGTACCATTGGTATGTACACATTATTAGTTCCTGTCTGTCCTCACTTTTCAAGGAGAAGCAGGACATCACTTCCATCTGGGAGATGCCGGGTTGTATATATAGTCGTTCCCCGTCGTTGCATGGTTAATATCAAGGTTGTGAAGTTGTTCCATGAGTTGAGATCTCCTCTCTTTAAAGAAATCAAGACGAGTTGTCAATTCCATTAGAGTTGACGAAGTAGCTGAGGAGTTCCTACCATAATCCAACACCTGAAGCCAACATAATTGCATCGATTAAAAAAAATTACAAATCGAAATATAACAAAGCATTGGCAGAACAAAAGTAACCATGATGACCCAACAACAAAGTTAATGAGCTAAAATGGCTTATTTTGAACCATCTCTAATGCCCTATCAATTGTCTTAAAATCCAACCACATATCTCAAAGGAGGAAGAATAAACAGCAGCTCCAGGCTTACAGCCATCTAAGGTCCATGAGCACATGCTCAAGTTGATCATTTTCAACAAGAAAACTGCGTAAACCCTTAATCTACCATGAATCTGTCATTATCTGAGAAAACCACATTTTTTTTATTAAGCTTCCTACCTCAGCCGGCCGTGAAGCAGATGGCATGGAAGCTGAATCAACAGCACCAAGTTCATCCACTGAAAGACTAGTAGATGCTTCAGTGCTTTTAGAATCAGTAATCCTTGTTGTCTCTGGAAACTGCTTCCTAGCAGGCTGCCTGCTACTGCTGCCAGATGATAATACTTGTCCTTTAAAATTTCTCATGTCAATACCAGGATAGTCCTGTGATAACTTTCAAGAATGAGCTGAGGACATAACAACAACATCACTCAAGCCTTTTCCCACTATGTGGGGTTGGCTATATAGATCAATCATTTCTTTTGCGCTAAAGAAGAATCTTGCATTTGTAGAGGTTTGAACCCCAAACCTCTTTATGTTGAGAGCTGAGATAAGGGGATATATAATGTTTGAAGGAAGAAAACATGGGCAAAATGGTATAAAGAAAAAGTCATAGAATCATCAAGGAAGTGCTAGCAAAAGGTTTTACAAATGAGTTCCTTAATTAAATATTTGAAAACCCATGTTTGTGGTGAACTAAATTTATCAATGGGATCATTCTAGGTCCCAGTGTAGCAGAACTTTGTTCAATTTACATGTGTAAACAATTATTAGATCCAAGGAAAATGATCTCTACCCCTGTGATGTGTCATATTTAGCTTTTGCTACCTTTATGTTTAGACATACACATTTTGCCTCCCTTATGTTTCAACTAAAGGGTAAATCTGAAGAAACCTTAAACAACTAAAATGACTATACCCTTTTAGTGTTTACAGTCTTCTTCTCCAATATATATCAATCTTTCGCTTTCCCTCTTGTTCTTCATTTAAAATTTCAAATTTTAAATCATGTAAAATTCATTATCCCACATTTAGCAAGATATAAAATTTATTTCCAATTTTAAGACCCACAAAGCTCCACTTTAACCTATTGCTGTTGGTTTTTTTTCTTTTTTGGGTTGGCTACAAAAAGGAACCCACATCTTTTATTGGTACACTTTTCTTCTTTTTCTTTTCCATTTTTTTTGTTCGGTTGCGTAAAACAGATTTTGTATTACATCATATAAATAAGGGGAATCCACGAAATGGGAAAAGTCTCCACCAAACTAACTAGATAACCTATATCCTAGAACCAGACAGAATGAATAACGTTATGATCAAAACACAGGAGACTTTAAAATAAAGCATATGCCGCATATCATGTGTTTGACCCTTAAAATTATGTTGTTTCCTCCATATTCACCTTCACCGGACAACTACACCTACTCTGAGAAGAACCTGAAGTAAATAGCATCAGTGGGTTACAATAATCCCCATAAACTGGAAAGGGTGGTCATTTTCTTTTCGAAAATTTAAAGAATATTTTCTAAATACCATAAAAACAACAAGAAAACAGAAGTGAGGAGAAAATCTGAAAAAGACGATCAAAAACAGTATGAGAATGACATTTCCTCCCAAGATTTCCGAAGCACTTAATGTGTCTAAACGGGTGTCTTATACACATCAAGACAAACTCTAAAAATCCAACTACATGATAAACAAAGAAGATAGTACCTCCGTTCTCTGCTTTCTTTCATGGTTGCAGAAAGCAAGTGTTGAATCAAAATCCTGCTGAAAAAACTTTCTGCGGACAGCACAATTTTTGTCAAGAACAGAGACAGCATGTAAAACACACACAACTGCATAGACAATTTTTGACGCATACATGTTCCAGTATACATCCAATATGCACATTCCAAACATCATTTGACCACTTCTTAGACCAAATAAAAGGAGGAGATAAAGCTATTCCAACATCTCCAACATTTTATAAATTATAGCCAGAACGTCATAAACAGAAGTCAAAATATTCTGTGCAATACAAGAAACTGAATAGCAGAAAAGTTCACAAATATAATTGCAAACCATATCAAGACTCAACGACCTTTTTCTTTCCCCCATAACAATGTAGGCAGAATAATTTAAAACTGCTGACAATTTTAGCAAATGGAAAAAAATGAAAGAAATTCGGTCAAAAGCATACAATTCATGGAACATTTAAGAAATACCTTTTCTTTCTTTCTTTTTTTCGTTACTGATTGACACAATTTGACTACCAAAAGTCGATTGTCCAAGTAAGCAGATAACAAGAAGCATGTTCATAGAAAGTTGGAGACACTTGGGTTAGAACACAACCATAACTTGAACGCTCTTTTAACAAATAAGAACAAGAAAAATGAATAAGTGCAGGGTTTCCAAGACTGACTGTTGAAAATTGTTACTTGAAGCCTGTTGATAATGATCACAAGCATCCGAGAGAGAGACATAATGATGATGACGCTGCTGGTTGAGTTGATGGTGCAGCTCAGCAACTTTCTGCTTCAATCTGGCGACATCAGCTTCTGCAAGAGCTATTTCCTCCAATTCAGCCCTGGTCTGCTGGTACAAATGCAACGACTACAGTATCATGTGGTGGAAAGACAACAGAAATTACATTAAGAAAAGTACAGACCTTTGAGTCCATTCCGCGAGAACCAGAAAACTGTCCTGAAGACATGCTCAGTCCTACCTCTAGTGCAGCCCTAAGATCTCTCTCGGCTTGCAACTGCTCTTGTAGTCTTGAAACCTTCAGAAAATTAACAATGAAAAATAACTACGCAAGCTTCTCAAAGAATTAGGATACTATAAGCCTTGGGTATTCACCAAAAAGGAAACAAACCCGTGTATATAAAAATATCAGGAGAAACAACTCCAAGAAATTAATTAAAAACAATTTCTATATATCTTAGGTTAGCTCCATAAGAACAGATTTGTGATAAGGATAAAATACCAGATACACCTGTGCACAACAAATATGAATAATCCTTGAATGAGAAGAGAAAACCCTTTTTCCCATCTTACTAAAGTTGAAGAGTTCACTGACATTTGTAACTGAGGGAAAGCCCCAAACAGGATGAAAGAACTTGTAACTCTTTTGCAATGATTAATAAGGGTTGGAATTTTTAAATTTATTCTACTACCAGTTTGACTCCCTAGCTTCATTTGTTTTCTTGTTCTTTGTGTTCTAGTTTTCCCCCAAGGCTGAAAAACAGATTATGGCTGTACAGAACCATATCAGGGCGTAACAACCTCTAAAAAAATTTCTTATACTCGTCTTGAAGTACAAATCCAACCTTGTGTATCAATGTCACATATTTCCAGCAGGGGTACGCTGCCAGTTACGATCCTACGAGGCACTACCATATGGAATGAAAAGATTAAACAAATAAATCAGGCACGAGTCAATGAGGGAGTAAGAAATCAAACAAGAACAGAAGGGTCATACACGTTTCATAGTTAAATCTTGGAATTTTAGCTACTACACATCCTAAATACTCCAGCATTCCAGGCCATGAAGCAATATTTTAGTTCCATAGACAACGTAAAAGAAGAAGTATTGGAAATTTTCTGTTTTTGCAGAATAAAATCTTTCCAAGAAAAATACATCTTGTTCAAGTGCCAGACGGCGTTCATGCAAAGCTTGCTTTCTCCTCTCCAAGCTTGCTTGCAATATGGCATTTCCCCTAGCCTGAAATTACCAAAAGAGATACCAAATTAGAAAAGTCCAGGTTAGCGCAATTCAGCAGTTAGAACCAGCTTGAAACTTTACCTCTTTCGCGATCCGGTGACGCAAGTCATTTTTCGTAATCTCAAGTCTTTGTATAGCAAGCCTGTGAAGTAGATATTAATTTCCAATTTCTCGAGACAAATGATTTATAAAATCATTGACAAACAGGCTATACAGACAAGTGAAAAGCTTTAGCTATTCTACTCAAAGACTAAAATGGTCTGTATGAAACCCATCTAGTACAAAGATTCGGTTCACTATTACAAACAATAACAGCCAAGCCTAATTCCACTAGAGGCAATAAACTTACACTTGAATGCAACAGGAAAACGTCAGAAGTAAGAACAGGAACTTACTCTTCCTCCCCAGAAGAATCAAATAACTCCGCAGAAGGTACTTTTTGGGGCTGTAGAAGGAAATAGGCCAGCCTTCAGTCAAACAACTTCAGTCTCAAAAGGAAAGAGGGGAGACAACAGAGCAAGGAAGAAAAGGAGGAGAAAAAAAACCACTCCTGACTAAGGTGTATGCCCGGTGATTTTCTGTACAATGTGACTTGTAGCGCAAAAAGCTTCGTTGAAACAAACACCTTTTCCTTTTTCTATTTGATTCTTTGTATTTGTCTTCTATTTTTTATGCTAATCTTCTTTTTTTTTTTCTTCGGTTTATCCTTTTTTTTCAGGTATTTTTCCCAGAGTTAAGCACTCTACATTACATTATTGTTCCCATTCAAACAATGGACGTATAAATAAACAAACTATTGTATAGTCTAATGCCATTTAAGGCAAATCATTTTTATGGCAATCTTCGACTTGGAAAAGTTTTCAGGTGATGGAGCCTACACAACAAAATATTGCCCCAGAAAGCAAGAAAATAAATATTGATGGAGGAAGAAAAAAAAACTTAGATACTCAAATCCATAAGCTAGTTACTAAAGGTTAATCCACTAAGAAATCCAAGTAATAGTAGTCCTCTATGCTCCCACCCATATGGGCACTTCAATTTCTGCTTTTTATTAGCTTTCCTTTCAGACACAAAAAAGTGGATATTATAAAATTTATGAAAATTAAATAGGGTGGGTGAGGTATTATATGTATATAACTTAATGGATAACATATTAAGAATGCACACGAGGAATTGTAGAAAAATAGGCAACTCACGTTATTTCTGCCCCAAAGCACTGATGCTTTAGGATTGGCACTTGTTTTGGTTAGTTTGCTCGTTGACTTCTCAGCAGATGTATCCGGACCAGTGAACGACTGAGGCTGCCCACGATCCATTGAGGACAATATTTCCCCCATAGAGCGCTGGGGTTCAACACCAGTTAACTGGATATTTGGATCCGTCACAGTTGCAATCATCTTATTTCGCCGGCCTACTTGCTCACTGAATGGGACATTAGTGTCCCTACGTATTCGCGAATCCCTGTTCCCGTTAGGTTTTGAACTCAAAGAACTACTATTCTTGGTGGAACTGAAATTTGAATCTTCAGTTCCTGGAACCTGAGTACAGAAAATAAACATGCACATTTGAACAAAACAACTTGGAAGAGTCAAAAGCACAAATATCCTAATGAAGCTCACAAGACCATACCGCAGCTGAAAAATGAACAGTAGACACAATATTCAGATGGAGAAAGGAGTACAAAGGAAGCACTAGTATCTGGATCACACACTTCTATGAATACAAGGTCACTAATAGAAATCCTAAAATATGTTGAAAATGTGTGAACTGTTGCACAATGGAAAAGGTACCCCTACGAGCCTCAGAAAAAATCCAGACAACATTCTCGCCAGCAAGTGAAGCAAAGCAGATTATCTTCAAGAAGCGATCTCATGAACAAATGAAGAAAAATTATCTTCAAAAAGTGAAGCCAACTTAACAACCTAAACTTATTATATTGTTGATCCATTAAAACAAGAATATGAATTCCTTTCCACCGAAATACTGACAACTCAGGAAGAAATCATAAAGCAACCTGACAAACATGGAAATCAGATTATCAATATCAGCTGACGTGTTAAGATTGACCTCAAAAGAGTAAAGGTTTTGTCTGTCAAGGATTGTTTCTTCAGCTCCTGTTGTAGTTCTTTTGGTTTTTTTTTTCAGAAGTAGACAATATTATAATTATTTATGCTACACGAAATTCTTTGGCCATCAATATCTGCCCCTTGGATTATCCCACTTCTTGCCAGATGGTTATGAGATAGAAGGATCTATAAGAGATTGCATACATCATCCATATGGAGGAAAGAAGTATCATGCTCATGAGTGAAGAGAGTACCTTATAGTCATAAAGATCACTTGGAGTGGAGCCACTGCTTTCACTCAACTTTCCACTAAGGACACGCTCACGATCAGGATCATGATCAATATCCTGATCCACGTCGCTCTCTGGGTCAGTTTCATGTTCTGCGTCGTGATACCCGTTGTCCCTCGTGTCGAGAGTTTCGTCATCAGTTGAATCCTCACTTCCACTATTATCCATTCGTGAATCCGCTGATATGGAGCATCGCTGTAAAATATCTTGCTGATAAATCAGCAAAACAGTAAAATAGAGCAAACACAAATGGCTTAAAGAAAAATAATGGGTTAAAAGATAATATATATAAAATAACAAAAAGAAGAAGATCAAAATGAAGAAAACATCCCCAAGATAATATAATTACAATAATCAACTTGAAATCCTTTACGCAGTACAATATACTACCCATTACAAGGTCCAACTATTTGCAAATGAATAAAGTTTATGTCATACATCTGCACACGAATATGCATCTGGATGTTCTAATCTCAATTTCATAATACAACAACCAATTAGCACAAGACATTATGCTCAACAAACATTTAATTGCCAATCGTGGAGAAATATCAAAAGAAAATGACAACTCATCCTCTACATAATTCCATTTGGACAGATAGTCAAATTATAGACCAGCAACAAGTTTTGACAGCCAGTTAGCCTCATCAGGATCAAATACAGGGGGTTTTAGACGGCGGATAGAGGAGGAGTGATAAAGAAGGAAGAATAAGAGAGAGATGGCAACCTGCAATCACATGTCATCAACAGGTCACCTGACGTTTTGTCAGGTCACCTGACGTTTTGTCAGACATTCTCTGGAAAGTTTGGATATGATAAAATAAAGTTTAAATATTTTATGAGAAAACTCGTAAACATTTGGTTGCAGAATGTAATTCCTCTTATAATTTATTTCAATGAATTTTGAGTTAAAAAAAAGATAGTAAGTTCAAGAAATATATTCCTGAAACTAACAAAATTAGTTATCGGCTATAACTTTGACTGAAACTCATCAAGGACACATGCTGATTAATATCTGGAGAATCCCTCACCAATAAACTAGTCATTCTTCTTGGACTAAATTGATTCACTGAGATATGAGCATCATATATTTACAAAAGCAAGCACAATATCTGATCTGAAATTTTTTCTTTTGACAAGACATACTTTAATTTCTTCTCACAAAAAGAATTCAATCACAAGAAACTTTGATTTACTTAATATGGGTACGTGAACATGTATACCAAGTGCAACAAATCACTTACATCAAAGACGGTATCGTATTCCTCCACGAGTACCGTGATAATAGCTTGTGCGTTGTTAGCTGCATTAGCTGCCGCAAGCAATTGAGCAGAATTATCACCATTAACGTCAAAATCATCCTCCAATTCGCATTCGCCGGCTAAAAGAGGCCGCAAAAGCAAAGGTGCCATACAAGCTGCAACAGCTGATGGAGTCATCCGATTTTCAGAAGCATGTAAGGAAATTGTCTGCATCATCTTCAGTATCCTGGGAAAGACACGTATACATGACAGGAAAACATACATGCAGGCTAGTTATTTACTATTCAAGTATAAACATCGACAAAAATCTACTAAGTACACTTTCAAAATGTGGCTTCATTTGTATAAGTAAAATTTTCACCGATAGAAGTGGAGGATATACAAGAATTCTACAACCCTAACTACTTAGGCAAGAAAGCCTCAAAAGCCAAAAGCTAGGAAAACCTAGCCTTTTTGTTACTTAAATTTCAAATATATGCAAAATTTGTAAGATAAGCAGCCAGTAGAGTTGGCTAACAGCAAGAATAACTTGCTCAACATACATAGGTGGGACTAGGAGAACCTAATTCCAGATAGCTACAGCAAGCAGAGCATGCTGCTAACAGTAAAGATCAAAAACCAAAGTCCTAACAAGGTATGAACCTTTTATAGCCTGGCATACAGAATAGAAGTCCCTAGCATTAGACTTAGATAGAAGGATCATAACTACAACAATTATATCCTTCGAACATCAAAAACAAAAACCTAAGGATCCAAGGAGAACAAAATCCTATGTCCACTGAAGGCTGTACCAAAGGCAGGCTATTCTGGATTGGCTGAAGAGTGGCCCCCGGAGGTCTAAACTTCATACAAATAATATCAGGTTCAGCTTGGTGGCTGGAGTCTATGGTATCTGGAGAGAAAGAAACCAAAGAGTATGGAAGAACAGCTTGAGAAGTAGTTGTTAATATCAGATAGCTGGTGAATACCAGAAGATGATTCGGAAAGAATAGGTATGACATGGAAATAGCTGTGAACATGTGCATAGACCTTGGCATTTTTATGAGAAGCTAGAGGATGCGTCAGCAATATTTGGGGCATAAAGTTTGTATACTACAAATTACAGGTAGAAAATGTCTACCTATAAATCAACAAAAGAATTTATCGGGGCAAAAAAAAAACTATACTTGTCAACAAAAGGCATCAAACAATGAGCTTAAAATTCACATACTACACAGAAAAACAGATAACTACCTCTGCAATAAACGCCTGTTTGGATCAGGAAATGTCTCTAGAATTGCAGCTCGCAAGGCATTTATCCGTGCTTCCTTCGTATCAATTTCTGCTTTGAAGACATGGGAAATAGTAAGGATAGATAAGATATTACATTCAGTTTACCAGAAACACTTTCATCTATCAGAAAGTATACAAGCATTCCACATTTGAGTAATGCAAATTTTGTAAAAATATGGTATAAATACACTGTATATATAGTGAAAAAACATATATACTTATACAAATTATGTACATAACTATTAACAATACATGTATACATAACTTAGTCTATTAAACTATTAGTTTAGACACTTGTATAGCTATGAATAACAAAGTAGCCCTTGTGGCTTCTGGAATTATAGATGTTGGCTTCTAGCTGTTGAAGGCTAAAAGCAACACAGCCTATTTAAAGGCTGTTCCTTTGTATTTCATTTGCGAGTTAAAATATAACATTCACTTCCTTCTATTCTTATTCATTTATATGAATTTCATGAATCAAAGCAATGGCTACAAGGATCCACGATGCATCTGTCTTCTTCATGCAAGAGCAAAGCACAAAAGAATAGATATGGTCCTCTAAGAAATGCTTCAAAAACATTTCCAATGAATGTCTTTCTTTTTATGGACATGTGCCTATGAGTGGGAAAGAAAGGGAAGCAAGAGAGAGGGAAGAGGAAGATGAAGGGTGCGGAAGAGAGGGGGATTAAAGAGAGGTATAAAACGCCAAAAGCAGATAATTAGTATTTCATCTAAATCCCAGATATACACGTCTCCCCCTAAAACCATAAATCTCCTAATAACTAAGAGATGAAAAAGGAAGGTCGATCATTACTATAGGCTTCTAATAAAGCCGCACAGCAGGAAGCAGGAACAGGAGATGAAGGGAGCTCACGAAGGACATGCTGCAAAACGACAGATACAGTTAAGAATTATTGATAAAGAAAAAACAAATATATAACAAGCTTTTCCAGATTAAACACCTTTATGCAGTCACCAATGACGTGAGCATCCTCATCAGGATCAAATTCAGATCTCCCTGCAGAAAGATTAGTGTAAATGATGGTTACTCAGGAATATTATTTTTCTGCGCAAAAATGACCACCACGATACAATGAATCAACTAAGCAATTATTAAATGCAACGACACCAAGTGAAGTACACTGATTAACCCCACAACAACTCTTTCCTCTTCCAAGCTGTCATCACTCTCAAAACCTACAAAGCAGAAAACTCCAAGTTCTATCAGGTTCATGTTTAGAGCACACTGTCTCCAATGGTATTTTCCCCCCTTTTTTCTTCTCAGGTGAATCATGACATGTTAAAAATAACCTTTAAAACCTATAGAAGAGTCAAATTATCAGCAAACCAACTATACATAGAGTTCACTGCAATCAATGTAACAACACAATCTATCTACCAATCCATCTATGTTCGGCTGGTCCCAGAAATCTCTAGGAAAGATTCTACTTGCAGAGAAAATTGGTCCAAAAAATTTTTACAAAAAAAAAACAAAAGGAATTGCTTTACTATAAACACCAGGGATCACTCCTACAAACTATGAAACGCAGTCCTCCATGTTATGACAATTTCATGTTTAGAGCACACAGCAAATACTACACGTGCAATTTACTATGTTATCTGGGACCCAACATTCAAAAGCATTTAATTAGGAGTGTTGAAACAGAAAGCCAGTAAACGAGGTTAGCCAACTGCAAAGAGATTATACACCTACAATAGTATCATGTTTGACCACTACGTGCCCAAGGAAAAGAGTGACAGTTCGGGAAAGAGAGAATGAGGGCGAAGATCAGGAGACTATTGATACATTGCATATTCCATTAGCTGCAAAATTTTATATCTGCAGCATTGACCTCTATGAATCAATGAGCAGGTACATCAACAGCACATATTTCAATTTCGAATTTTCTAGGATGGAATGCTTTCAACCTTATAGAGAATTGTGAATATATTATTCATCAAGTTAGTCTTTAATGTACGAGAGTAAAGCCTTACATAGAGGCTGGTTCAAAAGGCAACAGGCTGCTCCAGACTGTCAACGCCTAGTTATTTGTTCTAATAGCTATATTACTCAATGCACTAAACAAATGACTAAACTAAATATATATGACATATACAATAGTATTTTTACAATATGTGTGTGTATATTTCTGCTGTATATGTATATTTGTATTTGAATATGTATACTAGTTATATGTACAGTATAATGTAAATATTTCTACACTCCCCCTCAAGCTTTATTGTAGATATCTTTACAACAAAGCTTAAACAATAATAATTGAAACACCTTTGTAGAAACAGGCTTAGTTAGGATGTCAGTCACCTGATCTTTAAAGCAATATATTCCAGTTTGAAAGTTTGATCTTCAATCTTTTCTATAATAAAATGTATATCTATATCAACATGTTTTGATTTGCCAGGTTGCACTGGATTCTTTGCCATGTTTATAGCTTAAATTTTATAACAAAATACCCTGATTGGCATCTCCTTTCTTTGTCCAATGTCTTCCAGTACCCTTCTAATCCAAAGTCTTTCACATAATCCAAGTACAAGAGCCATTAATTTTGCTTCAGCACTACTACTAGAAACGATTGCTTGCTTCTTACTTCTCTAGGTTACAAGATTTACCCAGAAAAAGATCCATATCATGTTGTAGATCTCATGTCAGCTTTAGAACCTGCTCAGTCTGCATCAGTGAAGACAGTAGTAGACCTGTCTAGGCTCTTCTTGAAGTATAAATCTTATCTAGGAGCATTCTTTAAGAACATAAGAACTTTTAAAACATCTTGTAGGTGTTCATTTGTAGGGGCATGCATAAACTTACTCACATAACTCAACATAACAGATTTCAGGCCTTTTATGAGACAAATAAATTAACTTACCAACTAATCTTTGATATCAAGCTTATCAATAGGATTATTATCCCACAATTGTATTGGTTTATGTCCAAGTTCAATAGGAGTGAATGTTGGTTTACAACCAAGCATTTCAGTTTAATTAAGTCAGTCTAATATGTATTTCTTTCATGAGATAAACATTCTTTTTTTAGTTATAGCCATTTACATGCCTAAGAAATATCTCAATTTCCTAAATCTTTCATTTCAAAGTCTCCAGACAATTGTCTTTTAATTGATTTTATTCCTTGAGCATCATCCTCTGCCACAATTATATCATCCATATATAAAATTAAGATGGTAATCTTTCCCTGTCTAGATACTCTAGTAAACACAGTATGATCACTATAACTTTGTACAAATTCATAATGTTTAACAGTGTTTGTGAATTTCCTAAATCAAGCTCTAGGTAATTGTTTTAATCTATACAATGAATTTCAAAAAAGTATTTTTACCATCTAGTTGACTTAACTCCCAATCTAAGTTGATTGCTAATGAATAATTATCCTAATTGTATTCAACTTTGCCACTAAAGCAAAGGTTTTTATGCAATCTATTCTATAGTTTTGTGTAAAGTCTTTTTCTACTAATCTGGCTTTATGTCTATTTATTGTTCTGTCTATATTATATTTAAGGGTAAAAATCCATATACACACCACAAGACTAATACCTTTAACTTCAGGAACAATGTCCTAAGTTTGATTATGTATTAATGTTGTCGTTTCTTCATTTATGACATTTCTCCATTCTGAAATACTAATAGCTTCTTGTATGTTTACAGATATTTTATTAGCATCAAGAGCACAGGTAAATGCTTTAAACTGAGTATTCATGTTTTCATATAATAGAAAGTTATAAAGAGGGTATTTAATACACTCCCTAACACCTTTCATGATGGCAATAGGTCTGTTGTCAATCATAAGTTCAGACTTGTAAGGGTGTATGAACTTCTCCTGGTAGGTCTATAGGTAAATCATTTGGTTGAGTATGCCTTCTAGTATATACTCGAGTGATGGAAAATCTATGTCTTACCGATCTTTTTATACTCTTGTCAGCGGGCTCTTCTTCCATAAGTAGTATTCGATCACTTTTATGATCATATATGCTTAAAGTATTGCTTCTTACAACATCTATTATGCTGACAACATTAGCCAAGCATTTACAAAATATAAATCTACTGATAAATAGATTATAATAGACCCTTATTTCTAGCATTAACCATCCCGAATCAGTATTTTCGATGCAGGGAAAGACAAACTAACAAAGAAGATATAATGTCAAAGAAACTTCAGCGTTGGCCAGCAATCTATTCATTGTATATTTTCCAAAATTCCACAAACCCCGCATTGTGAGAGTAGTGTTAACAGATGGCCAGGTGCTACTCGATATCTTCAATCCCTCCAACCAAGAGTATACCACTCAAAAAAGCATCCAAAATGCCAGAAAGTAGTCCCCAGCCTGGGTGCCAGAGGGAGTGGAAGCGGCGTACATGGACAGAAGTTTGCCTAGTAAACCCAACCCATGTGCCAGGAGTAAACTAGAAGCATGAAGTCAGGAACTGTTGAACCCGTTAAGTACCATGTGCAGGCTTAGCAAAAATCTTTGCAGAGATACCAAACTCCAATGTAATCTCCTAGTTAAGCTTGTTGCAGATATTCTCAAGTATGTCACTGATTACCATTTCTTGGTTCTTGCTAACTTGTTGAAAGAGTCTCGCATTCTTTTCTCTCCATAGGAGCCTCATTCATACAAACTCATATAGTTCATCTTATTTTTCCCCATTGTTATTCAGTGCAGTCATACAAACCAAATTAGATACCAGTTCTATCAGATTTGCCCTGAAAGAAAGTACCATACTTGTGCTGGAATTTGAGTATTAAGGTAATCTACCCCTCTTGACTGTTAAGGTTATTTTATGTTATACTTTTATTAGCTAGTGTTATGACATGGAGTAGATAATTGAGAAGTAGGAAGGATATCTGATCTTAGTTAAGTTGATAAAGATGTAGCTAAATTTATAAACGCTGGGAACGTGTTTTCTAATCTTTGACCAGGTTAATGCTTGATAAAGTATTGGAGGGTTTGTGTTGCCCTAGTTATTGGAAAATGTTAGCATGGGCGAACGACGCAGCCAAGCCTAAATTTTGGGAGCTGATAGTCCAGACCATCAATACACGATATATAATATGTGACTGATTACGCATGCGTTTCACACAACAAACCCCATTATAGTAGGTTTGTTGAGTTATGCCCTCCTCCCCAAGTGGTCAATCTGTCCTATTTGCCATCTTGGTAAGTATGCGACCACTTCCAAAAAAAATCTCATTTATCATCTGGAATAAACAGAATACAACAGAAAGCTGAGACCTCTAACTTGTTAAAGTTGACAAAAAAGACAGACATTTCTCTGTTCAATTTTAAGGTCTAGGTAGGTCGCAATATTAGCAGCTAAACTGTAATATCTGGAGGCCACGTACCAGTATCCATTTCACGGCAATGAGCTAAACTACAAATCTGAACAAACAAGCCCAAAGAAGACAGAACACGATGCACCTCTTCTTAAGAGGGAAAATGAAAAAGATCAAGAAAGAAGAGGATTAAAAAGAAACCTTGTTCATACTCTTGAACTCTTCTATCCACTTCCTCAACATCAGCTGATTGCCGCAAAATCCCTTCCACTTTGATTCCTGGGTAGTATTCGAATCAATACACCACAAGACCAACAAATAACAGCAAATTTTCATTTGTCGCTCAAAAGATTCAGAGGAAACCGGCACCACTTTCCTTAGAAAATACCCTCTAACTGGAGAAATAACTTACCATACTTCTCAAGGAATCTAAGTGCTTTCTCAAGAAAGGATGGACCTCCATCTATATCTTCTAGTGCAAGCAAAATGGGACGCCCAACAACTAATGACTTTACAGGACGTTTGTCCCTCCCTGGTAGTTGACAATCCAATAGGATCAGAATGAGGGAGAATCAGATGTGCGATCTCAAAAAGGCAGATAGAAAAGACTCAAAGTAACTACTGAGTCAAAAACAAGTGTCCATACAATGAAGAAAAGAACCATCAGTAGTTTCATTAGCATCACTGCGGAAAATTCCATTGTGTCCCATAACAAGGGCAGCACTTGGTGCTTGAGCAAGAGCTTGCTCAAGAGCTGTTTTCCACTCATATAAGTCTTCCAACGTCTCAGACTGAAAATACAAAAACAGACAAACTGGTCAGGAGACAACAAAGCAAAATACAACTGAAAAAATCATCTACGCACATATACATACACACATACATATATAAATACATTTTTTTGTAAATAATAAATACATATATATATACACACACACACGCACATATATATATACACAAACACATATGTATATACATACACACATATATGTATATATGTGCGTGTGCGTGTGTGAGCCCACGTGTGTGATATGTCAAACAGGACTAGATTCATAAATTTATACATATGTGTATGTGTATATATAAATATATATACACACACACGCAGAGAGTGTGTGAGCCCACACGTGTGATATGTCAAACAGGACTAGATTCATAAATCTATACATTACTAAGCACCTTAAGCGTAAAAGCACGTCCATCACGTCCATCTGGGAACAGTACAGTGAGTAGCTTTTTATCTTCACGAATAACAACACTGCACCAGACAGGTTTACATATTTTAAATAAAAAACAAGTTCATGTGAACTCTCTAAATCAATAAGAAAAGAGGGGGGGGGGGGGG
>AP025049.1:1176908-1218342 GCA_036186865.1 Eustoma russellianum | reverse complement strand
GACGTGTTTTAAGTAGAAACAAACACATAAATATTTGAGTAAATTTCTTATAAATTATAAAAACATGCAAATATGACAAAGATGGATCGATAAACAAATCTTCTATCACCAAACTAAATAATATTAGCTACGGAACTATTTTGATGGGGAAAAACAAGATAACAATAAATACACTATTTTTTATATTGTTATTTTTGTACGATTGATTTCATCTAGATTCCGTAATATTTTCTTCATTGATCACTCCGGATTCAATCATTTCCATGTAAATATCGTTTCCTTCACGAGATGCACCCACTTTGCCAAATACGGATACGCCCCCATGAGCTTTGGTAATATTGTTAATCAATTCCATAATAAGTACTGTTTTTCCCATCACAGCTTCCCGAAGAGTCCTATTTTTCCTCCACGACGATAATGTACTAAATCTACTACTTTAATTCCCTTTTCAAAAATAGATAATTTTGTATCTAACTCTATAAAAGCAGGCGCATATCTATGAATGAGAGATATAGTGTATGAGTATCGACAAGCTCTAAATTATCCACAAGTTCTGCAAACACGTTAAAAATTCGTCCCATAGTCAATCTACCACTAGACCACTTAGAGAAGCTCCCATGTAAATTATTTATTTTTACCATTGATCAAAATAAAAAGATATGTATTAATTAAAAAATGATGCATGTTTATCAATGACAAAAAAAAATACCAAATTAGCTTGCCTGCACCAACTTATTTCAAATATGTAATTAAACATAAGCTTTTTTATATTAATATTTTTTTGAGTTAAAATGTAAAAATTTTCATTTAACCAATGATCAAAAAAGGATCACGTCATTTACATATTCACAGGTCATACCCAGGATGTAGGGCATACAATGACTATAACCAACACTAAGTAACATACGACCTAAACACATGAGTAGCAACTCTATGAACTACATCCCGAGCATTTGGTGTGTGATCCTCAAAAATTTTAATGTTACTAGCATTCCATATGGAATATATAGTGGCCGCAAAAGTTGACTTGATGAATCTAGTTCTTCTACTTTTTTTGCTCGCATAGCCCAGCGGAGTAATGAATTTAAAGTCAGAAATCTTTTTAAAATACTAATCCAGTCTAAAACTTGCTCCCAAACCTGTGAAACAAACGAGCATGTGAACAATAAATGATCTCTTGAGTTCGATTCGTATTTGGTTCGAGTTCGTTCGGTACTTTCACTTATACGAGCCGAATTTAAACACCTATTAGGATTCATTTAGTTAAACGAGACTAACTGTTCACGAACTGCTCGGCTCATTTGAACAGTTACAGTGTTATCGAGCTGAACTCGAACAAATTTTAAAGCTCGTTTAGCTAAATGAACCGAGCCAAACAATTCGTTTAGCTTAACGAATGCGAATTCGAAAACCTAGTATTCGGTTCAGCCCGGTTCGTTAACACCCACACGTACGCCCCTCATAGAAAGTTGGGTTAAGTAGGTTCTTCAAAATATTTCATTTAAAGGTCTACCATAACTCTATAAGCATGAACTGTAATTTGTAAGCATTTGCAAATTATTGCAATGGACCCACACGCACACCCCTCATTTGTTCTTTCTGTATTAATTATTATATTACTGGATAAAAGTGAAACTGCAGAGATAATAAATAGAAGAATTTAAGTTACATTCCATAATTCAAATTTGTGCAGGAAAATTATGGAAACAAAAAGGACGGTTGAGATTGGGACAAGTTGCTGCATCTTTTATCGGAAGGTGTCAGTAGAAGTGGGACATTAGGACATTTCCAGCTCAGATGAAAATTGTTTGTAAGAAAGAGGACCAGTTGGCTTTTGTCTTCACTCGTACACTCTTACCATTTTCTTTTCTTTTTTTTTTTTTTTCGTGCTCTAGGCCCAATTTTAAAAAGATTGCGTCGTCCGGAAAATTTGTGGATTATTTAAATTAAAAGACGTGACTTTACTCTTCTATACAACTTGACTTATACGGTTAAATGATAAAGTAAATCAGTTTCTACACGGTAATTTTATATCGGAAGAAAACTACACTGATCGTCTCATGACAAGCAGCCAAATAAGATTTCAAAGGCATTGAAATTACGGTTTTCTTTTTCAAAAACCATAAGAAACCCAAATCTAAACCAGCGTCAATAACATGATTCAAGTTTCTTCCTTAGTTTTGTTTCCCGCTAAGTAATGTCCCAGCCATTTTTGTAAATTTC
Organism: Eustoma russellianum; assembly: GCA_036186865.1. Classification (NCBI taxonomy): domain Eukaryota; kingdom Viridiplantae; phylum Streptophyta; class Magnoliopsida; order Gentianales; family Gentianaceae; genus Eustoma; species Eustoma russellianum. The sequence continues at coordinate 1,216,119 of AP025049.1, read as the reverse complement.
ATTTTCACCTACCTATTTTTTTTTTTTTTTTTGGAACTTTGGGATACGTATTCCTCCTTTTAATTTGCAATATTTATGTATAAAAAAGTATCCAATTATTTAAAGTATAAAAAACTGTCATATAGAAAGTACAACAACACATACCTACTATATCCCAACAACAGCAAAAGTTATCGATAGGGTTTGGGGAGTGTTAGAGACAGACAAACAATAACTCTATCCCAAAAAATAGAGAGTGTGTTTCGAGGTAGACCACCGTTTCTATGTGTACTTATATAAACAAAAAGACAAATAATAACAAGTAAAGATAAACATAAAAAAAAAATGCAAAGTTAGAGACTATACTGTGCCACTTCACCTTTCCACCATTTCAAGTTGCAATCGATCCAAGTTAAGATAAACTCAAAAGTAGTTTAAGATGCTAATACATTAGTGCCAGTTTTCCTAAGCAGGCATCGATTAACTTTGTTTCAACCGTATATCCTAACGACAACAAAAGATACCGTTAAAATCTGGCCCAAGCGATCATGTATACAACCATATAAATACTTCATGACACGGTTATTATTACAAGAGATTCAACCTTTTATTCTTTTCTTTTTTTCCTTTCTTTTTTCTTTTTTTGGTTAGGTTAAGATGTACTGGGTAACTCTTGCTGGGTGTGTACCTTGCATAGGTCCCTGTAGACATGTGAATTCTGACCATCTTGCACACAAACTAAGTGATTCAAACTAATTAAAATATCAAAAAGGAACAAAGTTTATTTGTTTTCACGACTCTACAACCACATATACCAAGTAATTAAAATATCAAAAAGGAACAAAGTTTATTTGTTTTCACGACTCTACAACCACATATACCAAGTATTTCTTAAGGACAACAAAAACTATCGCAATATTTCTTAACAACATCAAAAACTATAGCTGGATTTTGAGGAGAGTTAGAATCAGGCAAAAAATACATTCAGTATTTCACGACTCTCATTCAATCAATTGCATCACCACTGTCATCCTTAGTTTTATAAGTTCATCCATGCTTAATTGTTTGCACTTGAACTTATTTTCTATGCCTAGATGAATGTCCGTCATATAACATGCCTAGATGAACTTATTTTGATTTATTCCATCATATTCTAAAGTCAAAGAAGAGTGTGTCCTTTACGAAATGGGAAGGACCAAAACCATTCCTCAAACGATGATCAAATGGCCCAAGAACCATCCATCTTACTTTAGTCTGACGGATGAAGTTATTATCTTGTGATCACATCAAAACCATTTATCAAATGCTGACCAAATGGCCTAGCTTTTATATTTCATATTTGCTGCACATTTTTAGTTGTAATCAAGGGCCCATACTATATCCTCAATCAATCATACCCAGTATATCTAAACAGGAGCAAAAGCTATCGTTACCCTACTATATCCTCACTCCCTTAAAAAAAAAGGGAAGGAAGATCTCAAAACCGCAACTAAAGGCTTTTGTTGTATCCTCACTCAATTTTCACTAACTTAGCAAGAAGATTCCCTTACATTCCTATCAGTGAGAAGCATTACATATTTATATTGGTCAGTGGCACTATTGCAAGAAGAACCTGCAAAATGGCGTGGATGGAAGACATCCTTAGCAATACTTAATCTGTCAAAATTAATAATCCACATTGTTTCATAACACAGAAGACCCATTCCTTCTGTTTTTCTAGTTCAATTCCAGCTTCCGGGTTTCATTACCATTATTTAAAGTTTATACTCAGGGATTTGATATTAAACAGCGTATATTTACTTTAGTTCTACATGAAAGACTCGAAGTCAGACTCATAATTCATCACTCAGTGATAGGGTACACAAAATTCCATCATGCGTGTGTTTGGAGGCCACTGATCAATGAAAGACATTTCAGATAAAACCGGCAGCGATCGCTTTTTTTCACGTCATTCTTCAAAAAAACACATTTCCAGACTAGAGGTTTACAGCTGAGGATACATGGCGTTTCCGGTATATTAAGCTCCTGCGTCTGCGCAAGATTTTGAAAAAAGTCGGATCATCTCGCGATCTGAAATATGCAACCTTACCATACATTTTGTTGGAGAAGCTGTTTCTTCGCCTTCAACTCTTGACTTCAAAGTCACAAAACAACTTTATCAGTTGTTCTAGTGATCGCCCTCACAGATATCTGTAAATCGTCGGGCGGGAGGTTCAACAAAACTTGCCTCCTAAGCATACTGATGAACTTTTCGCTATACAAATGTACAAAATCCACCAACAGAAAGCGCCATACACCGGGAAAGTAAGACGCTTCTCAAGACCATTGTTTCGTTGTATGTCAAGCCACATTGTCACGTGAGGGCGGGTGTTGAGAATCTCACATTGGCTAATTTGAGAAAAAATGCATGGCTTATATGAGGATGAGGTACCACCACCCATTGCCTTAAGGTTTTGAGTGGATATGGGCCTCACCTCATATAAGCCCAGGTTTCAACATGATATTTAAAATGTGGACTCACCCATTGCCTGGCCCATGGTTGGCCACTTAATGTTTTCTCTCACTTAAGTCCAAATGTTCATGCATGACTTGTGGTTTGTGATTGAGGGCGGGTTGTAAGGCGCGTGTGTATGTCAAGCCACGTGGCACTAAGTCCAGATGTTCATGTCTGGCTTGTGTTTTGTGATTGAGGGCGGGTTATAAGGCGTGTGTGTATGTCAAGCCACGTTGCCACATGAGGGCGGGTGTTGGGTTGTAAGGCGCGTGTGTATGTCAAGCCACGTTGCCACGTGAGGGCGGGTGTTGAGAATCCCACAGGCTAATTTGAGAAAAAAATGCATAGCTTATATGAGAATGAGGTACCACCACCCATTGCCTTAAGATTTTGAGTGGATATGAGCCTCACCTCATGTAAGCTCAAGTTTCAACAACAACGATTGGACAACACAGACCGTTATTCTTCTCATTTCACGTAACAACAAACTTCAATCTATCCAGTGAGGAGTACAACAAACTTCAGCCTGCAGATCACCAATTAACAAGCGGGGCTTGACCTTCCGGGTTTTAATGGACCGTCAAGATTGCTAGAACGTAGACGTTGTAACGGTGTCCAAACATAAATAAGCATGCCCACCACCGAAGTAGAGCCACCTGATATAAATCCAGGAGGAAGGGAGTGTTAGAATCCCAGATTTCATGGGATAAGTTTTGTAATTAATGTCGTATAATCTTGTAATTAATTAGCACAATTATGTTATTTGATTAGGAATCTTTGATTGATTACTTTCCATATTGTAGGTAGGAAAAAGTGTATAAATGAGAAGGTAGGATATGCAGTGTATGTATGAAAAACAGTACAGCAATACAAAATATTGTTTTTCATCCTATACTTGTTCTTATTTTGCACATGGTATCAGAGCAGGTTCAAATCAACTGAACCTGTTTTTGTTTTGATTCCGTTGGCTCAGAAAAATTGTTCATCACTGCCAAAAAGGGGGGACCTTAATCCGTAACCAAATACAGTATCTGTCTTACCAAAGAGGCTCAGAAATTGTGCCTTTCTTCATTGCCTATCTTACCCAGTCTACTCTGATCAGACGAAGATCAAGAGTGTATCTGCCCATATCTGTCCAATACCTGCATAACCATCACCATGTCACAAATTCCAGAAAACCCAGAAATGAGACCTGAATCCTCAGAAGAAAAAAAATCAAACTTCCCTGAAAATTTCGATTTGTCCGAACAGTTTGCAAAATTCCTACAGCAAAGCCTGAACATACAGCCTCCCACCAATTCATCAAACCTTACACTGAAGGTAAAATTGACCAGTACGAATTATAGCCTCTGGAGCCGTCTCATGAAAATAGCACTTGGGGGTAGGGGAAGGAGCTCCCACATCACTGGGGTTCCTCCACCTCCCCTACCATCAGACCCAGCATATCCTACATGGGAACAACATGATCAATTAGTATTCACGTGGTTAATCGATAATATTGATGACAGCCTGGTTAACAATGTTTCCAGGTACTCCACCGCAAAAACATTATAGGACGGGCTTGCGGTTACATACGGGTCAGGCAGTGACCCGTTGCAAATTTTTGATCTACACAAAAGGTGCTATACAATCAAGCAGGCAAACAGACCACTTGAAGCCCTCTGGGATCAGTTCCAGGGGCTCTGGATGTCAATTGATACACTGGATCCTAACCCTATGGAGTCTCCAGCAGACATAGCAACGTACGCGAAAAAGGTGCAGGAACAACGCCTCTATCAACTGCTGCTGGCAGTTGATGAACGCTATGGAGATACAAAAAGGGAGATACTTAAACGGGATCCCAAACCATCGGTTGAAACTGCTTACAATGAACTCAGACGGTCAGAAATCCAGACGGACGTTTTGAAAGTCACCCCATCAGATCTGCAATCATCACTTGGGGTAGGTCAAGGATTGGCCGCTAAAGGGCCAACTGAGAACAATAAAACAAGAGGGACACAACCACCACGCTCAGGCCAGCCATCACGGCGTGGTGGTGAAGAAAAAACTCAAGAGTGTACCCACTGCAAACGAAAAGGGCACACTCGTGAGAAATGTTTCAAACTGCATGGGTATCCAGACTGGTGGGAGGATTTCCAGAAGAAGAAAGGAGAAAAAGGAGTGGCAGCTCAGGTAGCAGCCAGCGGAGAAGACAACCAACATCCAGCGGCACACACAGAGGAAGCGGCGGGAGGTAATAGGGTTGGAGGAAACCCCTCTAACCCTAATCAGCCTTTTATATATTCTGATTTTTTAAATATTGCACAAATAGTCCCTGGATCTGAAGAAAACTCCACCGACAGTCCTCCAGTTCCGGATACACCTGACTGTGCCCCTATATTTCCAAAACGTTCAACTGCAGTCCTTCCCTTTATAAATCAGTCAACCGAAGCCCTTAAATTTTGTAACAGTACACCCAGACCCTCCCAGTTTCCGTCCCATACAAATACAACCCCAAATATTTCCTCAACGTCACAATTACCCCAAAACCATAAAAGGACCAATCCCACCATATGCAATCTCACCCACACCAAGTCCAATTCCTCATGGATTCTCGATTGTGGTGCGACAGACACTATGACCTACGACTCTTTAGACATTCTAAAGCCCAATACACCAACGAAAACTCGTGTCGAGGTTGCTAATAGAGAATCCATTCCAGTTGCCGGGGGTGGATCTATATCCATCACTCCTTCCTTGACCCTTAGCAATTGCCTATACGTACCTACCTTATCCTCAAAACTATTATCCGTTAGCCATGTTACTAAAGAATTAGACTGTGTTGTTATGTTATATCCTACTTATTGTCTCTTGCAGGACATTCATACGGGGGCAATCATTGGGCGTGGTAATGAACGCCACGTGCTGTATTTTGTTGATGTTGTTGCGCAACAGGGACAGTCTAATCTTGCCACCGGGACAGCTGAACGGCAAGTATGGTTATGGCATCTTCGGTTAGGGCATCCATCATTTTACTATTTGAAACACTTGTTTCCTACTTTATTTAATTCCAAACCAAATAATTACCATTGTGACACTTGTCTCCGGGCGAAACAAACTCGTGCATCTTACGTGTCTAATAATACTCGGGTTGATCGTATGTTTACCTTAGTTCACTCTGATGTGTGGGGCCCCTCTCCATATACTACACCTCTTGGGTTTCAATACTATGTGATATTTGTTGATGATTTCTCGCGGATGACATGGCTCTATGTTATTAAGCAAAAATCTGATGTCTACCATAAATTTGTTCAATTTTATCAAATGATTCATACACAGTTCGATACCCGTATACAAATACTCAGATCTGATAATGGGGGTGAATATCTGGATAAAAATCTCAGTGACTTCCTTCACACCAATGGCATAATCCATCAAACTACATGTCCTTATACACCTGAATAAAACGGGGTTGCCGAACGTCGTAATCGCACACTATTAGAAATGACCCGAGCTATGATGTTAGACTCGAAGATTCCGATGAGTTTCTGGCCGGAGGCAGTGTCTACAGCCACCTATCTCATAAACCGCCTACCCTCTAAAACTCTGAACTACCAAACACCTATTCAAACCTTGTCAACACAACACACTATCCCATCCATTTTTTACACTTCCCCCACGAGTGTTTGGGTGTACTGTCTTCCTTCATACTCCCAAACATGACCGTACTAAACTAGACCCATGCGCAGAAAAATGCATCTTTGTTGGGTATGCCACTACTCAAAAGGGCTACCGCTGCTATAACCCCCGCACCCACCGCATACATGTCACCATGAACTGCATTTTCCATGAAACAGAGTATTACTATTCCACCCACTCTCGGGTTCAGGGGGAGACCCATTCAAATGGTATAAATGAAGGAACCCTTGATTGGTTGGTGCCATCACTTACGAGTCTGACGGCAGTTCCAACACGGCAAGTAGATGGCGCCGACTGCGCTGACGACATCAACACTGTACAGTCAACAGCTTCAGAACCCACTACTACTGATTCGTCACCGATGAATGCACTGCCAGAGGTAAGTAATATAAATAACGAACAGTCTATTTCTGCAGTAAATAATCTTGACCCTGACCCTGACCCTGACCGTGTCCCCACAGATGTTTCCCTTACTCCCTATACAGGTACCTTCCCTGAACCTTCTGGGGTATCCGATGAACAACCACACGGGAGGATTTTACCACCCAGGGCAAAGCGAGGAGTACCACCCGAACGATATTCACCAGTACAGACATCTAGAACATCCAGGTATCCAGTTAATATATCTCTAAACAATGTATCTGACCAAGCTCGAAGTTTCTTTGTGTCTTTGTACTCAGAAAAGATACCTCGAACCGTAGAAGAAGCACAGAGTCAACCACTGTGGAAAGAAGCCATGAACATCGAGATGAATGCACTAGAAAAGAGCGGGACATGGGAAAAGTGCATCCTGCCTCCAGGAAAGAAGCCAGTGGGATGTCGATGGATATTTACGATTAAATACAAGGCAGATGGGAGTATTGAACGCAACAAATCTCGGCTAGTAGCTAAAGGATACACCCAGACGTATGGAGTTGATTACTCAGAGACATTTTCACCCGTGGCTCGTATCGATACAATCAGAGTACTATTCTCCATTGCTGTAACTAAGAACTGGCCTCTCCATCAGTTTGATGTTAAAATGCGTTCCTACACGGCAAGCTGAATGAAGAGGTGTACATGGTTCCACCTCCAGGGTACTCTATGGGATTCAGAGACAGAGAAGTGTGCAGGCTGAAACGGTCTTTGTATGGGTTGAAACAGTCACCTCGGGCATGGTTTGGACGATTCACTGAGGTTATGAGACAAGATGGCTATAGACAAAGCAATGCTGATCATACCCTGTTTATCAAACTCCGCCAAGGTATGACCACTTGTTTAATTATATATGTTGATGACATGGTTATTACAGGAGACGATAAAGAAGAAATTGCAAGGCTCCGGAAACATTTATTTACCAAGTTCGAAATGAAAGATCTTGGACAGCTTAAATACTTTCTTGGTATTGAAGTCTTAAGGTCTAAGACAGGAATCTATATAGCACAAAGGAAATACATTTTGGACCTACTAACAGAAGTAGGGATGCTTGATTGCAAGCCCTGTGATACTCCGATGGTTGTCAATCATAAACTTAAGGACGTTGATGGAGCAGCTGCTGCAGATAAAGGTCAGTACCAACGATTGGTGGGGAAGTTGATCTATTTGGCACACACGAGACCAGACATTGCCTATGCGGTAAGTGTAGTGAGTCAGTTTATGCACAATCCACAAGAGCACCACATGGAAGCTGTTATGCGTATTCTGCGATACCTAAAGCACACACCAGGAAAAGGGATCGTTTTCAAGGATAATGGGCACTTGGAGATACAGGCGTACACTGACGCTGATTGGGCAGGAAATTTAGTAGACCGCAAGTCTACTTCGGGCTACTTTACACTCGTGGGAGGAAATTTGGTAACATGGAGGAGCAAGAAGCAGAAAGTTGTGGCCTTGTCCAGTGCTGAGGCTGAGTTCCGTGGTATCACCAAGGGAATAACTGAGGTCTTGTGGATTCAAAAACTGTTTAGAGACATGGGTTTGCACATAAACCTTCCTACACCTCTATTTTGTGATAACAAAGCATCCATCAGCATATCTGAAAATCCGGTACAGCACGATCGAACCAAGCATGTTGAAATCGATAGGCACTTTATTAAAGAAAAGTTGGAAGGAGGGGTGATTGAGTTACCATTTGTAAGATCAGAAGACCAGCTAGCAGATGTGTTAACCAAGGCCGTCAATGGAAGGAAATTTGATGCCGTACTGTGCAAGTTAAACATTGTTGACCCCACTGTTCAACTTGAGGGGGAGTGTTAGAATCCCAGATTTGTTAGAATCCCAGATTTCATGGGATAAGTTTTGTAATTAATGTCGTATAATCTTGTAATTAATTAGCACAATTATGTTATTTGATTAGGAATCTTTGATTGATTACTTTCCATATTGTAGGTAGGAAAAAGTGTATAAATGAGAAGGTAGAATATGCAGTGTATGTATGAAAAATAGTACAGCAATACAAAATATTGTTTTTCATCCTATACTTGTTCTTATTTTGCACAGGGAGGACGCTGCACACAGATATGGCAGTGGCAATGTAAACAAAAACACAGATATGGGAACTGCAAGAACCAAAGAGACTGATCAGCAATAAAGAAGGAATAAAATGAAAATAGATGTTGCCTTATCAAGGTAAATATTATAAATAGAAGATATCCCTAACAAGAAAGAAGAAAGTAGAAAGCATAGAGCCAAAAGTCAAGTGAGCACTGGATTATCTTTCCCGTTCTTCCCAAATTGAAGAAGAACCCTCTGTGTTGAAGGTACAGCTAGAGCTAAATTTACAGTTATAATAGTTAATAGAATCCCTACAGAGAGTTCCTTTATGAAACTAAAGTAAGTGGCAGCTTATATTTATTTTTTGTATGATGGAAAGGCAGCCATAACATATCTGCTTCTTTCAGGGTCTCAGTTTGAAGCTCTCAATTACTATGTTACCCTCACAAATGGCAACTTACATCCCATGGAGGTAGTGGGATATAAAACCCTTACATGTGAGTATCAATCCAAGATGCAACATAAGGTTTTATGTTATATAGTCAGACTTCAGTTTGTATAGCCATTGCTGATTCTCTCAGTTTCTTCTTCTTCTTCTTCACCCTTGGGGAGTTTCTCAAGGCTAACACAAAAAAAGTCCGGAATTCTAGTTAAACACGCAACAGAATCAGGGAAGACTCCAGCTAAAAGAAGGAAAAGGCTCCAGCTCATTAGGAAGTGTTACTAGTTAGCTGTATCAAATTCATAGTAACTGTCAAAGCTACTGGTATCACTAAAATCCATAGGCAAACTATGTATAATAACAATAAAATTGAAAAATTGAAATACATGAATACAGCACAACAAATGTTTACAAGACATGTAATGTGGCAATTTGATAAGTATCAGATACTATAGAAGGCACAAGTACAAATATTGGGGTATATATTAGAAAGTGTAGACACAAGACAAGATACCACAGTTGATGAGATCTTCAGCAGATGCAGCAATGATATGTGGAAACCCATGTTCACGATTACAAATAGTAGGGGCAGCAGTGATGCACCATCACATCCTGTCATATGCAACGGATGGAACAACTGTAACCAACCACTCCTGAATTGTAATGTTAAAAAAGGCAGCAAATAGGACATACATACAATCATGGAAACATGATATCCAGGCATGACTTGTAGTTTCTAGCAAAAGCTTTATACTCAAGAGTCAAGACAATGCTATGTCCTAAAACACTATAGTCTTATTCCAATTAGGTGGCTTCGGCTACACACTAGGACCGAATTTCTGCAGGTTAGACATACAAGGATCTTTAGAAAGAAGTCGCGTCTGGTAAATCAGGGAGAAAAGGAAGATAAAACTTGAGTAACTACGGAAGCTCTTCATGATCTTCACTAATTGCAGAATTAGCAAGGACTCAATTCATCCAGCACCATCTCTTGAAAATGCAACCTAAGTTCCTTCGACTTCAGACTGAAGAAGCTAAATACAACCGGCCGTTACCTTATTGTTGCTTAAACCTCACAAGCATTGAAACATTCACATCTAAACATAGGACTGAGCTGGGTTGGGATCTCCTCATCCCAACTTTCCTCACCTCCTCCCTTTGTGACCACGCGACATGTGGCAGCAAAGAGGGATGGTGAGGCTAGATAAGGGTAACCTGCATCTAGTCTCACCACCCTCTATGACTGCTACGTGTCGTGCGGTCTCGCGTCACCGCACCCCTTTGCCGTAAGAGGATACTATCCCGACTGAGCTACTGGTCATGGGTGGCAATCCGTAAATCCCCCAGGTTTAGTATTTAAAAAAGGATACTTGTTTAGAATAATGTTGATTTAATTTTTTGGAAAATATAGTGTCCCATTACTAAACATTTTCAAACTTCGTAAATTTTGCAAAAATATTGTACTGTATATTTTTATATTGTTTGTTAAAAGTATATTTTAATCAAAACAAAACAACCGAATTTCTTGTAACAAGAGTACAAGACTATACAGTTCACGATCTCTACAATGTATCATACAAGTTTAGATGTTTATGGTATAGACGTTATGTTTATTAAAGATAATGATATAATGGAACTAATTTTTTACTGTTACATATTATGTTATTTAGTTATTATACCTAATAAGCTGCAATTGCATCTTTGATTGATTATGTGAGAACTAATGATATTTCATATAGTTACTACTATTTTAAATTTGTGAGACATATAAGTTTTGAAGGATAAAAACGAAAAGCAACTTATCTAACAACATTTACTTTACATTTACATGTATGTTATTATTCTAATTTGTGTCGTCCCCCCCCCCCCCCCCCACCCAAAATAACTTGTTTTGATTTTACCAACTTAACATCGATTCCATAATATTCATTCAATTGTTTAAATTTAGTTTCTGTTCAGATATGGTCAAGTTTGACTGAGTTTCAGGTGCATTGACTTATATTTTTCATTTTGTCATTTTGAAAAACGTTGGTTTCTGCATAGGAGATTGTAAGAATGATAAAGAATCGAGTTCAATACCTTCACAAAAAGACAGAAAATTGTTCCAAGGGTGCTCTTAGACTCTTGAGATTATATAATAGGGTTGTTAAGCGAGTCGATGAACTGTTCCGGTTCGATTCATATTCGGGTCGAGTTCGTTCGTTAATTTTATTTAAACGAGCCAAATTCGAACACCTATTTAGGTTCGTTTAGTTAAACGAGCTGAACTGTTCGCGATTTAAGCAGTTATAGTGTTATCGAGCCGAACTCAAACCAATTTTAAAGCTCGTTTAGCTAAACGAACCGAAATGACAGTTTGTTTAGCTAAACGAATCCGAATTCGAAAACTTAGTATTCAGCTTGGCTCGTTAACACCCCTAGATATAACCTATACATTTTCTATGTATATAAGGAGAAGTATTGAAGTAATATACATCAAATGTCAACTGTAAAAACATATAGAATTTTGATAGAGCCGTTATGGCAACACCAAATTTGTCTATTTCTCGAGACGGGATCTCCTCATCCAAATTCACTCACCCCACTCCCCACCGCACGACACGTGCAACAGGGGTTGGTGAGTCTAGATGCATGTGATCCTCATCTAACCTCACCACCCCTCCTGATGCCAGGTGTCGTGCGGTGGGGAGTGAAGTAAGGGAATTTGGGGTGAGAGGATCCAAACCCCTATTTCTCACGCAAAGAAGAACAGAGACATAATAATTCCATCTTCAGCCTAAACAAATAACAATTCTTTACAATTTTGCATGGTTGAAACATATACAGTTATGCACTTTGGAAGCAGACCAATTGCTCAAACTTTGAAGCCTAAGTAGTTTAGATAACATGAGAAGGCTTCATGCAAAATATAAGTATACAAATGTTCTCCCCCTCCATACATGAGAAACCATGAGTCCTTCACAAACTACAATGACTAGCTTCATGCTTTGACATCCATTTGGTTCTGGAGCAGCTGTTACAATATGGCATTTGTGCTGCAACAGCTTAAATGTTATGCAATAAATGAATCGCGACGTTTCTTCAGACCTGCTGCTCCTTCTGGATTGCCTTTCTTCATCATGGCTACAAATTCATTGTAGTCGATTCGACCATCCTAGGATTTGATTAGAGGGACAAGGATAAGAAAGATAAGTGATGAAAGATATAAAGATATGAATATCAACTAATTATGAAGGTGTTCCAAAAGGACAAACAATATTTAACTTACATTGTCTGCATCAACCTCAGAAATGATCTCCTTGATGTCCTTCCCGTCACTCATGCCAAAGTCTCGAAGTGCTTGCTCTAGTTCTTCAACAGTTATGTACCTGCTTATGCAAATCGGATTAACAACATGTTGGTACTGTTTATGGAAAGAAAAGAACATGAAAAGCAAGAACAATGTTTTTAGCGTGGAAGTAAGTGCGAATGGCATGGATCAATGAAGTCTCTCTTTTTGCTAATTCATCCACGTCTTTCATGCTCCCATTTTGATACAACAACAACAACATTACTCCATTATATTAGAGGCTCCCGCCTATGGCGGGGTATGAAGGGTCGGATATACGTAACCATACTCATGTGCTAGAAACACAAAGAGTTGGTTTCCCGATGACCCATAATGAAAATTGCGTCAAGCTGTGTCGATCAACTGTTACTTCACAATATAAGAAGCGCATCCAATTTAGTGAATCATTTTGCTTTATTCCATCATATTCTAAAGTCAAGAAAGAGTGTGTCCTTGACTCCATTAGAAATGGAAACACATACAACAACATTACCCCATTGCCTTAAAGGCTTCCGCCTATGGCAGGGTATGGAAGATCGGATGTACGCAACCATACCCATGTGCTAGAAACACAAAGAGGTGGTTTCCCGATGACCCATAATGAAAATTGCGTCAAGCTGTGTTGATCAACTGCTACTTCACAATATAAGAAGCGTAGCCAATTTAATGAATCATTTTGCTTTATTCCATCATATTCCAAAGTTAAGATGTCCTTGACTCCATTAGAATGAAAACACATGCTCCCATTTTGATGTTATAATTAAATGTTGAAGTGCAATGCTCAAATACCCGCTGTTGTCCTTGTCGAAGTACTGGAAAGCGGTATAAAGATGCTCTTCTCTGGCCATCTTATTCAAGTGCACTGTGGCTGTAATGAACTCCTCATAGTCTATAGTTCCATTTCCATCGGCATCCGCCTGGTTTTTTTTTATATACATAGAATGTTTTAGGATTAACGCCAGAACAGGAATGGAAAATGGAAAAAAAAAAAGTTATCAGTAATAAGGTATGCAACTTACAGCTTCCAAAAGCTGTTTGACTTCGTATTCTGATAATTTAGTCCCTTGCTTTGCCAATCCTTGCTTAAGCTCTTCAAGAGTTATTGTACCGCTGTTGTCAACATCTATGCCTTTGAACATTTGCTTTAGCCCCATAATTTCCTCCTCTGAGAGGCAACCGGCGATAACCTGACAGTGTAGAAAATCAGGGAGGAGACTAGACAGAGTTTTATAGATTGAATGAATTCTTTTGGTTGCTGTTTAAGATAAAAGAGAGAACTTTATGAACAACTGAAAAGGGTTTCACAGAAATTCATCTATTAGAGTCAACTAGGTTCACATACAGAACTTTAGGGAAAGCAACTGAAACTAAAAACTATATTTGCTTGAGGATGAAGTGCGTGCAAAATCAAGTTTGATCCATATAAATTTCATTACCCTAAGAGCAACTTTCTTGAATTTATTCATTGCTCTGAACTGTTTGAGCCTATCCAAAACAGCATTATCAAGAGGCGTATCCGGTGCTTCTCCATCCTCTTTGATCCATGGATGATCTAGAAACAACATTGCAGTATGTTAAGGAACTCATCAAGTCAGTAAACACGTGTATATCATAAACTTTTTCCATATCAATAACAGAGTTTGCTTTTGCCTGTTCAAGATTTGTTTATGCCTAGAAGATGAACCTTGGGATTCTGGCAGAATGCGTTACAGAGCAGTGTATCAATGTTTTCATACTTACTTAGAACTTGAAACGCTGTCAATCTTTGCTTAGGATCAGAATTCAACATCTTCTTGATGAGATCCTTTGCTCCAGGTGAAATAGAAGGCCATGGATCAGATGAAAAGTCAATGTGCCCACGTAAAATTGCATTGAATATTCCATTTTCAGATTCTGTTACAGAAATAATCCATATACTTTGTCAAAGTTTGCACTATTGTCTGTTGGCATTTGTAATGAAAAGGAAAGAATGCAAGACCAGCATACAAAATTGTTCAAAAGCTAACAACATTGTACACCTAGCAAGTTATATTTACTTTTCTAGCAGCCTTCTGAAGAATATAGGGAAGTAAAGAAAGTATATGCAAATTACCTGCCCAGAAAGGAGGAACACCACAAAGAAGAATGTACAACATTACACCAATACTCCAAATATCAACCTCAGGTCCATACTTTCTCTTCAAAACTTCAGGTGCAATATAATATGCACTGCCTACAATGTCTTTAAACTCGTCCCCTGCAATACGAAGACTGCCGTCGTTATCTTCTCGAGTAACTTAAACAAGGAATGAATACAAAGTCAGAGCAGAATATATGTTGACACATTTTGGCACCTTAATATCTCAAGGGTTACCTATGAAAGAATCTTGACTGGAAATTGTATAGTTAAGTTAGTGTAATTTCATGAATCTTAAATTTACACATAAACATTTCATGGCCTGAAGATTTTGAAACAAATGTGACTAACTTATGCTAGCAGATGTGATCAATACCTTACACATGCCAAAAGCCATGAAGGTAGCAAATAGAGAGAAATGTAACAACTTTGGTATTACTCTCTATCCCTCCATCCCTTGTTTGCCTGACGTTCATCCTCCCCAGACCCTAACGATAGCTTTTGTTGTCGTTGGGATATACTAGGTGTGATGATGGTGATGATGATGATAACAACTTTAATAATAGTTTTTGTGGTGACATAGGCTAACAAAGAACAATGATGCAACCTACAATTTTCACACGACATGTTTATGACCATTTGCATATCGGGAGCTTCATATTTGTATTTACTGATTTTTCTTACTAACATACTAGCACGTGATATTCTTATTATTGTGTCATTTATTCAGGTACAGCCAGAGCCGGGGGTCTAAGCAAACTCTCTATCCCTAGGGATAGAGGTATTGTTTGTCTGCCGCTCACCCTCCCCAGACCCTAACGATAGCTTTTGCTGTCGTTGGGATATACTGGGTATGATGATGGAGAAGTTTCATGATCATAATAACAAGCGCATTAACCCTAACCCAAATTCATTAAAAAAATGAAACTAATCCCCTAATCTAGAAGAGAACATAATTATCTTAAGAAACCAAATTACTTTGAAATCAAGGACATTCGATTAAACAATAATGGCATGTTGAGCTTTAGAAAATGATTTTACCTTGCTTGTAAAACACAGAAAGACCGAAATCAGTGGCCTTAAGAGGAGAATTCTCATCTGAATTCAAAAGAAGGAAGTTCTCTGGCTTGAGATCCCTATGAATGACCCCCATAGAATGGCATGTATGCACAATCTGAACAATGGTTCTTAACAAAGATGCTGCAGCCCTTTCAGTGTAATGTCCTTTCGCGATGATCCGATCAAATAACTCTCCTCCAGCACACAATTCCATCACCAAATGCACAGAATGCTTATCCTCATATGCGCCTTTGAGCTCGACAATATTAGGCTGCCCTGTCAAATGATGCATGATCTGAACTTCCCTTCTAACATCCTCAATGTCCTCTTTGTTCACAAGCTTCCTTTTAGCTATAGTCTTGCAAGCAAACTGCTCTCCTGTTTGTTTATGTGTAGCCAAATGCGTGACGCCAAATTGCCCTCTTCCAAGCTCCTTACCAATGGTATAAAACGCACGAACATCCTCCATAGGACGGCCTAAGACCGTTCCTATGGGGCCTCCTTTGGCGGCTCCTCGTGCAGGAGATGCCATAGGAGGGGCAACAGGAGGAGTGGTCGCGTTATGCATGGATGACGCATTGGCACCATGCTCGGAGGCTTTGGCCACCGAGTCTCCTGTGCCAACTGCATTGTTATCATCAGATTTGCTCTGAGAACAGCAGTTCCCCATGAAAACTGGGGAGCTGAGGGAAAAGGAGGAAAGGAAAAAAAAAAACAAAGGTGGTATGGAGGGAGGGGCGTCGGCCCGCAAAGAGAGCAGAGAAGAAAAAATGGGGCGTTTTCAGAAAGAGAAAGGGATGAGTCTAAGGTGAAGGATGCATGTGATTGTAAGAGTTAGAGGTGTAGAAAGAAAGATGGAGGTTTGAATGAGGTGTTCATGTTAAGGATTGACGGTGAGTTATTTTAGGGTGCAAAGTTAAATACTCTTTCAAAAAATTTAAACAAATAACCTAATATAAGACCTTTTTCTATACCATTTCTCTTTTTGGTATTTGAGATTTGATAGATTGTGATATTATTTGTCGACATGTGTTCTGAGATGAGCTCAACGAAAATAGAAATCCTGTATGGAAAAGAAGGATAAAAGTTGTTTGATTCTGATTTTTAACACAAATACGAACCGTGAAAGCGTGGTCTAACGATTAGATGTTATACATATTATTTTTGGGAAAAGAATTTGGTAGATTTGAGGTAATACTTGAGGAAGCGGTTGTGAGAACTTCACGGCTAACAAATATTAGTAGTTTTTGGTTCCTAATGGGAGACTTGAGTAAACGGCTTGTACTGCTTGTAGTGATTGGCGCCAATGGATAAGCAGTCAATGGCTTATTGTATACTTGTATACACGTTTAGATACGCGTTTTGTTTACGGGATAATTGCTTTTATTCCTAATGTTTGGCATAATCGGCAATATCTCTTAATGTTTAAAAATACATCTTTATCTCTCTCATCATCATCATCATCCGTATCTAATATATCCCAACGACAGCAAAAGTTATCGCTAGGGTATGGGGAGAGTAAGTGGTAGACAAACAATACCTCTGTCCCAAAGGATAGAGAGTTTGCTTCCAGTGAGACCCCCGGCTCTAGATGTACCTGTATAAATGACATAATAATAGAGATATGATATGCTAGTGTGTTATTGAGGGAATTCAAGAAATAAGAGTCTTTCGATATTAAAATACACATAACATCCTTATCTCTCTTATGTTTGAAAATACACTTT
Source organism: Eustoma russellianum (assembly GCA_036186865.1). Lineage (NCBI taxonomy): Eukaryota > Viridiplantae > Streptophyta > Magnoliopsida > Gentianales > Gentianaceae > Eustoma > Eustoma russellianum. The sequence continues at coordinate 1,198,824 of AP025049.1, read as the reverse complement.
TACCTTCCTTGATTTAATTAAAAAAAATTATACGAATATATATAATAAAAATTGACTCTTTTGCTCATACAGTCTTCATCTTTTTCCTATCAACTCTTACTCACCACTCGAATTCTCTCCAACACAGCACACGTCTCTATCAGTTTTGCCTGAGCCCTCTCTCCCCTGCCCCGCCCCCACCAGCCACTGCCACCCTCTCCCCAACCCCGCCCCCATTGGCCGTCGCATAAGCCCCCTCTCCCTGCCCCCTCTCTATTAGCTGTCTCCCTTCACCCCCAAACACTAGCATAGACATACTATTTCCTCCCCTGTTCTGTCCCCACCAGCCGCCGCCTGAACCCCCTCTCCCCTCTCCGCCCCGCCCTCACTAGCCTCCGCCTCCCGTCACTTATCAACCATCACGGCAGCCAATTCACAACATTTTCTTCTATCAAATGAGATTATAACATATGTGGTGAAATGTTACCAAACTAATAAGCTATGACGTAATCTCATTGAATCATGTAAGGAATTTGAATAAGAATGTTTAAGAAAAAGAGCTCCATTGTAACATATCATCGCTTGTGTCTGAATATGCTTCTATTATATCTTGTGTCATTTGATGTCAATTTTTCGAATTTTATTTCTACTTACATGGAAATAGTAAACCCAACTTTATTCTAGATATGATACAGTCATATCTATATGTTACATCATTTCTTTCATATTAATACGCGACATCAAATAGACTTTGAGACTTGATAAACAATTGTTTTTCACGAGGGATATGTAAGTCATCATTGAGGCATGCGGCTGTCTTCATCCTGGGAAACCTCGTTCAAGTTATGATCATTAAAAGAAATATTTTATTTTTGTTTTAATAATAGCAGTTATAAACATAATCTTATACATTGGCTCAGGTCCTTTCACAAAGGTTCATATCAAGAGAAGCAGAAAGTAAGACAAAATATGAGGTCTCCAATCATGCATTACCACGTGTGTAAAAAGAGAAGATGTTTAAAAAAATTTTGATTTTAAAAAAGAGTTGCTCGTACACGTGGCAGCGTATAATTGGAAGCTTTATATTTTGCCTTACTTTATGTCTCTACTGATGTCAACCCCCTTTCACAATGGGTGTAAATTTGGAACCATAATTTAAATGAATGACAATAGTCTAAAAAGGGTAGGTGCAAGAATGTTGAAATCATGGTTGAATCATGTCTTGGTTTGGCTTATTCTTTCTATTTATTTTGCGTATCAAGGGATTTATATGTATACAAATTTGGCTTTATTTTGCGTATCAAGGGATTTATGTGTATACAAATTTGGCGACCCTCTTAATAGGCCGGTAAATGAACCAATTCGTTCAGTATGTTCAGCTCGAGCTCGGCTCGGCTAAAGGGTTAATGAACCGAGTTTGAACCATTTTTTTCTGTTCGAACTCTGCAAGTGACACCGTTCGTTTAAAGTGTTCGGCTCGTTAATATTGTTCGTGAGTTAAAGGAACCGAGCTTGAACACTTAAATATGTTCGTTTAAATAAACAAGCAAGCTCGGCTTGTTCCCTAAGTTAAATGAACCGAACTTGAACAACACGATGTTCGGCTCGTTTACAGCACTACCTGTGAACCAATAAAAATGGGTATCCTCAAGAACGGCAGAAATGCAAAACAAATAATTGCTCCCTTGTGGCCTTAATTCTGTTACTTTTTCCATTTTGTAATTGATGTCCTCGAGTTTTTTTTATATTGATTATTGAGTACTCCACTTCAAGAAAAACTCTTTTCAGGACACATAATAAAAGCATAATGTGCTTTCTTTATGGATCCACTGTCAGATTGGGTTTCAAGTGGGGAATCCAAGCCTAAAAAGTCATAGATCTTTAAAATGCTACACATATGAATCCACACACAACACATATTTGATGTGTGTTTTTAATAAACTATTAGTTTTACACTTGAACATCCATTTAAGTATCCAAGTTTAGCCACGGATCTTATATGATGTGCTCCCCCCTTCCACGGATAGAAATGAAAATAGTACTTGAGAAATATTTGGATCTGCAAGAACCCGGAGAGATTAGGAGAGTGCTAACATGATTTGTATCTTTCACGAAGCTTTTTAAGCTGAGACGGTGCAGACTCATGGAACCAGAAGTATTGATCTTTTGCTTGAGAAAAATGAAGAAGCAATGGTGAATAACTTATAGATTTGCAAAGACAAGTAAATAGAAAGAAAGAAGTCTAAAGTTTTCTCCCCTATCATGCCAGTAAAGAGGCCATCTCCGGAGGAAGTTTCACAAAATACGAAATAGGCCAAAACAGTTATCTTTTAATAAAGTTATAAGTAATGTCATAATGACTTTTAATGTGACCATGACTTTATATGTTATTTGAACACTTTTCTGATAGCGAAATGCTAAAAGACTTCATTTTTTTTTCCTCTAACAACTTTGAAGAGTATTTTAGATTCAATAAACACACTACTGATTCTTAACTACCCTTAAATTCAGCAAGAAAGCTCCATGTTGCCAATAAACTAGACATACTAAAACAATCCTTAAGTTACCTCATCATCTTTGTACCATTTTCATCTTCTTAAACAAAATGGATTTGATCCCTCAAATCAATCTTGTGAATCCTTCTCTTGATCACATGAATGATTCATACAGTCCCAAGTCACCAGAAATGAAGGCAAGTGATGATGAAGACGATTCGAGCTCGAACTCGAACTTGAACGATTTTGAGTTTGAAACTAGCAAGAAATTTGGTATGTACATACAATTTGTCTGTGTCTTGTTTTTCATTCTTTGTGTTTATACACGGTTATGACTATTTTAATATCAAAAGTTGTCTATTCTTATTTACTAAATTTCTGCACTAACACACTAGCGCACTATATCCATACTATTGTGTCATATATGCAAGTACATATAGAGTGGGGTTTCAATGGAAGCAAACCTTTTATCTTTTGGATGAATGTATTGTTTGCTTGCCGCTCACCCTCTCCAGATCATATCTATAACTTTTGTTATCGTTAGGATATACTGAGTATGTATTGTTGTTGTATACAATTTGATGATAATGTGTGTCATGTCTCAAATCTATTAGGTCGGGACAAGACAGGCAGTGAAAGAATGGATAGAAAAGGGAAACACGAACGAGGAGGATCTTTACCAGCAATGGCCTTTGCCGATGAGCTTTTTCTCAACGGCAAAGTGATGCCTTTGAAGCTACCACCAAGGCTTCATATGGAAAATCAACCATGCACTCCATCACCTCCAAGATCTCCAATTGCACTCAAAATCCCATTTTTCAATCGGCCTGCATTGTGGAATGATGATTTTGATCCATTCATGGTGGCTTTACATAATGTGGCAGAGGAAAACAGAGGGAGGAGTAGTAGCAATGCTGGAAAGCATCATAGGAGATCACGGTCGCATTCGCCTTTTAGGACTCACAATCCAGAATGGTGCAAGAAGGGCTTGGATATAACTTTGGACAACATAGAAAATGACCCTTTTGAGGTGGGGAAAAATGGTAAATTTGGACCAAGGAAGGGTACCCTTAAGGAGCCTAAGGGCAGAGCTTATGCAAGATGGGGTATTGGCCTAAGAAAAGAAACAGAGAGAAGAATAAGGCCAGTGGAAAATGACCTCGAGGGGCATAATGGGAAAAACACAAGGGGGAAGATTAGAAACCATGAAGGGGTGGATGTTTTGGATGACAAAAGCAATAAGGGTATTAGAGGGATTTTAGGAAGATATGCATCACTAGGGAAGGAGAATAATGAAGAGAAATCAAAAGGAAAATGGAGGGCAAGTTACTTGAAGAAGTTGAGCTTTAAGTTTAAGGGGAAAAGAGGTGGTGATAATGGGAAGAAAAGAGTGATTGAAACCACAAAAACTAATGTGGTAGAATACAAGCGTAAGAAACCCACTTTGCCCCTTTGTTTCAATGGATTGAGAGTCCAAGAATCATGAGATGAAGTTTTGGTTTCTAAATAATTATTGTCAAAATAATGAAATCAATTCTTTGTCTTTTTGTATTGCTTTGTAATTGCTGGAGAGGATAAATATACGGCTTATGGAGAAATATATGGCTTATATACTCACTCTTTGGAGGACATTCTTTCCCCCTTTTTATTGTTTGTTGTCTGGTTAAGAATATTTTCATGAGTTTTCGTGTACCTCTTCCATTTCGTAAAGAAGTTGTACATGTACCTAGTGTTGTAAATGAACCAAACCGTTCAGTTGTTCGGTTCGTTTGGCTCGAGCTTGAGCTCAAGCTCGGTTCGGATAAAAGGTTAATGAATAGAGCTTGAACACCTTTTTTCTGTTCGAACTCGGTAAGTGGCACCGTTCGTTTAAGGTATTCGGCTCGTTAATGTTGTTCAAGAGTTAAACGAACCAAGCTTGAACAATTAAATACGTTCGTTTAAATAAACGAACAAGCTCGGTTCGTTCGCTAAGTTAAATGAACCGAGCTTGAACAACACAATACTTGGCTCATTCGGCTCGTTTACCGAGCTGTACCTCTGATTAGTATTACTTTAGGCACATTGTCTTCGGAATAAAGGGCCATCAATTTCATTTTCTAAAAAAACAAAAAATAGTGCACATTGGTGAAGTACTAAAAGAATGTTTCTGGTGTACTATTCTTTGCGTTTGCGCAGGGATTGAGAAAGGGCTGGATCGTCTGGCGATCTGATGTACACATTCTTACCCTACACTTTGTACAAGAGGCTGTTTCTGCGGCTTGAACCTATGATCTTAGGATCACAAAACATCATGAATTGCTTGGTTTTACTGATGTTGGGTATTTATCCCCATATAAAGCAAGATCATAAATAGGATAAGTATTCATATGTGGTGGTGCAACCATTTCATGATGGTCTACAAAACAGTCACTAGTTGCCACTTTTTTCAAATTATGCAAAAATAATAGCAATGTACGAGACTAGTCGAGAATGTGTTTTGCTAAGATCAATGTCCCACTTTATTCGAAAGAATTATGGTTATCACATGAAAATGGAAATCTACCAACTGTATCATATGAAGACAATGCAGCCTGTATAGCTCAATTAAAATGAGGATATATTAAAAGAGATAGAAAAATACATATTTCACTAAAATTCTTCTACTCACGAGTTACAAAAGAACGTTGATATCGATGTGCAACAGATCGCGATCAAGTGATAAATGAATATATTTTTTTTATCAAAGCATTATCAACTGCAATATTTGAAAAATTGGTGAAGAAGATCATAATGCATCAGTTGGAAGATCTCAAGTGATGTTTGAATTAGAGGGTGAACTAATATACAAAGTATTATACACTCCTTTTTCTTTTCACTAAGATTTTTATTCCACTAGTGTTTCCCCTAGTAAGGTTTTTAATGAGACACGTTTTCTGTGTAATAATAGACATCTAAGAAAGAGTGTTATGAAATAACAATTGAAGTTGACGAGGTCGGATTGGTCCCGTCAAAGTAAAAGTAGAAATATCCGGAGCTAGGCCGTTAATAGCCGTTGTCCTTCCGTCAGACGTCCTCCAGGGAAACCTGAGAAAAGAAAGAACGCGTTAGGGTCCCAAGGCGCTGCCCCGGGAAGACCCTCCGACGCCCAAGTCAGCCACGGGCATTTTATGCGTAAGGCTTTAATTGAAGTATAGGTTTAATAAAACCTGTTTGGGGTCGGCCAGAGTGCAGGCCGAGCTGAGGTGAGAACAGCGGAGTGTTTTACTTGTGATGTGGACTTGTAATTTTGGCTTCCAATTTGGACCTGGAGCTTCTTACTGTTGGAGAAGCCTTTTTATAGCTGGCGAAGCTGGGAGCTGCGTGCCTCTGATGGTTGAAATGCTGACGTCTGGCCCGTTTGCATGGCAGCCGTGCAGCTGCTAAGGATTGCTGTACTGGCACCTTTCCTTCGTATGATTGACATCTGGAAAGGTAGATATTGCATGTGGACCACGTAGCATACTGCTCTAACTCTTGTAATCTGGCTGAGATCAATAATCAGAACCGTGTTCAAGAGCAGATCCGAGGCCGTGATGTGTCTTTCTGGCCGAGATGGAACTGCCGAGGACTGTTTCCTTTGGCCGAGCTGGGTGTATATCCGCTCTAGATGTCCCCATCATTATGGCCGAGGTGCCATTTTGAAGGGCGGAAGTGCTGGTCGTGATAAAATGCTTGAGCCAAGGTTCTGGCCGGGCTATTCCAGTTGGTTACTGTAGCTGTGATAAGATCCTTTGGCCGTGGTAAAGCCATTAAGCCAAGGTGAACCCTTTAGGCCGAGGTGGAACCCTTTAGGCCGAGGTGGAACCCTTAGTTCCAGTAGGGTACTGACCGTGTAGCCGGGATGGCGTGGGGCCTCTGTGGCCGAGCCGAAATACTTGTCCGCGTGGGACTTGGTCAGTCACCAGGCCGACCTGCGGCCCTTAGTCATTTTTATACTTTTGCTCTAACGTTGACTGTCATTGACTGACGGGTGGATTTTCCGGTATCATCAGAAGTGGATGTCCATACGTTCTCCACGGCCATATATAAACTTATTTAAGAATTTGCATCTTTCAAAAAATACATAAACACATTCTACTGTTCATTCTACAAAGGTACAAGAAACATTTGTTATTTAGAAGTGCGTAATTCATGTATATGTATTAAATTAGTTCATGTATCCTTGTATAGAGTTTTTAAATAAATATGTGGTCCACATGAAATAGCTCAACTGGTTCCGGGTAAGATTCTTGAAAGAGAGGTCAGAGTTTCGATTCTTGCCAAAGGCAAGAGAGCCCATTTCCAGCAAATGCATAGTGTGGGAGCTTCCTTGGCCTGTAGGCTAGCCTGCAGTGCTATGGTGCTCCTTATGCAGACTACTGTGTATATGACCAAGCTCCTGCCAGCGGGCCGTTAGGTACCTGATTTACATCCCTACACTACTTTTAGGACTGGATGTGGCAAGTGTGTATATGAACAAGCTCCTGCCAGCGGGCCGTTAGGTACCTGATTTACATCCCTACACTACTTTTAGGACTGGATGTGGCAAGTGTGTATATGACCAAGCTCCTGCCAGCGGGCCGTTAGGTACCTGATTTACATCCCTACACTACTTTTAGGACTGGATGTGGCAAGGACCCTTACTGATTGGGGTTCAACCTTTTTTAAATAAATACATGGTATGCCACCTTCATTTGTATCTTTGAAAAATACTTCAATATAATAACATTCCTCTCTTACTTTTACCTTATTTCTCTACTGTGTACTACTTTTCTCCTATGGATCACTATCCATTATATATACATTTTTATTAGTTTCACAACAATTTAGGGGGCATTTGGTTCGTATTTGTGTATCGAAATCGGAATCGGAATGAGTATGACAATATATTGAGTTTGACATTATTTGGGCGTAAAAGTCATATTTGTTTGGTATTGAAATGAGAATGAGTATGATTGACATTGATGGTTTTTCGAACGTATCGGAATCAAAAGATGTATCGAAAGTGGTCAGTCAGAAAACTGGTCAAAAAAATTTGACCAGTCAGAATAGTAACCTGTCGGCGGCGGTCGGCAGTGGCCGGCGACGTTGACCGGTAGGAGCCTTTGACCGGCCTGTTTGAGCATTGGGGTTGGGTGAGGGCAGCCGGGTGGGTAGAGGGTGGTCAAACTCGAAACATATACCCCATATTGAAAGACAATGGAAGATGATATATCAAAAAACGATATTCATTATCAAATATTCGGATATCAATCCGAAACTCATACCCTCAATTTTAACAAAGTACTCTAAACTCATAACTCAATGAAGAAACCCCCAACCAATACCCTCCTATAACCATTAGAGAGTCGCGTGGGGCGGTTAGATAGCAACATACACTTGGATTAGAAAATTGGTCTTGCAGCAAGAAAATTGGTCGGAATCTTTATCCAAATTTTAGTAAATTTTCTCAAAAAAGAAAAAAAAGAAAAAAAAAGAAAAAGAAAGAAAAAGAAATGGAGCAAATCAAATCCATCCACATCGCTCCTAAGAAAGTCGCGTTACAATCTTCGGCAGAAGAACAGAAATACCTTCCCCTGCTGTCTTTATTCTCTTCTACTTTTAGTTACCAATCTCTGCCTGCCTTTCCCGTCTGATTTTTATCCAATTTCAAATCAAATTCTACTTTCGGATAATTCATAATCAGCTCTTCTTTCTATTGATTGAGTTCACGGTAATATTTTTAAATTAGAAAATTTTCCTTTATTTTTACTCTGTGATTGTTATGCTATAAGCTGAAAGTGTGATCATGATCTATTTATGAAGTGGCGTATGTTATTTTTAGTGTATTGTATGGCATGGAGCTCAGAGTGTCAGTGTAAGTATCCAATTTGAATTATATTACCATGACTGTTTATTATTTTAGATAAAGAAAGAGGGTTGCTTTTTGGTGGGAAGATTTGTTTCCTATTTGCCTGATAAAGGGTTGATAAAGGGTTTTGCTAGTTCAATTGATGGTGATTAATTTTGTAAATTTATGAAATTTCTGAAGTTGGTTTTGGTGGTTCTTGATTGGTTTATTGGGCTTTTTGGAGTTGGATTATCATCAAATTGGAAACAATTTGGTTGAACGCACACTGAGTGGTGGGGATTTTTGTTCTTGCATGTAAACCATTGGACTGCAAAGTTAGATGGTTTTGCTTAAAGTAATTACTTGCATATGCAGCCAATATGAAATTCCTTCTGCGTGAATTTATGTGACCTTTTTGACTTAGTTTCAGATTAACCTGGTCATCAAGGGCCAGTAGGGGATGATGGAACAGTATTCATTTGTTTGTAAATGTAAGAGAAATCACAATTAAGTTTATGTACAGGGGACATGTTGATTTTAATATATACAGTCCTTGCGAAAAGATATGCATAATGAGCTCACATTTCCTCTAGAGTTTGAGTTCTTGGTCAGATGGTGTCCCTGAAAAATAAATAAATGATGATGCCCATGATTGCCTCTTTTTTGTTTTTTTTTTTTTTTGTTTTCTTTTATCCGTTCCTTATATAAACAGAAACCAGATTTAGGTGCTCCTTTGTCGTTTCTGCTGTATATGAATGAATTCATGTTGTTCTTACAGCAGCTCTGTTTGGGTATGCAATGTGAGGGACCTGTTATCTCTCTTTATTTTTTCCTTTACTTCTTAATTACATTATTCTACTAGAGTGGCTTTTAAAGCCGAGCATTCCCTCTGTCCCCTTAGTTGCATCATCCTATTAACTAGATTTAAACATTGAACACTCTGAATCTTAGTGGTCAAATTCGCACCTACTATTTCCTGAGGGGGTTGTTTCTCTATGTTCCAGTTGACACTGATGAAACATATTTGAAAAATTGTTTCAAGTGCTAATGTCCGGGTTATATTGCTCAATAGCATTTGAGAACTTCTTGTTACCTTTCTTCTGTCATAGTTAAAAGATACTCTGTTAGATTCTTCTTGTGTAGTTCTAGGGAAAAACATGTAATGTATATGCAAACTTATGAAGTACGAAGCTCTAGATAAACTGCTTGACAGATATTAAATTACATATGCAATATAACTCAGAATCGCCATTCCTTCGTGCTCAGAAATTGAGGGGGGAAATCAGCAAAATATCAAAGTTTTCAATTATTTATGGTAGTCTTTTAAATCTATCTAGGAACATGAGCCTTTATTCTACTATGTACTGTCCCTTGAATTGGAAAACATCTTTCTATGTTTCCACGTGATGTTAATGAGATACATTTGACAAAAATGTTGTTTTACAGCTGATGATCTTCGTTCGGAATTGTATTCTGCTATTGCATTTCAAAAGTGATCAGCACTTTGAGTTCAACTTACTGAAGAATTATTATCTATAGATACTTCCTCCTGCTCTAGTCTGGAGTGAGATTACAACATATAGTTTAGCGTATAATGTACATACTCAAAATTTGATGACACAGTGGATCAGATTGCCCAGTGCAGTTAGAGAAGATAATTTAGCAGGTATGGTATCTTAATTTTCCTTCTCATTTAGAATCATTCATGTAAGTTGGATTGGGTAGAGTTGAATAGCCGATAGGGGTCATTTGCTAACTTCCAGTTATTCTTTATGCTCAAGTTTTGTTATTTAGCCATTATCAATTTGAACTCTTGTGGCTAGTGCTGGTTAGGGTATCTTTTGGTTGGGTGCCAGATTTAGAATATGCTAAAGGATCTTTGTTTTTGTTAGGCAGTTGACTAAAACTGGTTCTTTGTTTTTTTGAAAAGCTGCAAATGGTTTTCCGATAATGTGGTGGTTGTCCTTCTAGAGGTACTTTGAGAATCTCTGTAGCCTGAACCTTTAGTGGTACTAACATGTATGCCATTACTTTCTTTCCTTGTCCTTTGAGAAACAGTTCCCCAGACTGCTGTATCTGTGTATGTGTACCTTTTCATTGTTCTGTTCGTTAACAAGGAAGAATAATTTCCATAGTTGTCCTGTTATTACTGTTGCGACAATTCCTATTATATGTGTTGTTGTTGTTGCTGCTGCTTACTTGTCCTGACAGTCAAGATTTATTTGTGTTGTTGTTCCTGATAATGATGATTATAGTTTCTTAACAAAAAGTGGAAAAAAGGCAATTGATAAAGACACAGCCTTTTCATTTTAAGACCATTGATTCTCACTTCATGGTCATTCTTGTCCATTGAGCAAACAAGATAGGTGGGTCTTTATCATTTTGGAGGTTCTCTTTATTGATTGCCCAAAAAAGAGAAGAAAGAAAGCAGCTTCCTATGAGTTTCTTTTATCGCTTCCATGCCAACCTTTTGTTTTCCTTGTTTTTTCTGTTGTTGTTGTAGTTCTGTAAACAGCTTTGAAGAACCACCAGGAAGAGCCACTCTGCATTCATGGCGTTGCATCGTGTTCTTGCCCTAACTTAGAATAACCCAATGATTGATGTTCCTTGATAATTTTTCTTGTGCTCTGCTCTTTACTTGGATAGGTGTTATGACATATTAATGATTTTATCCTTTAATTTAGATAATCACGTGGCATGAGGTCGTTTGAAAATGATGATAGGGTGGACATCGAAACCGGACCGCTGGAGAAAGAGAAAGAACGGGAACCTAAAATTAAGCCAGTTGTGTTACCCAACAAAGCGCTTATCTCTGGCTTTGCATATTGCATTTCTTCCTGTAGTATGATATTAGTTAACAAGTATGTCCTCTCCAGCTACGACTTTAATGCTGGCATATCTTTGATGCTGTATCAGGTAGAGTGCACCTAGATACGGGAACACAGAAGTAATTACTTACACAAGGATGACATGTTTAGTATCAACCCTTTCAATTGAGAATATTCATTTATTTTACCATTTACTAACTCACGATCAGATCTCCTTCTTGCTAAATGGTTGCAGAATCTTGTCTCGGTGATAGTTGTTTCAGTTTTGGGCTTTGTTGGAGTAATTGCAACCGAGCCACTCACTTGGAGATTGATTAAGGTTTGGTTGCCTGTGAACGGAATATTTGTTGGGATGCTTATTACAAGCATGTTTAGGTATGATTTTATTTACCTTCTATCACCATCCACTATCCTCTGTGTCATCATTGTGCATGTCTTGTCTCTCAGGTTCTATTTGAACTTCTCCTGGTTCTTAAGGTGGTGGCCCCTTCTCTAGTTTTTCATTCTTGGTTTCAGTGAGCTTCTGCTGGCATAAAACAAAGAGGATGGCGATTGAGTTCTTGCAATAATCGGAAGTACATAAACCAAAGATAATATCACTAAGACATAGAACATCTTTAAGGCTGGCATTGAGGGCTTTCCAAAAACAAGGGAAAATCCCCATATAGGTTTTGGTCAAAGTATACGAACCATAGTTCCTGGTTTTATTTGACTGGAGTTCTAGAGTTTGAGGAGTTTAATTTAAGAGCAACTTTGAACCAGGTTAAAGTTTCTAGGTTTAAGTTATCCCTTCAAACTTTTTCTTGTATGCTTGTTGTTTTATCTTTGTCAAATTATCACAGCATCTGGACTTGTAAGCGTGTATAATTGTCAATCCTGTCAGGGACATATATAATTCTTTAGTGTTTGTAAGTCGGCGAATGCATGTATCTATATGTATAAGCTTTTTTTTTCCTACTAATCAAAGAGGTGATTATCAGTGAAGGATCTCTCTCTCTGCCACGTCAAATTACTGCATGGTTTTGAAGCTTATACAAGGTGTTATTCTAGCACTCCAAATATCTTGATATCAAATCCATGTTCTTATTTTACAGTTTGAAGTATATTAACGTTGCAATGGTCACGGTCCTCAAGAATGTAACCAATGTGATAACTGCAGTTGGTGAAATGTATCTTTTCAATAAGCATCACGACAACAGGGTTTGGGCTGCTCTTTTCCTAATGGTATATACCGTAGCTGCTGATCATTAGTTATTTTTTTTTCTCTCTCAAAGCACACTTCGATCTATTATTTCAGTTAATGAGAGGGATCAATTTTTGATGATAACCCAAGTAACCAATGTAATACTCTATCAACCCCGTTTTTTATTTTTGAACCATCAGAAACTTTTCCATTTCATAAATGTCAAGAAAAAGACAATTGCTTTTCCATCTTGTCCTCACTAAATGGACACATATCAGGAGCAAATCGGGTAGTAGAATCAATGTTCTGATCTCAGTTGGCTCAAAATAATAGGGTATACCATAAGTTTCCATTTGAGTGAGTCATCTTGAGACGATGTCTCATGTTATTGTACAAACAATTTGGAAAAGGAAGTAGTTATCATCATTAATGCCAATAGAGATATAGTAATTTTTTTTTTGTAAGTTAGAAGTTTCACATATAAACCATGAATAGGCGTATTTACAAAAGATGTTGCTTTAAAAGAGCAACAACAAGTTTAGTTTGAGCAGAATACAGGTGCCTTACAATGAACTTTCCAAATCTAGTCCCAACTTTTACAAAAAGTTGCTTCAGAATATATGCCCATCTTATACAACATATGATTCTAACAAAACATAAACTATTGCCAACCCTTCTTTCATACGTACATATCCAAAAACCAGTATCCAACCACAAAGGCAAGGATAAGCTACACCGTAAGAAGAGAGTGGGATGTGAATATTTGGACAACAAGGACGAAATACTCCGCAGAGCTTTCAGTAAATAATATCCAAGACCCCCAACTCCTGACACCATTAGTCTTGAATTACTGCAAAAAAAAAAAAGGGGGGGGGGGTTTGATAAGTACACCCACCCCATGAACCAAAATAATAAGCACCCCATGGGCTTGACAGTAATATTGTGATCCATCTGCTAAAACATGTGATGTATTACTTCAGTTGTTTTGTATTTCACTCGTACATTGATGTTAAATACAATTTTTGCACCTTTGGTGGCCAAATATGACCTTATTAATTGCAGAATCCAAAATTTTTTGTGAAAGATTTTTAGTCCACAATCTCAAAACCCTTTTCTTGAACTAACTAATCTATTATTTCGAGATGGTTAGCCATTCGAATTGAGTACATTGATTTGTTTTCCCAGCTTTTATGAATATATTTACCAAAGTGTACTTATGTTAGCTGCTGCTTTCATAATTGAGATTCTATTTGTGTGGTTGGTGCTAGGTTTTAGTTATGTGAACTGGGGACCTTCTGTGAGACAATGGTGATAATACCTGATGTCTGTAATTCCGCCTAAAGCCAAATGGAATTTTAGGAATGCAATGAATTCTACACACAGAAAAAGATGTCTAGTGAAGCTACTTGGACATGAAAATGATTCTTGTTTTCTTTATATGAGATTTATTCAGAACGAAGCTTTTATATTTCCTTAAATCTCTTCATTTTTTTATTACTTTTTCTTGGTGCTGTGGGAGACTGTATAGATTCTTTTCGGGGAATTGTAGTGCTTATTGGATCTGTAGGCTTTCAAAATGTGGAAAAGGAGTTTTGTCAATCACCAATATATCAATTCAGTCTTTGATGAGAGATGCCTATTCTGCCCCCTAGTGGCTGGTCTAACTACTGTTGTACGCATGGCAACTGGTGAAAATTTAACCACTGCTCTTTTTATTCCTTTGTTGCAATCAAAGTAGCTTTGTGATGAAGCCCATAATAAACTGTTCTTCAGTTACCTACAAAAAAAGAAATGTTCTTCAGTTAGATTTTGGTCTGGCCTTATGTACATGTTTTCTAAGCTTTTACCAAGAGGGATGTGAGAAGTGACTTGAACATAATTTTGTTTATGCAGGTTATTTCAGCAATCTCTGGTGGGATAACGGATCTCTCATTTCATGCTATTGGTTATACCTGGCAGATTATGAATTGTTTCTTGACAGCATCATATTCTGTAAGGACGGAGGCTTTATTCTTTCATCCACAGAACTTGCACTGAACATTTTCTCTTATTCTGAATTTTTCCTGTTAAAGCTGTTGTCAATGAAATTCTTCTGTGATGCTGACATCATTTTCCTGCAAATTTTATTTTTACGAATAATCTAATATAGCTCAATGTGATAGTCTAATGAAACGATGATGCTTGTATGTTCTTACAGTGACCTGTTCTAGTCTGACAAGTTATAGAACTTACAATCCATCTGTCATCCCTGTCATAGAAAAATATCTTTACTCAGACAATGTTTTTTCTGCTACGAGCTGGCCCACTGTATTTCTAAATGTGGAATGTGCCTGTAGTTGGTTTTGGGTTTGGCCATTTTGTGTGCTATACTATTCTAGAAAGATTATTGGAAGTGTTAAATTACCGTTAAAATCTTAAGCTGTTAGATAGAAAAGTAGTTTACCCTTAAAACCGCCCTCATGTGTGGACTTACCGCATGTGACTGTTGTGCAATAGACAGTAGCACTAGTATTTTGGTTCAGAAAGTGGGACAGCAAGATTGAAACCATGACCTCATGCTCCAATATGATGTTAAATTATTGTCTCGTCTAAAAACTTAAAAGCATAAGCAGTTGAGCTTTTGAAGAGAAGGATAGTTTAAATTTATACACTTAACAGAAAAGGATATTTGTCAAAGATGATAAGACGTTGTACTAGTGATGAGGAATACATATCCTCTGGCCGACCCCTGTGACTTCCCTTGATGCTTTGGCACACACCAAATATGTAATAGCGGAAAAGGTACAAAGAAAAGCCCCTTACAGAGCAAAGCTACAAATGATCTATAGGCATATAGAAGAATGCCGGATGATCTTTCCTTGCTTGGGTTTTTCCATGCAATAGTTTAACATCGAAAAAACTGTTTCTGGTTGGTTATAACTTTAAGTTGCGGAGAAACCAATATTCGTAACATGAATTTAAAATTCAAGGTAAAAGCTCTAAGCTTGCTGAAATATTCTGACTTCTCTTTGTTTTTTCCTGAAGTATTAAATCTGGATCATTGCACCTTGGTGGCACTGAGAAATAGATGTGAAAATCTTGCGCCTCCCCAGATTTTCTGCATATGACATCTTTTACTTGTGCTGTTCTTATCTCATGTGATGTCCTTTTTAATGACTCATAATAAGGTATCGTGTCTTGCAGTTGACATTGCGAAGAGTGATGGACACTGCTAAGCAAGTCACCAAATCTGGAGAACTAAATGAATTTTCAATGGTGCTGCTAAATAACACCCTCTCATTGCCGTTGGGCCTTATCCTAATATTTCTGTTCAATGAGGTGGATTATCTTTCTAGAACGTGAGTTTGCATTTCTTTGTTAATTTGACAACACTATGGACCTTTGAAGTTTCTTTCTATATGCTGAATAATATGTGCTGACATTTTCTTTTTATATGCCGAAAATATGCAGATGGTTGCATATTAAGTGACATGTATGTTATGGCATTTCTTAAATAATGACCACGGAATTTAACCAGTCAAACTACTTGCATTGTCTTATTTTGAAGAGACACAAGTCTTTTGAGCTACTGAAGTTCTTTCGTCCAAAGATGTATTGCAACAAGTGCTGAAGAAATTTACTTTTCCTTTTTGCCTTTAAAATTGTAGGCCACTTTTAAGGTTGCCTAGTTTCTGGTTGGTTATAACTTTAAGTGGATTTTTGGGGCTTGCGATCAGTTTTTCATCTATGTGGTTTCTTCATCAAACCAGTGCAACAACATACAGGTAGTAATATGTTTCAAGACTAAGCTAGTTTTGTTGGGAAACGTCGTATACATTCTCATAATTCATGACTTCCATGTGCAGTCTTGTGGGGTCACTCAATAAGATCCCGCTTTCAGTAGCTGGCATTCTTCTGTTTAATGTCTCAACTAGCATGGAGAACGCTGGGAGTATATTCTTTGGTCAGTATCGGTTACTCTTGTAGACCTAAACAAGCAGAAAAGACAAGTAAATAAAATGTACTTTGTCACACATTTGAACCTCTAATTTATACTGCATTTTGCAGGTCTACTTGCTGGTGTGTTGTTTGCTAGAGCAAAAATGCGTTAGAGGTGTGGATACATGTATGTTGATGTAACTTTGTAACCATATTTTTGAGAGCTTACATATCAAGCATTAACGCACTTTTCTTCAAGGGAAATTCTTCTTTCGTTCATATATTCCCTTGTTTTCAACCAAGTGGTGTTGTAATTTATTTCCAAGCTACAGAGCTCTAATGTTGAAGGGAATGACCTTTTAAGTTTTTGGAAATTTTGAGGCCATTTGCTTGCATCCATGATGTTTATATGTGTCCTGTGTATTTATACTTTTAGTTGTGTGTCCAGTAAAGAGATCCATGCAAGAACTTTATGTTGGCCTCAGACGTGTTTTCATTTGGTTTACATCACTGTTATGATTTATTGAGTTTGCTGTTTATTATTTTCAGTAAGAAGCAACTTTATCTACGAATTAAAAAAATGTTCAGCTAAGAATTTGTGTGTTGGAAGGTCTTATTTTCTCACTGGAAGCAAACTCTCTATCCCTTAGGATGGAGGTATTGTTTTTCTGCCTCTCACCCTCTCCATACCTTAGCGATAGCTTTTTCTGTCGTTGGGATATACTGTGCATGATTGTTGTTGTTGTTGCATGCCTCATCCTTTCTCCTTTATGTATCGTTTTATGAGAAGGCTGTCTAGATTTTGTTATCTTGTGAAAAGTTGTTTATGACAGATATGAACCAGTTGCCTTAAGGGCAACGAGTGATCTGGTAAGCAGCAGTGTTTGTGCAAGTAGAAGTGCTAGTTATAAGGTAGTATGTGTGCTCTTTTGACAGTTTGTTGATGCATTTGGTGCTACTGATTGGTAAATACTAATGTACCAAGCCCTTTTGAGTTTTCAGTATTTCTACCACCCTTATCCCACCTTCTATTCCCCCCCCCCCTGGTCCCCGCCCAACCCCCTAACCCACACACACAAATAAGAAGAAAGGAAAAAGTTGGGACGTTCCCACAGTTCATGTTTGTGATACAATTTCAAGATACTGGAGTATTGTTCCAGGACATATGGAAGCTTTTTATTACATGTATTACATATGGGGGTAGGGTGTGGTAAGAGCTTAGTATTCTCGACTCTTGAGTAAGGCTGTTGAACGAACAGAACAGTTCGCGAACTGTTTGAGTTTGGTTCGTATTCGTTCGGTAATTATTTGTTAACGAGCCAAACTCGAACAGGTATTTAGGTTCGTTTAGTTAAACGAGACAAACTGTTTGCGAACTATTCTGTTTGATTAAACAGTTATAAGGTTATCGAACCGAACTCGAACCAATTTTAAAGTTCTTTAAGCTAAACAAACCGAGCCGAACAGTTAGTTTAGCTAAACGAATCTGAATTTGAAAACCTAGTATTCGGTTCGACTTAGTTCGTTAACACCCCTACTCTTGAGAATGGTGTGTTCAAGTTACACGTCATTTCTGAATGTAAAGTGGATGTTGAGGTAGGGGTACAAATAGTTGAGCTGAATCTAATCATTTTCTATTGAATCAGACATTAACTAAATAAATATGTTTAAACTCACCTTGAAATAGGTTTGCGAAGGTTCAAGATCAGTTTGTTTATACTCGAAGAATCTTACTTTCACTAAAGCTTAAACTAATACTAAGTTGTTTTAGTGTTTGAAATGAATCTACATTTAAAATTTAAGTATGGCTTCTCGAGTCTCCATATGTAAAATCCTAATACACAATTAAGTGTGTTACTACATATAATCAACTACCCAATTCATATCATATAAAATAAATATATATTTTTAAGTTATATATTCGCTAAACAATTGAATCAAATCATATCATGTTCGATTTTAACTTGTTTCTTTTAATGTTCGAAGACAAACAACTTTTCTAATGTGACGCGGTGTATTTTTGGAAGGATATTCCCCCCCCCCCCCCCCCCCCCCTCCTTTTTTGGGGATTCTTATTTTTGGACCTGTCACAACATTTTGATAACACTTCCCTTGTATCATTCACTTTTTATTTTCCTTGGAATTTTATCCTGGTGGCAACGGCCATTCCTGGTCCGGGGGACTCTACCGGCTCAGCCCCAATGAGCATTGTGGATGATACAAATCAGGAGTTCAGATGCTTCATAGGTTAGGTGATGACTTATGTAGTGACCCACACAAGGTGTCCCCTGCAAATCATGTCTTCGGCCTAGCTGGAATACCCACACTATGCGTGTCTCTGGATTCGAACTTTTGATCTCTTGGAACAAATCTCAACCTAAGTAACAACAATAACGCTTACTGGAGAAAGTTTTTGCTTTTTAGGCCAAGATGGGGAATATTCCTTTGCTTTTTAGACCAGATTTTTGGCTTTTTATAATATAGTTAAAGAAATGGAATAGAACTACTAAAGAAAAAGAGAAATTGTATATATCATTCTTTAGCCTAGTCTAATGGATGATATTATACCATGCATAATAAATTTCAGTAGACTTATGTCACCAAATAGGTTAGACGAATATAATATCTTTACTAGAAAGAAATACTTGATTCATTTATTTATCTTAAATGAATTTAGTTTTGAAAAGCAAACCAAATTCTGAAAAGTAAACTAGGGAGTAAAAGCACTAACTATTCTATTAAATTTTCTTATAATCGGCAGATAAGTTTCTTTTTTTATATGGGAAAACGTGACAATTGGTTGGAGGTAGCCTTTTGCTTTGTATCTAAATCTTTACAGTCATAATTCCATTTCTCTTAAAAGTTAATGACAAATGTATTTTTGTTAATTAATCATTTTATCTCAGACATAAAAGTTATACAATTAGGCCATGAAAAAAGCTACTAGGTCAAATGCTAATAAGATAAAGATGGATAAAATGAGTGTTACTATAATAGAATTCATAAAAATGACCACTATTAATTTAAATATAATTATAATTTTTTGATTTGACAAAGCCCACCCAGAAATTAAGGATATGCTCGGGTTAGATTTGTTCCAAGAGGAACATGTTCGATTCTAGGAGCTCAGTTTGCAGTGTAATGGGTCTTTGTGTAAGACCTCACTAACCTAGAAGTCTACTGAACTCCTGATTTATATACTCTACAATGTTCTTTAAGACTATGATGGTAGGTCTTTAAGGCCATAAATTTGGCCTTTGCTCCCAGAAATTATGGATATACTTGTAGTGGTCGTGATGCAACAAAATTGATTTTATCAGATAAAGACTTTTTACCGGAAAAGACACCTTTTTATTGATGAAACAAAATTGATTTTGACTCAAGGCTTCCAAGTGGTTTGTGGTACATTTGACGGAACAATTTTTTGTAATTGGAAAATACAACAAAAACATTACCTCATTATTTTATAGGCTTCTGTCTATAACGAAGTATGAGAAGTCGAATGTACACAACCACACTCATATGTTATAAACACACATATTTTATTTGCCGATGACTCATATAATAATAAAAAGGTTGCGGTCAATAATATTCTCGATATAAGTTTAAAAGAAAACATACAAAACAAGATTCTTTGCATCTTTTTTGTTATCTTATTTATAATTTTTTATGTATCATCACTTGCGCGTTTAAATCTTCAACACGCTTGATTAATAGTAAATTGCAATGTTTTCTTTAAATTGTGTCATTATTGAATGACACCTGGGGGTATGCATAAACGACAATTAGAAATGAGCAAAACGCAGGCAGCCAAAAATCATCATCATCAGGACCCAGTATATCCCAATGACAGCAAAAGCTATCGTTAGGGTCTGGGAAGGGTAAGTGGTAGGCAGACAATACCTCTATCCCAAGGAATAGAGAGTATGCTTCCAGTGAGACCCCCGACTCTACCTGCATAAATGACATGATAATAGAGATATGTTGTGCTAGTGTGTATTTTAATCTCGAAAGTCATTTCTTTGTATTTCTTGTATTTATTTGTATTTGTATTTCTTGAATTTGACAGTAATATGACAGCTTATTTTATTTCTGAGTTTGGGAACATAGTGGATTACATCTGTCTGTTCTACAAACTAAGTTATATTTGACCATCATCACACAGTCAACGCCATAGATCCATATCAAATCTGGCCGTACAGTCAATGAATCATATATCAGATCAAGTGGTATTATGTTCAAATATCTGCATTTTACAATGGTTCGTTTTTGTCACCTTATAAAAGAAAGGTTTCTGGTGCACTAGGCTATCGTGTTTGTGCATAATCTAGTAAAAAGCTGGATCACTTCACGATCTGATGTATGCAGACTTACCTTACAATTTGCATAAGAAGCTGTTTCTGTGGCTTGAACATGTGATACAATGTCACAAAACAACAATCTTACTATTTGTTGTCACCTTATATCATATTTATCTGCATATGCATATATTTATATGTATATATATCCGTGTGTGTGTATATATATATGTATGTATACGTGTGTAGACACGTACACAACACCCCATGGCAGAATAGAAGGAAATCTTGTTTCACATTTATAAACTTGATTGAAAGAGCGTATCTGGTGCACTAGGCTCTTCCGTTTGCGCAGGCTTCGGAGAGTGATCGGATCGCTTTGTGATCTGATGTACGCAGCCTTACCTTACACTTTGTGTAAGAAGCTATTTACGCGGCTCGAACCTATGACCTTAATGTCACAAAACAGTGATTTTACCACTTGTTTCAAGACATCCTCATAAGATCGATTGAAAGCATTCAGCTAAAAAGAGTGTAAAAATATAGAAACTTTATTCAAGTAGAATGACTTATATTAAAGAACCATAACTATTTAATTTCAGCTGGTGCTTTTTTAAGGCTAGACTTAACAAGGAGTTACTATTGAAACGATATTAATAGTTATATACAATTAGTATGTACATATAGAGTCGGATGTCTTATTGGAATCAAACTCTCTATTTCTTGATATGGATGTATTGTTTGATTGCCTATCACCCTCCTCAGACATTAACGATACATTTTGTTGTCGTTAGTATATATTAGTTATTATTGATATTGTTGTTATACAATTAGCAAGGGGTTTGACAAGGTCTAAAAAGGAAATGTTTAATCAAACTTAATTAAAATACTAAATGTTCACCTACTGGGATTTTCGGGTTAAATTCGACAAGGGTCTTTTCATTTAACTATTACTCGCTAGAGGTTCATAATATCTGGACAGACCCTTGTTTATTTTGGGATCGGGATCCTCCGACCCTGTTCCCTTCACCCCCTTGAAACCGCCTGCCACGTGGCACACAGGGGGTGGTGAGGCTGGATAAGGGTCACCCGCACTCAGTCTCACCACCCTCCCTGTGTGTCACGTGTCAGCGGGTCATTTAATACCCTCCTTAAAGGGGGTCAGGAGATCTGTTCCCTTTATTTTGTACGTTTGTATTCTCTAGGAGAGGAAAAAATTAATGCCATATGTTCACATTTCATAAGTAGTTAGTTTCTTTAAGTTTATATTATAAGTTATACCAAGTATATGATCTTCATTTTTCTACTAAGGACTACTAATATATAAAAAATCCAATTCTGTTTAGGTGTACCATCATCTTTTTTTTTTTTTTTTTTTTTTTTTT
>AP025049.1:1128231-1176898 GCA_036186865.1 Eustoma russellianum | reverse complement strand
TTTTTTTTTTTTTTTTTTTTTTTTTTTGGTACTTCAACAATATATGTATTGAATTCAGATATGAATGGTAGATCTGAAGTTTTCCATATTAAAAATTGATGTTTGAACTTGTGAAGACTAATATAATAATAGACATCAACAACAGGAACAACATTACTCTATTACTTTAGAAGGTTCCGT
The DNA here is from genome assembly GCA_036186865.1 of Eustoma russellianum. Lineage (NCBI taxonomy): Eukaryota > Viridiplantae > Streptophyta > Magnoliopsida > Gentianales > Gentianaceae > Eustoma > Eustoma russellianum. The sequence goes on along the minus strand of AP025049.1, from coordinate 1,176,718 downwards.
CTATAACGGGATATGGAGAATCGGATGTATGCAATCATACACATATGTTAGAAACACACAGATGTTGTTTTCCGATGTTCAATAATGAAAATTAAGTCAAGCTGTGTCGATCAACTGCTACTTCACAATATAAGAAGCACAACCATTTTGCTTAATTCTATCATATTCTAAAGTCAAAGAAAAGTGTGGTCCACTATAAAATAGAAATATAATATAATATTAGATTTCTAATGTAAAAAATGGAATTCTAATGTAAAACTAAAATTCCGATTTCAGTTGAGAGAGTTAATAGAAAAGCAGAAGATGATGACGGTAATCATTGTGTTATCATATATACGTCTCTATTATATATAACGTTATACGATAAATGCCGTAACTTACCCAGTAAAACTGTCTCGTTGTAAGAAATTTTCAACTAAGATTGAATCATATACTTGGTTTAAATATTAAATATTAAATTACGACATCGGTTAAATTCATGATTCAATGAAAATTGGGAATCCAAATCAAATCTAAGACCTTAAATTCATATGTGGAGAAAGTAACTCCAAAATAGATATCAAACTTAAATAGCCTTTGGTATTATTTAAAAGCTACACCTGAATATGTACTCACAGGGAATTACACAAAGGGCATCAAAATAGGAATATTTGAAGAATTGGAATTAAAATCTCACGCGCTTTTTTTTTTTTTTTTGGGGTGACTCGATCAAACTGAAATCTGTTTTAAGTATATATGTCACAGTTAAATTGTCGTAATATATGATAATTTTTTTAGGAAAAAAAAGCATATATCAATGCTGTAATTACGACTCTAACGCATTACGGACTAATTATCAATATACGTCTCTGGATTTATATTAGATTTACTTTTGGCTATATTAATTGCTTTTATACATCTTCGAGTTTGGATCCTCTCATCCAATTCCTCACTGTATGACACGTGGCAGTCATCTAGCATCACTACTCTCTTTCTGCTGCCACGTATTGTATGATAGAGAAATAGATGAAGAGATTGTGATGAGAAGATCCGGTTTTGTGACCTCTTTTAAGATAAGTTAGATCCTTGCTCGTAAAACAAATATTTGTTCAATGAAACTGTCCAAATTGGAATAAAAGGCCGGCAAACGAATCCATTGTCTCTCTCTTCTTGTCTGAACACGAGAGTCGGCTGTTCAAATTTCTAGTAACCATCGCCTGCTACATCCAACCAACTTTAATCCTCTTCCCTTTGGGACCAAAATCTTCAGCTATGCATTTCAAGAAATGGGATCCCTTTTTCTTCTTCTACTCCTCCACAAAATCTCTCACTTCACTTCCTCATCTGCATATTACTATGAAAATTTTGGTCTTTTTTACAATGGAGGCAAGATCATGACAGAGCCCATCTCTGTTTCTCTCTTATGGTTTGGAACAGGATGGAATGATACAAATCAAGTTGCTATAACAAATGCCATCTCTTCATTATCTTCTAAGCAAAACCGAAATCAAGAATCTGATGTTCCTACATTAGCAAATTGGTGGGAAATTGTCAGACAATATCATGATAAATCAAACGTCCTTGTGACCAATGACATAAGTGTTGGGGCAGAGTGTTATTACAGAGGACCAGAAATTGATATAACGGTGGAGAGAGTTGCATCAGTTGTACACTCAGCATTCGTTGAGGCAGAAATCAGACGTTTGAATGGTTCTTTGACGTGCAAGAAACCGTTTCGTTTGAGTAACACAAGTATTTATCATGTCCTGTTTTCTCACACAGTGAAGTTTACCTACGCACAGGGGCATGCCGATTTCAGCCAACGGTGTAGAGGGAAGCTTGCTGCTAAATTCTCTAATGAATTGCCAGTGGATGTATTGTGGGCGCGCGCACCTTTTCATGATGGTGATCAATGCTCCTTATATTTGAATGGGACATCTTTCTTAGGTGCTCCAAATGGCGATGAAAAGGTAGATAGTTTGGTTGGTAATATGCTGGCTAATATTGCAGATGAGGCGACTAATAAGGATGGAACAGGATGGATAAGCAATGATGGGAATCAGTATAGTATCAGTGGCTCTTGTGCTTCAGTTCTTCGTGATGATCCAGATGGTCCTCCTGTTTTTAGTGATCAAAAGATGCAGTTAAGCTTCAATGCAATTGGATTGAATGGACATAGATATGTTTTGCCATATATTTGGAACCAGAAGATTAGAAACTGTGCTTTGAAACTTTCAGGTGAACAACCAATCCTTGTTAGTTACTCATAGAAAAAGTACTTAAAAATACTTTGGAAAGTGTTTCAAATTTATATAAAAATATATAAGAAGGTTGATTGGAGAAGAAACGAAACTTGGATTGAAAGAGGGGAACGATACTCAGAATTTTCTAAATTCTGAAGTGATCGAACATTCGGTGAGTGAGATTGAACGTTCCGTAATTAATTGTGAGTGCGGTATCTGAGTTCGGTCCAATTCTGAAATTTATATCTTCTCGCCAAACGTTTCACCAGACGTTCGGTAAAGCCGTTTACCAAACGTTTGGTCCAATGTTCGGTGACAAGTTTTAAGTTGTAACGCTCAAAGATTTCGAATCCAACGTTCGGTAAAAGTGGTCGAATATTCGGTCGGTGCAGACATCAGAAAATTTCTGCTGTCTTTTGATGAAATGATACAACTTTTACAACTTAAGACACCTTCTTTCAATCTTGAATGGTCATAAACTAACTTTGGAAGTTAAATTCTGTATGGAGGTGTCAGATTAACTTCTTTATATAATGATCAAAAGGTTTTGAAAATGAACTTTTAAAATGGTTTTTGACATACTTTGAATTATCTTTGAAAAACCTTTTTGAGTCTTTTGTGAAAAACCTGCAGAATTTCTTCTTTATCTTTTTTCTATTTCTCTGTTATTAAACACTTCAAATACACAAATTCAATCTTCTTCTTGTAGAGCAATTGAAAAGAAGAAACCGTTATATCATGGAAGACATTTGTCTCTATCTTGCTCAATGATGGAGGGAAAATTGCTTTAAGGACAATAACATTTGTTACGTCTTGGCTCTTTCCTTCTTCTCTTTCCTTCTTCTTTGTACCATTTTCTTTATGTTTGATTATCGTATATTTGTAACCTTTTCTACTTTCTTGTACTTTCACAAAAAAAATTTAAGAACACTTGAGAATTATTTCTTTGATGTTCTTTTCTATTTTATATGGACTTCAACTTAGTTATATTATGGTTTTATCAATGGTTTATCATCTTCCATGTTTCTCGAGTATAAAACTTCCAACAGCTACTCCCTCCACCGTGAAGATATATTGTCGCAGTAATACACTATGTTGAAAACTTGACAGTGATATTATTTTTGGGAGGGAGTAGTTTATTTTGATCTTTCATGAAATCTGTGTTTTTTAATCACTTAAGAAAGAATGTAATATTTTACGCAGAGTATGATCTCTTCTATTCTGCCTTAGATCGTGAAAATTGCATTTATCTACATGTCTTCTGCCTATCTTTGTGGTTTTGGTGTAAACATGAGCTTTAAACTTCTTTTCTTATGCAGATTCGTGTTCAACGAAAATATTTTACCAACCAAAAGGACAAATTAAGTCAGGGACAATTGTAAATCACACGGATGCCTTGCAGCCATATCCACCTGATCAGTACTGCCAGTGGAAAGTGCGATATCATGGAGCTAAGTTCGTTAGTTTTGCTCTGTCTATGGTGGCTGCCAATGATGATCACATCAAGATCTGCAAGCTAGGATCACATACTGAGGATTGCCAGATTGTGAAGCTGAAGAGTGAAAATCTTGGAAAGAGCTTTAATATAAAAGGCCCACAAGCAATAGTCAAATTCAGTACCAACAATCATGTGTCCTTTGGCTCAAGAGGATGGGAACTCAATTATTCTGTAGGTAAGATCACTCAAATGTAATCCGCTTCTGCTAACCTTGAAATGCCATTTTAAACAGAACTCATTGATAGAGTGTATGATCTTTCAGGACATTGTAATGGGGTAGAAGATATATATGACCGCCAAGGCATAATTGGTTATACCTTATCACATGGATATTCTTATGCAAAAGGAATAAAATGTCAATGGGTTCTCCATGGAAAGCCAGGAACACCTGTGACTTTGAGTTTTACACAAATCAACATCACTAAAGACTTGGACTTTGTTGCTGTGTATAATGGATCAATGAGGGAAGCAGCTAACTTTTCAGGACTCTATTCTGGTTCAGCTCTTCCTAAAATGAACCTCACAGGCAAAGTGACAATAGCATTTGCCACTCAAACAGATAAAGGGGAAGGATGGTCAGCTAACTTCCATATAGCTTCTCCTGTTGACCCTAATAGACACAACCTGCTCGTGGCGATTGGAATAACATCAGGGATGGCGGTATTTTTCATTGTCTTGCTAGCCTTTTTGCTGATGAGAAGGAAAAGGCGCGACGAGACCAAGTTGGAGGATGACTTGCTATTAAAAGCAGGCATCAATTGGGATGATAGCCCTGTTGGTGAAGGGACTTCTGCAATAGTTTACAGGGCAGTTTCAGCTGATGGGACTCTGATGGCAGTCAAGAGTCCTAAACATGTCCCTTCACAGCTAAAACTAGAAGAAGAGATTTTGCTTAGGGCCTTGTCTCACCCAAATATCATAACTTTGAAAGGATATGGGGAGGACAAGATCAGGGGTCGGTGTTTGATCTTTGAGTACATGAACAAAGGAAGTTTAAGGAAGAACTTGCAAGAAAATGGAGCAGAAATCCAGTGGGAGAAGCGGTTGAATATAGCTATACAGGTAACCACAGCCATCCATATGCTGCATTCTTACATGATGCCACCAGTGTGTCATGGAAACATAACAAGCGAAAACGTGCTTATGGATGAGGAATACAATGCTAAACTAGGGGGATTTGGGGCTGCAAGTTATTGCAGAAGTTTCTATAGCAGTCTTGAGATGCCACTAGAAATGGCAAATGACATATACAATCTTGGACTATTGATGATCGAACTTCTAAGAGGAGAAACAGCTGTGATCAGGCATGATTATGGATCCTCAGAGGTGTCTGGGGAAATTAATCAGCTTATATTTGGCCAAGATTGTCTTGATCCAAGGTTAACAATTCCTGAGGATGATAGGAAAGTCAGAGGCTTGGCAAAGCTAGGAGAAATAGCTAAATGGTGCTTAAGTCAAAATTTTGGAGTTGAAAGAGAAGAAACAACTCCTAAGATTGGGGATGTTTTGTCAGCATTGAAACAGGTAAAACAATCATTTTGCTAGATGATCTTGGATGCCATTTTAGATGCTTTTGGAGTCAATCATACAAAATGATGAACATTTCATCAACCATTGTATCCGGGGAGACGATCCTGTACTAATAATCTTACTAGCAGAGCCCTCTGTTCTATCATTGAAGGGATCATCCATCAAAAGAGGTTCACTTTGCTAGAACAATTTCACCCTCTAGAATTGTATATTGTAGATTGAGGATGAGAAATTTCTCACTTGTTGTGATAGTTTGTTATTCTTGAAAATTTTATTTGGTTGAACATATACCATTCTCTTGGATTTGATGTGGGATTTGAACTTTTTTTTCCCAGTTATTTTTTGTTAAATTTTTATGACTTGAAACTCTATGATGAATAGAGTTAAGTCCAATGGGAGTGATGTTTCTTTCTATTTCCGAAATATGATAGAATAATGGAAAATGAATCACTAAATTGGCTGCACTTCTTCATTGTGAAGTAGTAGTTAATCGACACAGCTTGATGCAATTTCCATTGTGTGTCATCAGGAAACAATCTCTGTGTTTCTAACACATATTTATGGTTGCATACATCCGACCCCTCATATTCCGTTATAGGCAGGAGCTTCTAAAACAACGGGTAATGTTGTTGTTGTTGATTAATTTAAGAGTTTAACTGGATGGTGCATTCTCTTTTCTTTGATTTTCACTTGTGAGTTGTGCCCTCTTTCTGCAGCTGCTTGTCATTCTTGCAGTTATTTTTATCCTATCATACATTTCAACGTTGAATATAGTACCAAAAACCAATTATTTTCATATCAAATATCATTTTTTTATCCTGTTTTATGATCATAAAAATGTAGCACATATTTATTTATGTTAGAGTGACTACTCACCATCCTATTTACTTAATATTTTTCTTCTATATGAAATTATATTAAAAAGCACATTACAGTAGTTAAAATAAATACGACATTGAATATTTTAGATTATAATATGAATGACTTATTGCGTCAAATTTATTAGACCAATTACCAAAATGACTATTATTATGATTATCCAAAATGTTTGATGATATTTGCATGAAGTATCTAAATCTATTTTAATTACGATTTGTATTCAAATATTCGGTCTTGAAATATTGTTATTTGTCGCTAATTACAACATAATTGGCTACTGATCAGACAAAATGATTATCTGATACGATAAATTAACAAAATTTGGATAATGACAGTTGTGTATATAAACATATAAAAAAAATTAGATGGTTCTTTCAATTCTTTGCAGACAAACTCAAGTGCAGGAGACTGAAAGAATCGGTAGAACTTTTTTGCTGCAAATAATCAATATAGCAGAAAATCAAGGACATCATTGGGAGAGGAATCAAAATTGGAACTTTTTAGAGTAAAATGTCATTCCCTGTGTGTGAGGTCCCCACCGTTTCAGTTTTAAAGAACCACCGCTTCAGTTCTAAGGAATATTGTGGAAGATGCAATGAGTGAGGATTACACAGTGACCCACATCGTGTCCCCTGCAAACCAGGCTGGGTGAGGACTTATGTCTTGACTCACACAATGTGTCCCTCCGCAAACCAGGCTTTTGGCCTAACACCATTGAAACACTCATACTGCATAACAGCAGTGAAACAACTATACGCACAGTTCTAAGGAATATTGTGGAAGATGCAATGAGTGAGGATTACACAGTGACCCACATCGTGTCCCCTGCAAACCAGGCTGGGTGAGGACTTATGTCTTGACTCACACAATGTGTCCCTCCGCAAACCAGGCTTTTGGCCTAACACCATTGAAACACTCATGCTGTTATGCAGTGAAACAACTATACTGTGCGTGTATCTATATTCGAAATCTTGATCTTTTGAAGCAAATCCTAATCCGAATAACAACTGAACTATGCCTGTTAGGCCGAATTTCTTTGAACCAACCATTTATTTTGATTGTCACATTATTTTATTGAATGAACGTATATTAAAAAAAAATCTTTAATTTCCGTAGTAACCATATCAAGTGTATATATAATCTCAAAGTATCTTTTATTTGAAGACAATGCATTAATTATCAAAATTAGATTTAAAAAACTAATTTGGTAAGTTAGAATAATTAATGATTAGATAATCTGTTAAAAGCATTTGGATTTAAATTTTGAAATCCGAATTTAAAGGAGGACCATCATATTGGTACGATAAACTTTAGAATTTTGAGGGTCTCAAAAAATAAATCAAAATTCTGAGAAGAATATATAAAACTATATTCACTTTCATCGAATTTAATAGGACATGTTTTATAACAATTAGTAAGCTTGCTGTTTTATGACATTGATGTCACGTGTTTAAGATGCGGAAACAGCTACTTGCACAATTCAAGCCGCAAAACGTCTTTTTTTATCATCAAACTTAACAAATTTCATGACATATATATGTTGTTCACATGATATGAATGTCTTTATCTTTTAATATCTCTAACCAAATGAAAAGGGCGTTGAATTATAAAGGCAATTTGAATTTGGATAATTTCATTATCTTATGGTTAATCACTGGATGATATAAGGATATGACAAGTGAAGTGTATCCTATACATACTTTAAGTCTTTTCTATGTTTGATAATTCCTCTCTATTTACTATTTTAATTATACAGTTAATATTTCCCGTAATATTAAAGTAGTTTGGCTTGATGATAACCGTGATCAATGAATGATTATAAAGTTCTAAGTAAAAATTTAACGCACTTTTTTTTCCTTTTTCAAACTTCTCATTACAGGAGGAAATTAAGTTTGCAAAAGATTAATACAATATTTATAAAAGACAATTACTTATCAGAGTTCCAGTTAAATTGATTAAAATATATCACATATTAAAAACTTTATAAAATTCTTATGTTATTATATAAGCTTCACCGAGGCATGTAATTCAGACGAGTACAGTATAACACAATTTAGGAACATGACACATATTATTTTTTATTAGTTTTTTATTTATTTATATACGGGGGACATCCTAAGTTTGTATTTGGTAATCAGCTTTTCTGTCGTTGACATATATTGAGTATATAAACAACAACACATATCCATTATATCCTAACAACAGCAAATGCTATCGCTATGGTTTGGAGGTTAAAAGGCAGACGAACAATACCTCTGTCGTTGAGATATATTGAGTACATAAATAACAACACAAACCCAATATATTCTAACAATAGCAAAAGCTATCGCTAGAGTCTGAAAAGGTTGAAAGATAGACAAACAATACCTCCATCTATAAAAATAGAGAGTTTGATTTCAGAGTATCTCCGGCTCTGTATTGAGATATATTTATTATATGTGTTGTGTTAAAACATAAGGAGAAAACAAAACTTACACCATTGAATGTCGTTAAAGCTGACGTGTGAATAGTCAGAAGTCGCTATCAAGAAAGTGACAGCTTAGGATATCCATCCTTAGGAAGCATGGATTTTCTCTCTTATCTAACAAACTGATAGACGTCACTTCCACCCCCAACTGATTTTGATTCAATATATCCTCCAAAATCACCGCTATTCTTTACGCTGTACACTTCCTATTTTTCTCCAACTTCAAAATCCCCCCAAAATCACCCCTATTCTTTGTGGTATACTCTTCAATTTCCCATTTTTTCTCCGAGGATTGTCATCTGCATTCAGTCAAGAACTCCTTTTCAAAGAAAAAGCATTCAGCCAAGAAACAATCTTTCATCATGGGAGTTCAAGAATTGCAGAAGCGTCCTCTTGTCTTTGCTTACTATGTCACTGGCCATGGCTTCGGCCATGCCACCCGAGTTGTTGAGGTTTTGATTACTTAATTGCTTTGATTTTCGTTTTCTTGTCTAAAGATTTGATCTTGGGTAGTCTGGTTCGTGTTTGTAAACGGTTGCTAATCGTTATAGTTTTTGAATGGAGAGTTAAATGTGTGATTTTGGTCACGGAGGGTTAAGTCTATGATTAGACAAACCAGAACGTTGTAATCGTCTGCTGAATAAACTGAAATTTCTCTTATGGTTCTTGCGATGTAATGGATTTCATATGTGCTTTAATCATGTGGTTTCCTGTCTATGGTTGGACAAACCAGAACGTTGTGATTGTTTGCGTGATTTTATGAATAAACTAAAAATTCTATTATGTTTCTTGCGAGTTTAATGAATTTCATATGTGCTTGCTGGCTTAGTCATGTTTTTCCCCCTAGAGATGGACCATGGGGTGCGATGCAGCAAAGTTGGTCTGTTTTTTTAGAAGTTTTATCGTATATGTTGGTTTGCTTTGAGAACAGATGGAGAAGTTTTAAAAATTGGGGAAGTGATTCGAACCCTGAGGTCGGGAGATGCTAATCAACCTCTAGATCTGAAGGTTTTTCGCAAGAACAGACGGAGTTATTGTTTATACTGAATATATTGAAAAAACAAAAGCTTTTGCCTCCAATTAAGTCCGTTTTGCTCCTAATCATCGAGCTCAATGTCATTCTATTAGTCAATACTATTGTTTGTGTCATTATTTTTGTTCAGATAAGAAGCATGCGTGTTGAGTAATTTTTAATATGTTGTTGATGTTGTTTGTTGTTATTAATATATATATATATATATATATGTATATATATATATATATGTATATATATATACATATATATATGTATATATATATATGTATATATATATATGTATATATATATATGTATATATATATGTATATATATATATATGTATATATATATATATGTATATGTGCATAGTTTTTAATGATGATGTTTTTATTTATATTACTTTAAAGAAGTAAAACGTATAAGAGGGACCGCATGTGCGTAACGCTACTTGTTTTATGTGCTGTGTCCCTTGAAGATATTAATAGAGCTTGTAAACTTACAGTATGGAAACTGATCTAGGTGGTTAGGAATTTGATAAATGCTGGAAACGAAGTTCATGTCGTGACAGCTGCGCCTGATTTTGTTTTCACTACTGAAGTGCAGTCCCCTAGACTCTTTCTGCGCAAGGTTTGCTTCTTGTCACAAGTTATTACATCATTCCTTCGAAATGTTGATTTTGGATTTCATAAAAATTTCAGCCTATTAGCTGGTGTGCCTACAGACAAATTTTCGCTTCTACCTTAACAGGTCTTATTAGATTGTGGGGCAGTTCAAGCTGATGCACTCACAGTGGATCGTCTTGCTTCACTGGAGAAGGTGTGGCATGATGGGTTAAACGAGTGCCAGTTTTTGGGTTTTGTAGAGATAAATTTGCTTGGTGTTCTGTGATTCCCAAATGCTGCATTTTGACGAGCTTATATTTTCTTGGATTATTGATTTAGTACTCCGAGACTGCTGTAGTTCCTCGTGATTCTATTTTGGCCGCAGAAGTGGAGTGGTTGAGTTCTATCAAGGCTGATTTGGTGGTAAAGACATTCTTCATTTTTTCTATAAATCCCAAATATTGTTGGTTGTCACATTGTTTTGCTGGTAAAAATTGTACATGCTATTAGGTGTGGTATGGTGTGTCTGTTTGAACGCCTTCAATCTAAACGTTATCAAATTTTTGCATCTGTAACTTTTGGTTGATACCGTGCTGGCTTATGAATATATATAAGTCTACCTTGCATAGAGAAGACAACATGATTTTGAATTTAGCTGACTGTTTGTGGATGGTTATTAGAATCCCCCTGTTCATTTTAGCTTTCTAAATCCTTCTCTCTCTGTGTGTGTATCTGTCTGTCTGAGGTGTATACATGACAAGAAAGCATCGTATGGTAATATATTCTGTATGAATAGAAAATCTAAATGAGAAATGATAACTTTTTCTGTCGTCAACTTTTTAACTTTGGTTGGGGAGTTGTGGAAAAATACAGGCTAGATAGGTTTAAGCTTAATCTTAAAGGAAGGCTAATTATGCTGCTTTGACCAAAAAACAGAATGTCACTTTTAACTTTGGTTGGGGAGTTGTGGAAAAATACAGGCTAGATAGGTTTAAGCTTAATCTTAAAGGAAGGCTAATTATGCTGCTTTGACCAAAAAACAGAATGTCACTTTTCTTCTCTTACGCTTCTAGGTTTATGTTAATACGAATTTATTCTTCTCTTTCTACCTGACATATTGGAGATATAACTTCTTTCATAGAAGGTTATACTTCCTCTTTTCTATTTTTTCTCAATTCCGTCTCTGTATTGTTAGGCACAAATGTTCAAGCTACTTCTTTGGGCCTATTTCTGTTTTCTCTATTTTTATGTCTGTTCTCAATGTAATCTAGTATCAAATATCTATGATTATTTCGGGATCTAGACTTCAGTCTGAAAGAAGAATGTTTAAGAAACATCTTTGTTGGAACAGGTTTCTGATGTTGTACCAGTCGCATGTCGAGCGGCAGCTGATGCTGGTATCCGCTCTGTTTGCGTCACCAACTTCAGGTGTTGTAGTATTCTTTATCTCTAGTATCTGTCCCCACCCCACCCTACCCCACCCAAAAAATTTTGACATTATTATGGTTCTAGACTGAGAAGTTTGTATTTGCAGTTGGGACTTCATTTATGCAGAATATGTCATGGCTGCTGGGATCCATCATAGGTCTATAGTTTGGCAGGTAAGCTTCGAATACTCCTCCTCTCCTCTCTTCTGTTTCTCCCTGTCATTGAGTTACTGGGGGTATCTCTAGTCTACATCAATTTTATTATCTTCTCCTGTGTTAAAAATTTTGGATATGAAGTCTATTTTTGTTTTTTTAATATACAAGATCATTTTAAATGTAGGCATTCTTTGGACATTTGAATGCAATAAGTGTAAAAAAAAAAAGATTCTCCTCAAATTATTTGTGTCCTTGCTGTCGGAAGTATATTGGAAATAAAGAAATAAAACGGTTGCCCAAGTGAAAGCCAACTTCTTAGAGGGATTGACATATTATTTTCTCTGATGTTGCCCAATGTCCTTTTGCGGGTGCTTTTGAATATGTTCTTTTAACTTTTATAGGTGCTTGTCAACATATCATTTAATTTGTCCTCCTCTTGTAACTGCAACATACCTTCTGTTGGTAACTTCATTACGTGTTTGACAACTGACACAGATTGCAGAAGATTATTCGCACTGTGAGTTCCTCATCCGCCTGCCTGGATACTGCCCAAGTATGTTGGAGTTCTTATTCTGTAGCATTTTCTCTAGATAGTTGTTTGCTCTATCAACTTTGGATAATATACAGTCTTAATGAATTTTCGCTGCTCTGATCTCACTACAATACCAAAGTGCCTGCATTCCGGGATGTGATTGATGTACCGTTGGTTGTTAGACGGTTGCACAAGACCCGTGAGCAGGTAGGAGCAAAGAAGTGATTATTCTGATTTTTTCCTGCAAGGCATATGATAAATGAATTAATATATGATTCTCATCTAACATAGGTGAGAAAAGAGCTTGGTATTGGCGAAGAAGTGAAGATGGTTATCCTCAACTTTGGTGGGCAGGTGAGACCTAATGAACTTCATGATAATGCCGAGTCTGTTGACTTTCTAAATCATCCATGATGCACCCATTGGTTGATTGGAATTTATCACTGGTTTTAATTTGTGCGTTTGTATGAAAGATGGTGTCTGTGTTCATTTTATGTATGTGCACCGTAATCAAGTTTCTTCATTTGCTTGCTTAATATCTGTTACAACTTGTATCAAGAAAACTTCTTAAATTGATACCGTGACGTGAATTAAGTATATATACACTGCATAATGATCCTAATAGAAAGTTCCAGTTGTGATTAGCAACGAAAGAATCAAAATACATATCATCATCATCATCATCATTACCCCATTGTCTTAATGGCTCCCATCTATGATGGGGTATGGGAGGTCGGATGTACGCAACCATACCCATGTATTACAAACACATGGAGCTTGTTTCCCGATGACCCAGAATGAAAATTGCATGTCGATTAACTGATGCTTCACAATATAAGAAGCGCAGCCAATTTAGTGAGTCATTTTGCTTTATTCCATCATATTCCAAAGTCAAGGAAAAATATGTCCTTGACTCCATTGGAAATGGAAAGGTAATCAAAATACATATGAAAAGGGATTTGAAATACACATAGGAGAAGACCTGGGTACTGGGCACTTTTTCCTTTTTTCCCTCTTCCCAAAATTTAAGACTTCAAAAAAGGGATACTTGCAAGCAAATCAATGCTGGATATTTGCCATTCCACATAGGAGATCTGAAAGCAAAGCAGACTATGATGGAAAGCCATATTAACCACCTGATCTGCTAAGATGACTGAATCGAAAGAGACGACTGAATTTTGTCAGGAAAGAGAAAAAGAAAAAAATGGAAAAGTATATAGTTGAGCAACAGATCAGAGTATAGATCCAATGCTTACAATGATTTCTGGAGCAGGATTCAGATGATTTTTAGGATGACTAAAATTCTTGTGTGTACATCCTAACCTAATCATACTTGATAAACAGTGTTCCGCCTTTTCTTACTCTTGTAAGGAAATGCTCCCATGCATGCGCAGCTTCGAGTCATTACCTGAGCATCAATTGTTTTGTAGATAAGTTTTGGTTTATGATTCAAAAGATTGTGAAATCATGAGCTCCAGGTTCTTGTTTTGATTGTCTAGAGCATGGATGTTATTGGAAGATACTTGACAATTTCATTCCAATATCACAAAAACGTCTACAGTGATGGAGGAAGTATCTTGTTCTGTACACTGATAACTCTTAAAGTTTTACTTTTTGTGTCTTGCTCTTGCCTTCTAAGATTTGAATAGCTGAGCATGCAATGTACTGGCTTAGTTTTTTTTAACGTTACTTTGGCTTAGTTGTCTTCTTCTTTTTTACCTTTGGTCTAGTATTTTTTTTCCGTTACTTATTTGGCATCGTATATGTTCACTGTACCATACTTTACCCCGTGAAGCCGGCTGGTTGGAAGTTGAAGGAGGAGTACTTACCTTCTGGTTGGATCTGCCTGGTACGCGACCTATCTGTTGATTAATATTTTAATTTCATCGCAATTTTTCTGTAGATCACTACTTATGAAGGACATGTTCTCTCATTTTCCTTTTTCAGGTTTGTGGTGCTTCTGATAGTCAAGTACTTCCTCCAAATTTTATAAAGCTAGCAAAAGATGCCTATACTCCTGACCTCATTGCAGCTTCCGACTGTATGCTTGGTCAGTCATTAGATTTCATTTGGCGTGTTTGTATATTATTTGAAGCATATTAGTTGGCAATGAATCATGTTGATGGAAGTCCTAACAGTATCCTAGAACTTCAGGAAAAATTGGATACGGGACCGTCAGTGAGGCTCTGGCTTTCAAATTGCCTTTTGTTTTTGTTCGTAGAGACTACTTCAATGAAGAACCTTTCTTGAGAAACATGTTGGAGGTAAATGTTGTGAATTTTATATGCTTTTACATTTCTATTGCTTCCTTGACCTGGGTTCTTCCCTCTCACCCAAAAGCATAACCTTTATTCTATTATCAGCAATATCAAAGTGGTGTTGAGATGATAAGGAGGGATTTGCTAATTGGGCACTGGGCTCCATACCTCGAGCGTGCAATTACTTTGAAGCCATGTTATGAGGGAGGCATCAATGGTGGCGAGGTATCGTAATGACTTCTTTCATTTGAAGTACTAACAAAGATAGTCTTCTTGCCAGTGTTTGCAGCTTGGTAAAAATAATGAGGTGCTTATGCATTTGTAGGTGTTCTTGGTGGTGGTTCATATGTAATTGATTTACTCTAGTGAATGTGTATCACATTTTCGGAATAACACAGACACACAAACATGAACATAATGATGCAGCAGCAAAAGGGTCTCTTTGACACATCTGATCTGATTTGGAGAATACGAGGGATGAGCCTTTAAGCTAAGTTGATCTTGATAGGGTTAAACAAAAAAACCTAGTACATCTAGAATCTATTAAATATCAGAAGGAACAAGTGAAGATGATTCTACCACAATAACCAAGACAACATTTTCTACATGTTACGAAGTATTAAAGAAAGGGATAAATACATCTAGCTCCCTTGTTTGTTCGCCTTCCTCGTCCAATTAATTGGACCAAACACCCATGCTGCTCCACCTTACTCCTCCTCACTGTCCTTCCGACACTAGTTAATGTGTCATAGATATTAGAAGCGCAAGAGGAAATTCTTTTATGACAATGGTTCATTATTAATCCTTAAAGCACAATATCTTCTCTTTGGTGTATCAAAAGCTCTTTTTCCTTACAAATGTCATACGTTTTAGTGTATTGATTGAGTATTAATGCTAGCAAACGAATGACAATTCTTGCTGTGTTTTCATGCTTATATGACCATCGGTAAAATTGATTCTGATCGTTGTCAAAATTGTAGGTTGCAGCACGGATTCTGCAGGATACAGCTTCTGGAAAAGATTTTTTTTCAGTAAAGGTAATCTAGGTTTCTGTCTTAAAAGTTCCAAATTCTTTCCTGTTTACTTGAAGAGTAGTAATAGATTACCGTAGATCTGCATTTCAAAATTTGTATATGTGGTTAAATATTCATGGATTCATTAGCTGATGTCACTGAAGATGTCATGAAGACGTCTTTGCTTCTACATGTGCTTGGAGTAGATGTTATCCTTGTGCTTTTCTTGGTTCTGGGATTGATGCGTTGATGAACAGTTATTTGGTTAAAAGCGATTTTAACTCTGCTGTTTCCTTTTGTCAGATTATTTGGAATCACTTGCAGTCCAATTTGTAACTTTTTTGTTTCTATTTTTTTCATCATTTTTGAAAAAATTAGATCAGAATTTCGTGAAGGCCATTAAAAGTTTTAAAATATTCGGTCGATAGTCCCCCCTCAAACACCTAATTTTTTTTGTTGAGCCTGAATTATCAGCCAGTAAACGTATTCATTTTCCAATGCCCGATAAGCTGGAAATTTTGAGGCATTTGAGTTAGATGTGTTTGTAAATAGGGCATTATGTATTATTCTCCAAAAGATACTCTTGTCAAAGTGAAAATATTTATAAGCACGTCATGTTAAAAAATGATCATAAACTTGTCCCCTCTCGCTTTTACGTTTTCAGCTTATAAAATCTTTGTCCATTTTTAAAACAATTCTCTGTCATATTCCTTTTTCTAATGCAAACCACGCACAATCATACTCCCACACACACACATACGAACAAACACATATTTGTGGCATGCATGCATTTCCACATCATTTTGCATGTCTTTTTTTGTTTATGTTACATAGACCAGCAATTTGAAAAATCTCACACTTTTATGTAATAAAATAAGGTCATATTGTATCTTTTCAAGCTTATAAGCACTTATATTGATGCTTTTATTCAAAATTTACTTAGAAGCTTGGATTTTGCTTATAGCACTTTTTCAAGCAATCCTAAACTCTCTCTGATTCATCTGCCTTGCCGTTGTTAGATGACTTTAGACTTACAGTCACGCTCCTATCTAAGTTTGTTAGTCGAACTTGAGATTTCTAAAGTAATTTAGAAACAACATTCAATCCATTGTTTGATTATTAAATCTATCATAATAATTTTAGTTTTATCCTTTGTTCCATTGTTTACAATTAATGAGTTGTCTATATTGGTACACAAGGAAACACTTTCGAACTAAACATAGTTTAATAGTTATATTAGGAAAATTGAACAATATTTTTGGACATCTTAAAATGGAATACTAAGAGATATTAGTGACTATCTATGTATCATTTGAATAGTTTGTGTCATCTTCTGGGATTTAATCTGTTTACTCTATTCTCTTCAATTTTAATAGCTTAGCGGAGCTAGAAGATTGCGTGATGCCATAGTTCTTGGTTATCAATTGCAAAGGGTACCTGGAAGAGATCTCTCTATCCCTGATTGGTATACAAGTGCTGAAAATGAATTGCGTACAGGATCACCTAGTGCCGAAAAGAGTGATAATAGCTTCTCTATGGACTCGTAAGTTTATATACTCTCATGTTATTATGATCTTTACTGCCTTGTAAGGCAAGCTTTTAAATCAATCTTCATGTTCATTTTCAGAAATCAGGATGATTTTGTAATCCTACATGGAGATGTTTTGGGACTACCAGACACAGTCAGTTTCTTGAACATCCTGGCAGAACTAGATGTTGGTTATGATTCTGAGAAGAGTCCAGAGAAGCGATTGATAAGGGAAAGAAAGGCAGCTGCCACTCTCTTTAATTGGGAGGTTGTCTTCCTTTAGACTTAGTCTTGCTATTTGTTTATTACGTCTTCTTTTTATCAAAATTTTTAATTGTTACTGTAGACTTTGATCATATGTACCCACTTTTCCTTGCCTTAGAGCAGTCATTTTACCGATAATTTATACATCTAAAAATGAAATACTGTAGTTTGGTGATACTCCAGTTATATGTCTATCTGCTGTCTTTGTTTGCTGCATTTTTTTACGACCTGCTGTTGCATAATGTAGAGGTGTTTCTGTATGTTTATCGGAACATTTATGGCAGACGATATCAGAAGGATCTATGCTTCACCTAAATATTAAATATACTTCATTTGTTTTGCTTGTGTCATGTTAGCTTAGAGAGGCCTGATTAGCAGTTAGAGCAATTACAGATTTGGCATGGTATTGCTTAGGTTCCTGCACTACCCTCTCCTACCACCCAGAATTTTGAAAATTCCGATTGGTCTGTGTCTTCGCATCTCATCTTCAGTCTTCTTTCCAGCTCTTGTTCTGGTATAGAAACCACCAGATGGGGCCACGTTTCTTCATGTTTTATTCTGTGGAAAATTACACTTTAAGTGTCTAGTAATGGTTTCTTTCAACTTTTCAGGAAGACATCTTTGTTACCAGGGCTCCTGGAAGGTTGGATGTCATGGGAGGGATTGCTGACTACTCAGGCAGTCTCGTTTTGCAGGTTTCTCCTCACTTTTTATCCCATTCCTTTGTGCAGCTCCTGCTATGTTTGTCTCTGGCTTAATATTCTAGCTACAATATTTGGAATGCAGTTATGAGTTACTCCCAGAAAAACCTTATGTGCTGATACAATTGAGATTCAACTTCCACACCTTTACCTTTACATAACACACTTATTTTGTTATTAACCGAAAAGTTTGGACTTATTTTAAGTCATCAAGAGATTTTTTTTTCCACCATAGAAACATCAGTATGAGATTTGAAATTGCCTATGAATACTAATGTTTGTCAATATGTTTCACGATTAATATTGACATCAGATGCCAATCAGAGAAGCATGCCATGTGGCGGTGCAGAAGATTCACCCAAGTAAACAAAGGCTGTGGAAACATGCTCAGGCTCGGCGAATGGCTGAAGGAAAACAATCAGCACCTGTTCTACAAATTGTATGTAAAAATACTTGAACTGTATTTTGTGCGTTTTGGATAGTGTAAGCATGAGGAGTTGCTTCATTTGTTTTAATTTATCAATTTCATGAGGAAGTATGCTATATAGTTCCATGTTTATAGATTTTGGCATTCCCAGGTCTCATATGGATCGGAATTAAGCAATCGAGGCCCAACTTTTGATATGGATTTATCGGATTTCATGAGTGATGGGCAGCCAATTTCATATGAGAGGGCAAGAAGCTATTTTGCCCAAGATCCGTCACAAAGGTTTACAAATTTCTTTTCTTTTTTTTGCCTATGACGCCTCTCCCTTCCCACACACCCTACCTGGAGGCCACACCTGACTCGAAAAGAATAGAAAGAAGACCAACACAAACAAATACCTTGTCTTCCCCCCTCTGTTATTTTGTCTGCAAGACTTTTGTTGTACTAACTGGATTCTTGTCCTAGGTGGGCGGCATATGTAGCGGGTACAATTTTGGTATTGATCAAGGAACTTGGCATAAGTTTTGAAGATAGTATTAATGTGCTGGTATAATATCCTCATTAGACTTTCTTCTCTACTCTTTCTTGGTTTGCTGTCTTCGCATACTGGTATAGTGCCTCTAGTTCAATAATTTGTGGTGCAAATTCAGCTTTTGGACTTGCATGGTAACCTCAAAATGTGTTTTTTTTCCTTGGCCTTATCACGATCGTGATTATTCATCCGGAAACAACACAACAATGGTGTGTTTCTACCACATGGGTAAGGTTGCGTATACCGGACCCCCTTACCCCGCCTATGGCAATGGGGTAATATTGTTGGTGGTGATGGTGGTGGCCTGGCCTTATCACGATTTGATAATCCTGCTTTTGCATTCTTTTGCTCTTTTATTTTTTTCTTCTATTATGGTAATTGAGACTTGCATTTTAGGAACCCCCAAAATTGGAGGAAAACACTTCCTCAGAAATTACCAAACCTACTGCTGCCCACCAGCTTAAAATGTCTGTCTTTGAGTAGAATTGCTGACTACTTACCATGAAAGATCCTTTGCTAACAAAAAGGTCGATACTTTTTTTGCCTATAGATTTATATACTCAATCAAATTGGAAGTGGAACTTGTGTGAGATTCATTAATCCAAAATCTGAATCATTTCCCTGGATTAGAAACAGTAACTTCCGCAATAATCTTCCAACATATTGTCTCTATTGAACTGCAGGTTTCATCTGCTGTCCCCGAAGGCAAAGGGGTGTCTTCCTCCGCGTCTGTTGAAGTTGCTACTATGTCAGCAATTGCTGCAGCCCATGGTATAGATAATGAGCTTATCATGTTGTCCTGAACATTTAAATCGTAATTGTCTTTCTGAATGGGCTGTTTTCCATCATCACATGGTTCTTTTAGTAAATCCAGAGTAATTAAGATTTTCAGCTATTAAATAAAATAATTTTCTGTTGAAAAATGTGTTGCAACAATTGAACGTTCATTTCGGTGGTACCATATTGGCTAGAATTTTCAACATCAATGTCATCCGATGCATCCTCTTTGGTACCTATATATGACAAAGAGCTGTTAGTTATTTCCAAATGTTTGGCTACTGCGGCTGATTTATAGACTAAACAACCGGGATTACTCTTATTCACTAAAGGAAATATTATTTGTGTTGTTGAAGCTCACCTTTCTCCAGTCAGATTGATTTTCTTGAAGGCGATGACCTTGATTTTATTTAGGGAAATTATGTAAAATGTATTACACATTAGCTGTTCCAACCTTCTGTGACTTGAGAAATATCATTTCATAAGGGTGAAGAATTCTTAAACATATCAACATTGCCTTGCAGGGGTAAATATCTCTCCGCGAGAGATTGCTTTACTCTGCCAAAAGGTTTGATTTTTCAATATGTTTCTGGATCTGTATATAATGTTTTTTTATGATGCCAAGAAGCAAGCGTTTTCTTATTTGTTTTTGTTGTCTTCTCTAGGTAGAGAATCATGTCGTTGGAGCTCCATGTGGCGTGATGGATCAGATGACATCTGCATGTGGTGAAGCCAATAAACTTTTGGCTATGATTTGCCAGGTTATTGACAATGTTGATTTAGAGAAATTCTTCAAACATGAAGGAACTTATATATCATTTTAGACTTGTAAATCTTGTGCATTTGCCTGATAATTGACAATGTTGGCTTACAGAGTATTTCAAAAATTATGAAGGAACTAATTTATCATTTCATACCTGTAAATCTTGTGCAGCCGGCTGAGGTATTGGGACTGGTAGATATTCCTAGTCATATCAGATTTTGGGGGATCGATTCAGGAATAAAACACAGGTAATTGATCGGTAAACTTCCACATCTGTTTCTTGAATTATGAGAGGTACCGATTCAGAAAGGATGTTGTTTGATATTGGCAGTATGAGATGACATAATTCTTCTACAATTACGAATTGAGTTTTTTTACTTGTTGAACTTTGGTTCTTGAGGAAAATGAGACCGATAATATCAGAAATTCATGCGCTTTTGGTTGCATAGTCCATCATATATGAGTGAACTTTAACTTCAGAAATAGAGAGATTGTTGGTTGCATAGGCCATCATGCGCTTTGATTTGCTGAATGCAGCCCTCATGATACTCTTCAATGGTTTGTTTCAAAAATAATTTAATTTCAAGATTGTGCAAGGCCTTTTTGCTGCCAATCAATGACAATGTGAACTCTGTCAAAATGATTGATTTACATAGTTGCGTTCAAATTCACTTGTTTCCTTATTCTTTTTATATGCCCCATTCACTTTTATTGAAATCCTATACACAGTCGGACATCATTACATAGATTCCCCCCCCCCCCCCCCCCCCTTCCTCTTTTCCCCAGTCCCTTTTTTTACTTTTATTTTTATTTATTTATATGCAATCAAGAAAAGGAAGCTTACCAGCTCTTTTACAGTGTCGGAGGTGCAGACTATGGGTCTGTTCGCATTGGGGCTTTTATGGGTCGGAAGATCATCAGATCTGATGCATCTAAGTCACTGTCGCAATCCTTGTTAGCTAATGGGACGATCCCAGATGATTTGGATGAAGACGGCGTCGAGTTACTTGAATCTGAGGCTTCACTCGATTATTTATGCAACTTGTCACCACACAGGTACTGTGAACTAAACTTAATGAGTTTCTTTGCATCTCCTTGCAGCATACGGATAGCTCTTCTGTCTCCCTTTCTCTCACACACATATACGGGCAGCTTGCGATTGTCGAGTACTGCACATTCTTTTTTATTGAAAAATAATGTTATTCCTGATGTACTATCCTTGCATTGATTTAGTAGTGCTTTCTTATGCTTAAGATCTCGTGTCTCCTTTCAATTTTGCAGATACGAAGCTCTTTACGCGAAGGTGCTTCCTGAATCTATTTCTGGTGAGAAATTCTTGGACGACTATGTCGACCATAGTGACCCAGTGACAGTGATAGATAAAAAACGTAATTATGGAGTAAAAGCGGCCACCAGACATCCTATATATGAAAATTTCAGAGTTAAGGTGAGTAGTTTACTTATCTCAGCTTACCGATGATCTGCGCTGATCTTCACGAAGTATTAAACAAAGTCAACTGTTTTCATCGACTGTTTGTGGTCAAGAAGAAAAACTTGGTGTGGATACTTATTTCAGATCTTCTTCTTGATTGTTGTTCTTAAGTAAGTTGGTCCTGTTACGACGATTTTAGGTATTTGTGAAGTAGCATTTGATCGACATATCTTGGCGCAATTTTCATTATGTTTTATCGGAAACAACAACATATATTATGAAGTAAAATGACTCACTAAATTGGTTGCGCTTCTTATATTGTGAAGTAGCAGTTGATGGACACCGCAATTTTCATTATGGGTCATCGGGAAACAACTTCTTTGTGTTTCTAACGCATGTGTATAGTTGCATACATCCGACTCCCCGTACCCTACCACAGGCGGGAGCCTCTAAGGCAATAGGGTAATGTTATTGTTGTTCAATGGGAAACAACAGTGTTTCTAACGCATGGGTATGGTTGCGTACATTCGACCCTCATACGCCGCCATAGGCAGAAGCCTCTAAGGGGGGTAATGTTGTTGTTGTTATCTCCTAGTGTAGAATGAGCATGCTTTGGATCTGCATCCAGTCCATTTTGTTCCCTATATACACTAATTAATTCGAAGTATGGGTGTTCTCTAATCTCAAAAGAGAGAGCAAAACAAGAAGTTATTGTTTGGTTTGCAGGCCTTTAAAGCACTTTTGACATCGTTAAATTCCGATGACCAGCTAATGTCTCTGGGGGAACTATTGTATCAGGTACACATTTCTCTGTCAAACTTGTACGCGTTTAATTCAACCTATTATACTGGTGAACAGGTTGGCTCAGTGTATAGAATAGATGTAACTGATGGAGATTAACATCAACCATTGTGGTGTCTTGCTGCAGTGCCACTATAGTTACAGTGCTTGTGGACTTGGCTCGGATGGGACAGACAGGTTGGTCCAGTTGGTTCAAGAAATGCAGCACAGTAAATCATCCAAATCAACCGAAGGGACCCTCTATGGCGCGAAAATTACTGGAGGTGGATCTGGTGGAACTGTATGTGTTGTTGGAAAGAACTGCATCAAAAGCAGTGAACAAATTATTCAGGTGAACCCTCTAGTGAAAACAATAATCAGATGTATTTTTCTGTCATTTTTGGGCTTTCTGACCTTCTGTGTTTGAATGGACATATGCAGATTCAGCAAAGATACAAGAGTGCTACAGGATATTTACCCGTAATTTTTGAAGGGTCATCACCAGGTGCAGGAAAGTTTGGATATTTGAGAATCAGGCGTCGTTTGTCTCCTAAGCAAAAGTCTTGAATGGTCGATAGACTTGAAACCATTTTATGGATACAAAGAAGCATATTATTATTTCACTACATTTAGTGAGAAATCTTACTGCCAATTCTAACTCCTATGGAGGAGATTTTAACGATATTTTTGACATATTTCTGCCTTCTTTGATACGGTGAAGTTGTATATACTTATTAGACAGTTGATAGTATTTTAATTTAAATAATAATTAATAATGTTTCTTTTACTATTCTTTTTTTCGGAAATATAATGCTTCTATCCATCCATCGTGTGTGGCAGTAGAAGTTAATTAGTGCATTTCCTTGCAATTGATTTTAGATCCCCTTGACATCGTTTTAGTTAAGTTGTTGGGCCAAGCATTAAACGAGCATTTTGTTTCATAACTTAGATTAGGCATACCATGTCTTATACTACTAACATACCATTTCTGAATTAATTGTATAATCATATCAGCGACACCATATTTTATGTAGAAACTGCAGTAAAATAATAAATAAATAAATAAATAATAAGAATCATCATATATGAGCTTCATGAAGCTGATGAATAAACTGCATGAGCAAAATTCAACAACAATTATCAGAGAAGTTATTAGTATAATGAAGATTACAGCAGAAGTTGATTGAGTGGCCAGCAAAATACATTGAAACAGAAGTGACACGGCTAATGTATTCCATTATTCCATATAAAAGCAAAAAACCCTTCAGTGTAATGGCTGGATAACATTTCTTCTCCCTGATGTATTAAATACAACAACATCATTCCATTGTCTTAGAGGCTTTTGTCGTTATTCCATTGTCTTAGAGGCTTTTGTCGTTAGCGAGATATAGGAAGGTCGGATGACCATACACGTGTAGAAACACACTGAGGTTCAAACTGTTGATCGACAACTGCTACTTCACAATATAGGCTTTCGTCTATAACGAGATATAGAAAGGTCGGATCTACGCAACCATATACATATGTAGAAACACACTGAGGTTCAAACTGTGTTGATCATATAAAAAACAAAACCAATTTAGTGAGTCATTTTGTTTTATTCCATCAAGGAAGAATGTGTCTTTGACTCCATTGGAAATAAAAAAAATCCCTAATCTATTAGAGGAAAAAAAAAGTGTTCCATACAAAGAATGCACAATATTACCAGACCTGTCTATTTAATACATTGTTCAAAAGCACTGTAGTTTCAGGGTTAGGAGGGGAGTACTTTTGTATAAAATTACAGCTATAGCTGCTTCAACAAGCAGATCCTAGTATCATTCAACAGCAAGGTAGTTCGTTTTCCATATGACTTCTTACCATAGACAAGCACTCGTATGTTTTTTCTGCTTGGGGAAAAATTTCGTCACCAACTGAGAAGGCATATATACTCTCACCAATCTGAATCCAGCTATACGCAGGATTCTTTGTTATTCCAAGATCTTTCATCTTCATCCTCACCTTACGAGCTTTATCCCACTTTCTTAAAGATGCATATAAATTTGCCAGAAGAATATAGGTAGATGTATCGATCATGACGGCTTCCATAAGCAAGTCTGCAATTTCTTCCCCAAGTTTTTGATCCCCAAAAGTAAGGCATCCCGCAAATAATGTACTTAACAAGCCAGTGTCCTCAGCAATACTAGGAGTACTCTTTAAAATATCATAGGCCTCCCTTAATCTACCAGAACGGCCTAGTAGATCTATGAAACATGAATACTCTTCAATATTTGGTCTGATTTTGTAAACATTGAGCATTAAGCTGAAAAAATGCCGGCCCTCATTAACCATTCCTGCATGGCTACATGCTGAGATGATTGCTAGGAAGGTAACCCTATCAGGTTTGATACCCGATTGCAGCATTTTCTCAAAAAGTTTTGTAGCTTCATAAGCTTGGCCATGGTATCCATAGGCCTCTATCATTGAAGTCCATGATACAAGGTCCCTTTTTGGCAAATTATTAAAAACAGAGATAGCTTCATCAAAAGCTCCACATTTAGCATACATATCCAGCAGCGCCCCCATCAGGATTTCATTTGTTTCCATCTTACCCTTGGTAGCAATTTTGTGAATCTCCTTACCTTGCTCAAGGGCTCCTAATTGAGTACAAGAACTCAAAACACTGGTCAAAGTGATCGCATCAGGTGCTACTTCCGCTAGCTTCATCTCATTAAAAGTGCCAAGTGCCTGAAAATAATTGCCTACCGAGACATATCCAGATATCATCACATTCCAAACTACTGTCCTAGTTTTTGACAGCTTAGAAAATACTCTTTCAGCGAGCGCAACATCTCTACATTTGAAGTACAAATCAATGAGTGAGCAGTCAACATACATATCGGATTCACAGTAATTTCTTATCAAGTACCCATGAACAAATTTTCCATGCAACAATTGAGCTGATTTTGAACAAGCCATCAATAGGCTACTTAAAGTTGTCGTACTAGGCTTAATATTTTCATTGAGCATTCTCATAAAAAGCTCAATGCATGATTTACTATCCCCTCTCAAGCTATGCCCAGCAATGATTGAATTCCAAGAAACTAAGCTCTTTTCTTTTACCTGCTCAAATACTTCTACAGCTTTGTCTAAACGACCGCATTTTCCATACATATCAACAAGAGCAGAACTAGTAAAATCATCCAAAGAAAACCTGCTTCTTATCAACTGTTTGTGGATCCTCTCTCCTGTATCCAAGTCCAAAAGTCGTGAGCATGAAGCAATGGCAGACGTATAAGTGACTGAATCATGCTTCAATCCAAAATCATCCATATTTTTAAACATCTCCAATGCTTTCTCATATTGCCCACTTTGGAAATAGCAAGAAATCACCGAGTTCCAACTTGCAACATCTTTTCCTAGCATTTCATTGAACAGCCGTATAGCTGCACTAAACAAATCACATTTGGCATACATACCCACGATTGCGCTAGCGACCACCACATCTGACCAAATCCCACTCTTCAACAAATTGGCATGGAGCATTTCACCATTTCTCAAGCTCTTCAAAGCGCCACAGGCCTTCAGAACACTTGGATATGTATAATCATTAGCTTTAAGGCACCCATATTCCAACAGTTTTCCAAAGATACCAACGACTTCCTTGAACAAGAAGTTCTTAGAATAAGCAGCCAACAAGAAATTCCAAAAGGTTATGTCAAACGGGTTTTCAGTATTTTGCAAAACTAATCTTGCTGAGATGAAATCTTTGCAAGATATATAGAGCTTGATGAGATTCTTAGATAAGCCTACGTCGTTTTGCAATCCCAAAATGAACATTTTCTGGTGCAAGCATCTGCCTTTCTTTAATGACCTTGAAGCAATGCAAGAACCCAGCAAAGAGAAAAGCCCCGCAATCTCCATTGTAAACCTTTGAAAGAAATCACTCCAAAAGTGTTAAAAGGAAAATTATTTTTACCACAGTTTGTAGCCAAAAGAGGGGATCCAAATTTCAGAAATAATAGAAACGAAACTCCAAAAATACTCACCTTTTGCAGCAAAAGGACCAATTTCTCTTGAAATGAAATTTCAGACAGCTCTAAACAACAAACAAGACACTGAATTTATAGCTGCCAATACATTAACCAGTAGATGCCCAATAATATTATCAAAAGATACAGGCTTTGCACCATGACGGCCACGGTCACTGAAGAAAACGGATCCCGAATCCCCTACAGAGTATTGCTTTGAAGATGCTACAATGAACGAACGACCCATCACCCAATTTGATAAAAGCAAACCGGATTTCAGCTCCATTGCCATCATCAAGCAAGCCATCACAACTCATCAGCAAAAGCTTCGTCCCATCTTCACGGGCTGTGCGCAAAGATGAAATCAGGTATTCTTGGAGGTTTAAGCCTTGAAGGTTTAGGGAATCAAATCGCAGATAAGCTCTGCGTTCTATTGCCTAGCGTTTGTTGCACCAACCGACTCCTGAAACTACCTCGTTTGATTAAAACAAGCACCAATACGTGTAGTGTCTGACGGGGTATGATCTAACTCACCTATTTTTCCTCACCTCTTCATCATCCGACACGTAACAGTAGAGGTTAGTGAGACTATATGAAAAGTGGAGGACAGATGAAAGACAGTGAGAAAGGGATAAAGAAAAATGGAGTGAAGTGATCTCATCCCACGTGTGACGAGGTTTGTTAACAACTAATGACGTAGTTTGTGTGACACATGTATGAGTTAATTACATTTTTTATTCAAATGTTTTTCAACAGTCACATAACCATTATACCAAGACCATCTTTCAAGTTTTGTACAACAATAGAGAAACAATTAGATAAAAGAATCATGATTAATTTTATTAATGTTTCTTATGCAATATATATAACCGGTCATCCAAATTAAAGAAACACCCAACTTTTATAAAGACCTAAAAAGAGAAAGGAAAAAAAATTGTTATAATAATTGGGAAATTGATCCAACAAAGATAGTTGGTTCAAACCGAGATACAATCAGCGTGGATGTAAAATGTTATCTGTATCATTAATGGTTATGTTAGAGTTGATGGCTAAGGTTGTATGAATTTTGACAGTGTTTTAGCAACTTAGAAGCTGCGAGCTTTTGAATTACATCTACGCAGGGTCATTAGAGAGGGTTAGGATGCTATCACCGCTTTTTTCTCACCCCACTCGTCACCACGCGACACGTGTCAGCAGAGGTGGGTGGTGAGGCTAAATGAGGATCACCTGCATCTAGCCTTACCACCCACCACTGCTGCCACGTGTCGCGTGGTGACGAATGGGGTGAGAGAAAAGTGGGACAGAAGATCTTGTTAGGAAATCCAACAAGATCACTGCAAAACGCGCAGCGGAAAAATAAAACTTGATCTCCGATTTCCTACCAAGGATCCATGTTGTTCGTTTAATCGATGAAAGAAACATAAAAATTACCTCCAAAGATTCGAAATCTGTAGGTGGAAGAGGTGCGAAATCACGAACACCCTATGTCGGTATCCAGCTTCCGCCCGGAGTGCCAGCTCTTGAACGGCGCGGCTGAGAACTCTGTTTTTCTCAAAACGTTTTTCCTTTCGTTTTCAGCTGATTGCTTGGTGTACGAGATACGCCAAGCTACATACATATATATAGATATCAAAATCCGATCCCAGATCGGATTTGTTAACGTCTATCATAATCCGTACCAGATACGGATTCTGTTAGGATTAGATAAAACCAATCAAAATCCATATCAGATATGGATTCTCTGTTATTATCCGATGATATAAATATATATACATAAAAACGAAATTAATAATAATAATAATAATAATTAATATCCAATATTAATATTATTAATATTAAAAACGATAATAATAATAATAATTAATATCCAATATTAATATTATTAATATTATTAATCTCAGCCATACGCATTCTTGTGTGTGACCTGATAGGCCCATATTAATTGGCAGTTGATTAAATCTCTATTAAACCAACAAGTCGTAATTGGTCTCTAGCAAGACATTACGACTACCCAATTAATACGAGTAAAGTCCAACTAGCCTAATAATAGCACATGCATTAATCCCTTTGTCACATGATATCTAGTTTGAACATAAGTCATGGTCAGCGTCATACTTATATTGTTCAAACATATGATTACTCGATCTCTAAGTAGACTGATAAAACAAATGATATTGATCACACTATCAATTCATTTGAGCACGGCTATGCATTTCACAGTCTCACTAATCGAGGGGCCCAAAGATATCTCTCTCGAAAGAGAGGGACAAATTCTATCTTGATTATTCAATATCCTCTACATAATTTCTATCACATTCAATCATGACCTTTATTATTATCCAGTTACGAATAACGTTTGATCATGTAAAAATATAATAGTCCTTATGTTGGAAACTATGACAATCTCAAGTCAAATGATTAAAACACGACTATCATGAGATTTACGTATGACGCTAATCCATGTACTAATCTCATGATGGGTCTATCCAATACACTGTTCTCTAACAAGTATCTATGAGATTGATTCGTATCTCCATACACATAATCATCTCATGATTATCAAATCAATACTCATACTGATAATAAATTATTTTATCTCTATAACAATAATGAATCAGGGACATATATCAAAATTGTGTAACATACTAACCAACAATAATGATAATAAAACCTCTTTTATTAATAATAAATGCATAACATAAATATCCAAATCATGGCCTAGGGCACATACACTAACAGATCTCATCCCCATTAGAGATACTGAGACCAATAATTTGGCTTTTTTACTTAAAAAAAAAAGAAAACAAGAAACGACTCCTATTAAGGGATATTTGAGAGAGGGGGGGGGGGGGGGCCTCCCTATCTGGATATTTTGCAGCTCCGTTGGTCAACTGAGCAAGAGTAAGAGCTTCAAAGCGTCATGGATGGTTCAAAGTTTGCCTTTCTTCTAATGGAGATGAACGCCTTCACATCTGCATGAGAAGGAATGGTAGCACACTATTGAGAAATTCGACTGATTCTTATTCGGTAAGACGCATCTATTTTTAGCTAATGAATCAGCAGGCGGACCATAATTATTTGAATTTGTGATTTAATGTCTTGGAACGCTTACTATAATTCCAGAACAAGAAACTTGATTGCTGCTGCTTCGCTCTAGAAAATGGATTGATCAATTATAACGAATTACATGACTAAAATATATATAGTTTAAGCGAATATAAAACTGATTGCTACTTGGAATGTTATAAAATAATAGGAGTGTAAAGAATAAATAGGTAAAGGATTTATGGAAAAAGGAGTTATGCTATGACCGTTCGACAACCGTTCCATTTGATTGTTACTGCATCTGATGTGATTCTTCTGCCAATGTTTTGCACACCTCCAGCACATAATTCTGCAATTCCTCTGTTCCAGCTTCTGTCTTGTAAAGTGGATGTTTAGTGACAATAGTCAGTGTTTTCATTTGTATCGGTGGGTTGTACAGTTTCCTTAATGCACTGCAGTTCATGACAGTGGATACTCTGTCCTTGTAGAGTTTGTGCGCTGTGATTTAAGTAACCTTTTTCACTTTTTGCAGGTTTTGATATCTTTGTTTGGTTCCTGAAAGTTGGCCCTAAATGTTGGAACTGCAAGTAGTTTCACTGCCGTTTCTTATTATCTCTCTCGCTTTCCTCTCATTTGTATATTTCATCTTCAAACCTCACTCTAAACTTCAGCAAAGAACCCCATGCCCTGAATCATACCCTGTCGTTGGAAACCTCATTGGCTTCCTCAGAAATCGCCATCGTTTCCATGATTATGTAGCTGACTTGCTGTCCTCGACTCCACACCTCACTCTTCAGGTCAATGGTTTCCTTGGTCTTTCACATGGTGTTTGCACTGCCGACCCTGCCGATATTGATCATATCCTACATTGCAACTTTGACAATTATGTCAAAGGCTCCAGATTCCATTCTGTGCTCCATGATCTCCTTGGCCATGGAATCTTCAATGTGGATGGTGAATTATGGTCTGCACAGCGTAAGGTTGCCAGCCATGAGTTCAGCACAAAGTCCCTCAAACTCTTCATTTCAAATACCGTCCAGTCTCAAATTTCGGACAGACTGATGCCATACTTGTCTTTTTTCTGTGACAATGAAAAAGTGATTGACCTACAAGATATTCTCCGAAGATTTTCCTTTGATAACATTTGCCGGGTGGCATTTGGGGTTGACCCTGGGTGGCTTGACCCTAACAATGCCATGGACAAATCACAGATTTCATCGTTTGCTACTGCTTTTGATTACGCTGTGGAAGTGGCCTCAAATAGGTTCATGTCGCCCTTGCCTGCAATCTGGAAGATGAAGAGGCTTCTAAATATTGGAGAAGAAAAAAAGTACAAAGAAGTTCTTGAGGTAATTAATGATTATGCAATAAATATTATAACATCCAAGGAAAAAATATATCAGAATAAAGAGGGCAAAGAGGCGGAGCAGAAGGTGGATTTGCTATCAAGGTTTATGATTAGTTTTGGATTTCATGATCAAGATGAAAAGAGAAACTTCCTGAGAGATATTGTGATCAGCTTCATACTTGCAGGTATTTACTAGCACATTCTGTAAACATTATTATGAACATGTCTGGGAAATAAGAAATCCTTGCAGTAGAAAATAAATGATTTATTTACTGCGGCGTAATTGTTACAAAACCTTTTCGCGAATGAATGATTTTTCTTTGCCCGTCCTGTGTATCTTAATCTGAATATTTTCATAAATATTCTAAAGTGTAGTTGCTTGCAATAGAAATAAGTTGCTTGATATCCACATAGCTATGGCTTCATAAGGTTGAATCTTGTGTACAGGTAAAGACTCGACCTCAACAGCATTAACTTGGTTTTTCTGGTTAATCGCTGGTCATCCCCGTTATGACCGCTTAATCTATGAAGAGCTGGTAAAAACCATTTCAGTGTCTACATCCAATTCACCTGGATGTCTGACCTATGACGAGCTGAAGAAGCTCCATTTCCTTCAAGCAGCCCTATCAGAAGCACTGAGACTCTTTCCACCGGTACCCATCAACTCAAGACTGACTTTGTCAAATGATACTTTACCAGATGGAACATTTGTTGGTAAAGGATGGTTTGCTGATTACTCTGCTTATGCCATGGGAAGGATGGAGAAATTATGGGGTGCTGATTGCAGAGAGTTTAAGCCTGAGAGATGGCTGGACGGTGATGGAACTTTTCATCCCTGTGATCAGTTGAAATATCCAGTGTTCCATTATGGACCTAGGATGTGCTTAGGGAAGGATATGGCTAATGTGCAAATGAAATGTGTTGCTGCAGCTCTGTTGTATGAGTTCCAAATTGTCGCCATGGATGGTGGTGGTTGTCAAGAAAAGATGTTGAATCCACCTTACACATTGTCATTGCTGCTTAAGATGAAAGGTGGATTACATGTTAGGCTCAAGAGAAGGTAGATACTTTATTAGGCAAGATAGGCTAGAGTCTTCCTCTCCCAGCTCTGGAGATCAATGGTTCAAACGTCAAACTTTTACATGCAACACATACATATATGTATATGCATGTTTATGTATGTTTGTATATGTATATTTGTAAGTAGAAATTTTCATGATTAGCGAGATTTACAAAGCTGGCTGGACATTATTACAAAACAAGTATGCCCAAAAACATGAAAAGCCATTCCCTGTTTCAGTTTTTTCGCAGAAATACGGAATTTTAAACATGTCCATAGCACTTTATGCATGTGATTTTATCCACGATAGCTGTACAGGTTTCGATCAATGTATGGTTTTGTTGGTCTTTGTTATATCATAGTTGAGCCAAATTGGCAATGTAACTAATGTAGATGTGTAACGTTTATTTGAAGAAAGGTGAAATATCATTTAATAAGAGCAATGTACTTTGTCCTGAATTAGAATTAAGAGCATTTTCATTGTCAAACAATCAGTACATTTATTACAAAACGTAGTTGTCTACAATTCTTCAGCTGCTGGAAACATGAAAAGGAACTGATCTCTTTTTACCCTGTTTTGGTGGTTTCTCTTTTACCCTTACATAACGCTCCTGTCTGTGGGTAAAAAACATATGGTTTTGCGTATAAACATACAGAAAATCTGGCAGCATAATATGCTCTTTTATTTCTTTGATAACTTGTACCCCCAAAAAACAATCTATACGTTCCCGTGAGCACTGGTTGTTTTCCCATGACCCACAAATAACGGATTAAAAAGGGTAAATAGGGGAGACACGACACTCGTAAGTCTATCGTTTCCAAGGCTCAAAAAGGATAAAGAAGGGTAAACGCACTCTTAAAAGACAAAGGTATATATCCATT
Organism: Eustoma russellianum; assembly: GCA_036186865.1. Lineage (NCBI taxonomy): Eukaryota > Viridiplantae > Streptophyta > Magnoliopsida > Gentianales > Gentianaceae > Eustoma > Eustoma russellianum. The sequence continues at coordinate 1,143,567 of AP025049.1, read as the reverse complement.
TCAGAACAACTCATACTCTATTTCACACAGAGTTGAAATTTAACACTAATGATTCTTTGAAATGCTTGCTTATGGAACAAAAGTTGATACTCATGTCACTACGAATAGGTAAAGAACATCAGAAAACCACAAAATAGATGATCGGCATTTGAATATACAAGCTGTTCTTGTGAAATCCTGGACATCATCAAAGTGAAGGAAAATATTCTGCAAACCCTCCTATTAAGCTCTCTAATCACTTCTTGCGGGAAAGAATGGCTGCAACTCCACCAGCCAAAAGGCCAACAGCAGTAGCAGCAATGCCTATGCCAATCACTCCATCTGCAGCGCACACAACATATGGACAGAAAAACTTTATCACGGGTTCTTGATCAATCATTACGACCAAACAATAATCTAAACTAACCATGATTTGTCAACTCAACCAACGTATAAAGGAAAGAATACTACTTCATCACTAACCTTTGGTGATTTTATCTTCAACTGCTTTCTTCAGGGACAAGGCCTGCCTCCAGTCTGGTGCTATCTATAGATCTCACGACAGGTCACATCACATTTCGTATCATAACGATCAAAAGAGATTTATCATATAGTATTGGCAACAGTATGACTACGATAACCATGTCTGCTAAGATAGATAAAACTAGGAAAAAAGCAGGATGCTGATACCTCTAAGCAATGGTCAACAAGCTGCCTGCTCCTTCCGTAGTCACCACTTCTGTAGTAACCCACAGCCAGAAGATAAAGCCTTTCCCTCACTTGCAATGGGGTACCATTGTTACTCAAGGATGCTGCACTTGAGCATATCCAACATAATAAAAGGAAACAAGTTCATAATTCCTCAAAAACAAATTTCTTACCTGATAGAATGCTAAACAGTAACTTATATTCATCAATTAGTTTATTACCTTCGAGCATAGCAATTCCTCGTTGTACATCCTGAGGACGCTTTGAATGAACAAGCGCCCAGGACAAGCGCATGATGCTTTCACTTTTAACTTCATCAGAAGAGTTCTTTTCAGCATCAGCCACCTCACGTTCACAACCCTAACAATGAATTCACCAAGAACAAGCGTGTGATGAACTGATAAGTAACAGTGGCGCAAAGAAAGTGACAAAATCTAACTTTTCCAGTTAACAAGTTTGATAGCATATTTTATTCAAAATCTAATGCTAACAAATACAAACAATACGATCCAAAATTATCAACCCATATGATGGCACATCCATTGCAAAAAGCACTACACTCAAAGTCCAGAACAAAGAAGTCTGACTTGGCAAAGAACACCATTCTCACATCACAAGATAAACATTGAAACATTCTCCTCCAATTTTTTAATGTAGACACGGTACAAAGAATAGTAAAGCCCATGTTGGGTCATGTAAAGGTCTTAGTTAATGAATACTGATAAAAGGGAGTTTCTGGCTTTCCGCAACACAATTATTCAAATACATACGAACAATTAGCCAAAATTGTTGAATAACCCAAAAAGCTCGAGCCTACCCCACGAGTTTCTTCTCTTCCAGAAGACAAATTCAATCGATCAGACAAATAAGAAAGACCGTTGCACCAAACCCAACTGGCAAGGAGGAAAGACACGAATAAAACACATGGGAATCATGAATGAAAGAAAAACAACAGATATAGAGGGCCAAGAGATTAGCTTTTGGGGTGTCTTTTCATCTCTCAGAAAAGGCAAAGATAGGATAACTTTAGCCAACTTCTTCAGCATCTGAACTAAATCCACTATGGAGAAATTGGATTAAATTCATAAGACGTGCATTTTGGATCAAATGAAGATCCAAATACAGTGGAGAATTTTGAATTAACCGAAAACATAAATGTACATCACACATGTTAAGAATTTGAAATAAACGGTTACCAAACAACAGTGAGCAACTTAAGCAATCAGGAGGAAAGTACACGATATAAGAAGCAAATATTATTGCAGTGGATTTCTCTGCTTGGTACAATATTCAAGTGGGAAACTGGCAACAAATTATCCAAAATTCAGCTGTGGATATAAAGCCACCAGGCATGCATACATCACGAAATTAGTGCTCGTGAGATGTGAATATCAGCACAGGCAGCCCACTAAACACAATATTATGTCATCCAGATTGTCTATCCTTCATGGATTAGGAGAACAAAACAAATTAATATTAGCAGAAACTAAAAGAACTAAGCTGTTGTACTTCAACCTCATATCGAAATCAGAAAGATATAATATTCCCAAACAGTCAAATGGTCTCATACAATCAATATTCTCAAGATTCCAGAAGCTCTCTCTATTTCAAAAGAAACCACCAAACACAAAGTTATCATAAGGTTCCGTGCAGCGTTCTACACTAATCCCTGTGTAAAAAGAAAAAAATAAATAAAAAGATAAAGATAAACACACACACAATGGCTTCATCTACAAGAATAAATCTCGAAATAAAAGTTACATGAATGAAAACACAAGGATTTTCAAATTAGCAAGTCAAATTATCTCAGCTAAACCCCGATCAAGAAAAACCCCAACCACATGCCGCGAAATCAAACCTGAACTAATATACAAATATCAACATGCTGAGAATTTTCGTATAGCAAATCAAGAAGGTGACAAAAACTAATACGGAGAAGAGGTTAACATACAGCAACTATGTCGGCATCGCACCAGGGAATCTGATCCCCACTAGTGAAGAAATTACCCACGGATTCAAAGAACTGGCCAATTTTCACATCCATGCTCTCGGTTTTCTCGAGTCGATGCAATCAAAAGTTTCAGTGTTTCTTCAGATGAAGAATTTGTGCGTCTCTATAGCTGGGTGACTTGGGAGCTAAGAGTCGATTCTTCCGTGCAAAACGACATCGCTTGTGCAGTAAAAGATAAGAAAAATCTCTCTTATTCTATTTTACTTTATAGATAATCAGATAAGATTGTATATCATTCTTTTTAAAAATATTAACGTAATTTAATAAATTAAACTATTTTATCTATTATGCTTATTCTATTTTTTAGTTAATAAAGGTAAACGAAGTTTTTCATATAAGTTATTATTGAATTGGTGGTATATAAATTTTGACTATAATATATTTTTATTTTTGAAAATGTGACAGGTTTCTAAGATAAATTAAAATAAAAACTAATATAATATTTTAAAAACGAAAGAAAATCAATTTTTTAAGCTGAAAAGAGTAAAAGTGTGTCACTTTTTAAAACTTGGATTCATACGACATGATTTGGTTATGTGAATATAACTTTATAATTATGGTTTAGTGATTGGATTGTTGTTAGAACAATAAGTTTTTATGTTTACTTAAATTACATTTGTGTTAGATTCAATCATTAATAAATATCATATCCAACTATAAGTGGTAATGTATAATAAAAGAAAGTACAACATTAATTTTAGTATTGTAACATGCCTCTTTTTACTATTCTCTCTATTGATATGTTCCAAAGACTTTGTGAAACGTGGTCAAATGTATAGTAAACGTAATTTAATATCAAATTGTTAAAATATTTTACTACACCTTTTTTTTGGAATTTGATCTTAAATAATGTTATAATTACTTTAACAAAATAGCATGATGAATACGTTAACAATTTGGTCTGATAATTTTTAAGTTATGTAGTTGAGCTTTTTGGAATTTGATCTTAAATAATGTTATAATTACTTTAACAAAATAGCATGATGAATACGTTAACAATTTGGTCTGATAATTTTTAAGTTATGTAGTTGAGCATATGTGATGATATTTTTAGAATGAGTGGAGTGTGAGGTAATTGGTACAAAATATTACTTAATTCCTATTTCTCAAAAGATGTGAAAGAAAACATATAAATACATTTTTTTGATAAATATATATTTTTTTTGTCATGAATGATCAGTAAAGAATAACGAGATAAAATCAATAATAAAAAATAAAAAATATACATTTATCCAAAAATGATGTATAAAATTAAACATTTTATTAATAAATCATAACTATAATCAACAGCTTAAATCTGTTTAGTTAAGGGTCTCAGGACGTATCTCAATAGTAGCAGGTGAAGTTTCGAAAGGAACGTCAGACCTTCGAACCTTATCAAAGGCAAGAATACTTGAATCCTTCCAGACTAGTCACATAGTGTGAGAACACTATTTACATCCCTACACACCTTGTGACTGGGAGTGACAATGCCTTTATTGGTTGAGTTACTTGAATCCTTCCAGACTAGTCACATAGTGTGAGAACACTATTTACATCCCTACACACCTTGTGACTGGGAGTGACAATGCCTTTATTGGTTGAGTTTCGGGATTATCATGGACCTGGTTGATGTTATACCTTTTCTGTTTCATTAAGGGGGGAAAAAAATTCTCAATCCCAAGGGCGTGGTCGTTCAGCATTGGGCACTTCTGCCAAATCTGGTCCCGTTATTCATATAATTATTGTTTGTTTCCGTTTAAAATATTACCATTTATTACTCTACAAATTAATATACCCAAAAGAAAAAAGGAGAAAAAATGCTACCATAATTCACGCTGATTGAGAAATCAAATGTATTGACGAAAGAAATCAAAAAGAGGATTCAGTGATTGAGCGTGGAAGTTTGATTGGTGTTGTCGCAAGAAATCTGATGGGAAGGTTCCAGCTTCCATGAAGCGAAGCAGCATCAAGGCAAAAATCAGAGATCAAAAGTGGAACAATGGGCTTTTCCAAAGATAATACAACAGGGTTTGTTTTGGCTCTTCTTTCTAGCGGGTTCATTGGGGCCAGTTTCATCATCAAGAAAAAGGGCCTTAGAAGAGCTGCTGCTGCCACTGGTGTCCGAGCTGGTCTTTTTCATTTTCTTTTCCTTCCAATTGTTTATTTCTTTTGTTTATGTGATATTTGATTGGACAGTAATGTTGTTTTCTACTGTGGGGTGAATTGAAACTTTTCTTCTGGTAGAAAGTTGAAGTCTTGATCATGTTCCCATTTGGGCTAGCCGGCTTTTGTTTTGACAGAAAGTTAAAACTTTTGTTATGATCCCATCTGGACTCCTGAGATTTTGTTTTGATAGAAAGTTAGTTTTGGTTATGTTCCCATCTGGGCTCTTTAGATTTTGTGCCATTAGCTGTATCTTTATTGATGGAGTAGTGTTGGTTTGTAGGTGGTGGAGGCTATACATATCTTTTGGAGCCTCTTTGGTGGCTTGGAATGGTAACTAGTAAGTAATTTAAGTTCAATTTTTGTGCAATTACTGTTTGAGTTAAACTGCTAATTGTATTTAGCAATGCTTCAGCAGCTTCTTTGCTGTGTTCGAGTCCTCACAATTTTGGTGCATTTGATTTCCTATTGTTTCTTATTGCTATTTTCGGCTCAAGTAGAAAGTATTTTGTTCCTTTTTGATACAGTGATCGTTGGAGAGATTGCCAATTTCGTTGCGTATGCATTTGCGCCTGCTGTTCTTGTTACTCCTCTTGGGGCATTAAGTATAATTGTTAGGTACTCCATGCTTCTTTTTTCCTCTTAGTCGCAAAGTTATTCCCTTAGTTTGGTACATTCCTAGTTTCATCACCTAAATGCTGCAAGTTGTTGCTGCAGTGCTGTACTGGCTCATTTCATCTTGAATGAGAAGTTACATAACCTGGGAACTTTGGGCTGTGTGATGTGCATTGCTGGTTCCGTCATAATTGTCATCCATGCACCGCAGGAGCGCCCAATATCCTCTGTACAACAAATCTGGAAAATGGCAACACAACCAGGTAAAAAGCTTCTCTGCAATTTTATTTATTTCTTTTATTTTGGATCCTCTAAATTCCTGATTTTAGCTTTTGTGTCAGCCTTTCTGCTTTATGTGGGATCTGTTATAGTCTTGGTGTTTATTCTTGTGTTCTATTTTGCGCCGCAACATGGACACACGGATGTGCTCATTTTCACTGGCATATGTTCACTTATGGGTTCTCTCTCGGTGAGTTTTTATATTTCCTGTTTATCAATGTCAAATTTATGCATCAGTTGTTTTTATCTGTTCGGGCAAGATCTTTTTATGTCACTGACAGATTGACACACTCTATGAAAGCATAGAACGTGAATGTTGAACATTCCCGAAATCATTGTAAAACGTTCTATGACCAACGTATACATGTATGTATGTATATATTGCCTGTCATTTCCTTTCATGATTTCTCCTAAGTTGCCTCGCAATTTGGTGCAATTTGGACGCCGTAAGTGAATCATTAGTTGCTCAAGCTGTTGGAAAATATGACCAGATATGATAACCAAACAAGAAAAAATAGAATACAAAAAAGAAGAAAGCCAAGACGTAAATGTTACTCTCCTTAAAACAATTTTGCTTCCATCAATGGACAAGGTAGACTACTAGCAAAAGTTTTCCAATATATGACGGCTTCTACTTTTTGTTTGTTTTATGAAAAAAAGATTGGACTTGTGTATTTGGAGTGTTTAATATAAGAGGAATAAAAAGAAAGAAGAGAAAGGAAAATTCTGCATGTTTTCAAAAGTGTTTCTAAAAGTATTTCTTGAAAACTTAGGATCTTTGGATTTACAGACTTTGTTTCGCAAAAAGAAATTAATTTAACATTTCTCTGCAGAATTTAACTTCCAACGTCAATTTATGACCGTTCATGGTTGAAAAGAGTTGTTGTAAGTGAACGCATTTCACCGAACCTTAGGACCAACGTTCGGTGAATGACTTTACCGAACGTTTGGTCAAACGTTTGGCGTTTGGTCACAAAACAAAAACTTCAGAATCAGACTGAACTCTGTTGCCAAACTCTAAATGCTCTCTTCAAAATCAGAGAATGGTAAAAGATCGAACCTTGAATTCAGGGTATGGTGAAAACTTATCCAATTCAAGTTTGATGTATTTTTCCAATCGAATTTCTTACATATTTTTATATAAATTTGGAGCACTTTCTAAAGCACTTTTGTTTTTTTTCCAACAAAAGCAACACTGGAAAGATTTTTTGCTTTTACGAGATCGCACTAAACTGATTGGGTGAGAAATTCTGAATGCTTTTTTCTGATACAAAATCTTGAACTTCTATCCATACATTTTACCTTGCTGTCAAATTTTCTGAATGTAAGAATAGGAAGTTATTTTCCCTACTAAATGCTTTACTTAGAAAATGTTCCCTCTGGAGCTCTTACGTACGTCTTTAGATGGTTTTAATTTAAGTTATCCTGGAACTTTTGTCGTGTACACTTTTCATATTTGGAGCTTTGCCATATCACGAGTTTTTTTCTTTCTTTTTCTAAATTCATCTCAAGGAAAAATTTGTGAGGATTGCTGCAGCCATCTCATTTTGGCTTATTTTGATTCTGCAGGTTGTGAGTGTCAAAGCACTTGGTACTGCTCTGAAGTTGACTTTTGAGGGGAACAATCAGTTACTATATCCGGAAACCTGGTTTTTCGTGATTGTTGTGGCTACTTGCGTTATCACACAGATGAATTACCTCAACAAGGCAAGTAATGACTCCCTAGCAATGATTTAAAGTCAAAAATACAAATAAGGTACTACCTTACAATGAGTTCATCCTTAGTTGCTTGTCAGTGTGGTGTCATCTCAACCCAAATAATGACCGGACCTACACCTACTGGTAGATAGAATGAGTATAGAGTCGATCCCACGAAGAACTTGACAGTCCTTCTGCCAACAACAAATAATCCAACAAACCAACCCAAGCTATCTTAGACGTGGCTTATGTGTGAGCGAGACAACAATGATAACAACACAAATAGTTAAACTTGTCACATGCCGGCACCAATTTATCTACCTAGTAAAGCAATTAAATCTATCACTACCTTTTCAGGTGTAAATGCTAATTATAATACCAACTAAACTAATCATATAAACTGCTAAAAAAAACTAATTATTTTAATAACTAAACTAATTGAACATGTAGAAACTAGTCACACTTTCACGAAATACTTTTAACCTTTGACCATTCACCTTAGAATAATCACCTGCCTCCATATTTTTAATGTCAACGGCTCCATGAAGGTATGCTTTTTCTACTAGGCATGGCCTGGTCCAACGAGAACGTAACTTAGCAGGAAGTGAAAAGCAATGCTTTTTGACCACGATAAAGTTCCTTTCTTTGAATCATTTTATCATGGTAGGCCTTAGTCTTCTTATAGAACTTAACGTTTTCATAGGCATCAAGCCTAATATCCTCTAATTCCTGAAGTTGCAATTTCCTATGAATACCACTATCATCTATATCCATGTTGTATTTTTGACAGCTCAATAGACCTTATGTTGAAGTTCTACCGGAAGGTGGTTTGATTTTCCGTAAACAAGACGATAAGGGGACATACCTAAGGAGTTTTATATGCAGTTCTATAAACCCAAAGCGCATCATCTAATCTTAAACTTCAATATTTTCTGTTAGGATTTACCGTCCTTTTCAAGATAGACTTCAGTTATTTATTGGAAACTCTTTTCTGTTAGGATTTACCGTCTTTTTGAAGATAGACTTCAGTTATTCATTGGAAACTCTGCTTGATCACTAGTCTGGGGATGTTAAGCCGTTCCTATCCATTGTGTGACTTAATACTTCTTCATTAGCGCCTCTATAATGCGATTACAAAAGTGAGTTCCTCTATCACTTATAAGCGCCTTCGAAATGCCAAACCTTGAAAACACGTTAGGCTTAAGGAAGGAAGAAACTACTTTAGAGTCATTGACTCGTGTAGCTTTGGCTTCAACCCATTAGAAACATAATCAACTGCCAAAAGGATATAGAGATTACCAAAAGAGAAAGGAAAGGGCCCCATGAAGTCAATTTCCCAAACATCAAATATTCCACGCACAAGATTAGGATTTTGGGTGTTTGGTTTCAACGAGAGATAGTTCTTCATTGACTGACACCTAAGATAAGACTTTCATACCTCATATGAGTCTTTGAACTGTGTGAGCCGAAAAAATCCACTTTCTAGTACTTTCCTAGCCGTACATTTAGGACCAGAATGTCCTCCACAAGCATAAGAATGGCAAAATTCAAGAATTTAGGCTATTTCATGATCAGGAATGCATCGCCTAATTATCTGGTCAGCAAAGTCTTCAAAGGTAGGGATCATCCCATATATAGTAATTGGCATCGGTTTTTATCTTATCTTTCCTAGACTTAGGCAACAAACAACAACAACATTACCCCAATATCTTAGAGGCTCCCGCTTATGGCAATGATGTGTCGGAAACGCACATGGGTTGTTTTCGGATAACTTATAATGAAAATTGCGTCAAGTATTGTGTTAATCGACTGATACTTCACAATACAAGAAATGTAGACAATTTGGTGAGTCATTTCGTTTTATGCTATTATATTCCTAGACCTAGGCAACTCGGGAAGAAATTTCTTGGTTACTAAACGATTTACAATATCGGCAATACCAAGGAAGAGAATTCTCAAGTATTAGGAGATGGTCTTCAGGAAATGAATCATTTAATGGTAACAGTCCTCCCCCCTAACTATACGGCTCAAGTGATCAACCACTAAGTTGACTGTACCATCTTTGTCTTTGATCTCAATATCAAATTCTTGAAGCAAAAGGATCCATTAAATATGTCTAGGTTTAAAATCGTTTTTTAGTCAAGAGGTGACACAACTAATTGAAGGAAAAATTTTATAGGATGACAGTGCGACCGGCAATGCTATATGGGACAGACTGCTGGGCCATCAAGAGGTCACAATTACAGAAGATGGAAGTGGCAGAGATGAAGATGTTAAGATGGATGTGTGGGCATATAAGGCTAGACCGGATCAGAAACGAGGTGTTTCGAGAAAGGTTAGGCGTGACTAGTATAGCAGATAAAATAAGGGAGGGCAGAATGAGATGGTTTGAGCATGTCAAGCAGAGACAGACAACGACGTCGGTCAGAGCAATTGAAAGCCTCATTGTAGAGGGGAACAGGAGTAAAGGCAGACTCAAACTGACTTGGGATGAGCAGATAAGGCATGATCTACTAGATTTGCACCTTTCTGAGAACATGGTCCAGGATAGGAGTTCATGGAGACATAAGATTAAGGTTAACGAGGTATAGGTCATATATAAGGACACTTTAGAGTATATTTAGGGACATAGATAGGCGTAGACACTATCTACGCTTTAGTTTGACTTTCCACTTGGTTGCGTATGTTATACCGTTGTTTTACATTACATGTACATATACTCATGATGTGTATTTTAATATTGAAAGTATTTTCTTTCTATTTCTTGAATTTTCTCACTAACACACTAGCACATCATATCTCTATTATCATGTCATTTATGCAGGTACATATAGAGACGGGGGTCTCACTGGAAACAGACTCTCTATCCCTTGGGATAAAAGTATTGTATGCCTACCACTTACCCCTCAGACCCTAACGATAGCTTTTGCTGTCGTTGGAATATGCTGGTGGTCCGGAGTCAAGAGGTGACGCAAGACTGCATGATCAGTGTAAATTATAACTTTAGCACCCAAAAGATAAGACCAGATTTTTCAAGTGCAAATACTATGGCCAGTGACTCCTTCTCTGTAGTAGTATAATTACGTTGTTCTCTATTGAGAGTCCTTGACGCATACTAGATTACATGAGGGGTATTATCCAACTTTTGTCCTAAAACGGCCCCTACAGCATAGTCACTCTCATCTCACATCAACTCAAATGGAAGAGACAAATCAGTGGGTTGAACTACGGGAGCGGATGTGAGAGATTTTTGAACTTGGAGTCTAAGGTGTATACACTTTTCTGCCTTTTGAGATTCTTGACTTGGAACCTTAAAGACAGAGTAAACGATATTGTTCTTATGCTTATTTTTGACATGCTTGAACTTGGAGCCTAAGGTGTATATATTTTTCTGCCTTTTATACGAGCACTTTGAGATTTCATGTTTGGAGATACACTGTTGCACCTTCCCCCTCCCACTCTTTCCCCCTTTCTTTAGCCACTACTTGTTACTTTACTTCTTGGTCTTTGGCATATCGAAGAGCAGTACATTCTGCTTCCAGTTGGTTTGAATTCAACATCTTGTGACCTTATTCTGGTATTACTTGTAGACTGCAATCTGCATTTTGTTTACTGTCTTTAACGCGTGGTTGCTGTTTCAGGCCCTTGATACCTTCAACACTGCAATTGTTTCCCCTATTTATTATGTCATGTTCACTACTCTAACTATCGTGGCCAGTGTTATCATGTTCAAGGTAATTTTATGTGCTTGACATTATGTTACTGTGCAAATACCATCCAGTTTCTTGCTACTGGCACTGTAAAAGGTTTTAGCAGAGATTATTATGTCTATTAGCAGCACAAAAAATGCTATCTTGCAATGACTACTGTCTTTTAACCTACTTATGTAGTTGTGCGAACTGGTCAAATATGCTAGGTGTTTATATATTTTGGGCGCGGAATTAGATTTCACTTGTTCATTCTGCCCTTGTTTGGGAAAATATGCTTTCATGCAAATTAGATATTCTTGTATGGTTAATAGAATATTTTGTTGGACGATTTCTAATAGCATGATGCGCTTGCCTCGTCTAAATAAACAATTTAGGATTGGGAGGGCCAGAGTGGTGGTAGCATCGTCTCAGAAATATGCGGATTTATTGTTGTTCTTTCGGGAACAATCTTGTTACATTCCACCAAGGACTTTGAGAGAACCTCATCCTTCAAAGGTATTAGAAAAATGTAGCTCCATAATGCCTTTACCTCAACTTGCTCTGGATGCTAACCCATTAGCATCCCTTGTTCTATCGAGATTTTACCATTCACTCAATGCAGGTAATTACACACCTCTATCCCCTTCCTTGTCTGCTCGACTTTGTCCTGCAAATGGTGAATATTTTAAGCATGAAGAAGAAGAAGAACCGTCCTCTGAGGAAGTAGGTTCAAGAAGACAAGACCTATACGGACACAATGACACCGTTTAGGAACAAACTTGGAATGGAAACTCAAAAGAATCTCCATGAAGTTGTCATGCTTTCATACTTCCACTCCTCTGTCATGGTTATTCTTCAATGGTTACCTCAGACAATGCAAGATTGCAGGGTACCTTTGATTAATTGTTGGCAAAAAGGGAGAGTTTACACAGATTTCTGCATGGTATGGGATGTACAGCAAATGTTGATCTATTTTTTTCCTGCCTTTTCTTTACTGAAGCAAGTTTGTTGATTGTGGAGCTAGAATGTAGATTCTGAACCCAGCTAAGCACGGAGATGTATCAAATAGTCTTTCTGAAGAACGGCTAGTCCGCGAGCTTGTGAGATGCACAGGTTCCATAATAAAACCTCACTCACAGCCTGATCTTTTCTACTTGACGTGGTTTCTATAGCAAGTTTCACATGAGTGTATGAAAAATGGTGTGTTTATAGCAGTGTGTGCTGGAAGGATTGTACGTATCTTTACACTGTCATTCTTTTGCTGTAAATTTGATTTATTTCCGATCTTTTATGACAATGGATGTAGATGAATTCTGCACTCAGGTTGATGGTGGTAACCTCTGGTTACTCCTTTTGTAATTTGAGTGGGCATCAGTGAATTGTTAGTTCACTGTTTCTGTGAATTTTGTTGTTATTGTGATATACTGGACATGGTGTTTGTTGTTTCATATATAGAGCGATATATAAGAGATGCATGGAGCATACGTGCCTTTGGGAAAATGGATTATTCAGTAGAACCATGTTATTGACATAACTAAAAAACTTTGTTCGAACTAATGTTCGCTCCTGATGAAACATAATAATCAATCAATCATACCTAATATATTTTAATGAAATCAAAAGATATAGTTAGAGTCTGAAGAAGATAAATGACATGTAATAAATCATGTTTCACTGAATGTCCGTAACTGATCAAACATCATCGTACGGTCACGAACCCAACATTATAACATAGTTCAGCTCTCTTGCAAGAACATTTAGTTTTTTGAAGGATGCAAGAACATGAATTTCAGCCTTTGCAATTATTTGGTGCACTAAAGAAACGAAAAAAGTCGCCTGCATGACACAGTTTATGGGGAAAAAATATCAAAGAACTTCCACAATTGATAAAGGACGACTCCCTTTTCCAATAATAGCAACTATGGTGGGGCCTTAATTGCACTTTTTCTGTTTTTGGCTACTGCCTTAAATGCATGGACCTCACTTTCATGGGTTTGGATATACTCAATGTACTCCTCACCGCAGGACACATGATATCAAAGGGTGTTGATGTTAGAAAAAGGTCACCCGCATCTAAAACTCATTCACTCTTTTGCTGTCACGTGTCGTGCGGTGAGGGGATTTGGTCTCCATTTTTATAGCTTGTATGCAAACTAAAAATGGAAAAAAGCAGCAGAGATATTATTTGGAGCGAAAAAGGCCAATAGCTCTTGCTCCATATGACTCTACCGTCCCAGTCCTAAAAAGCTTCATGAAGGATGCAAATAAAGAACTCAACGGTCTCCTAAGTTGACAAGACTTTGCAGAGACCCACTGCAAGCTATTTATTCCAAATCAGATCAGCAACCCTCTAACACAATTGAGCCGGATACAAAGACTTCGTGGGTGCAATACTGATCCAGAAAGTAGTGTTGCACCCACGCTGCTTGTGTTTTAGTTGAACCTACGCCTTTCTGGAGCAATGTCCCAAGCCTAAAAGGTTGAAACTATGACTATAACAAAAAATAATTTTTAATAAAATTGAAATTTAGTCATGTCTAAAATAACTCACAGAATAATAAATAGTAATCAAACCGTAGCCTATAAACATTTCGACTTGCAATAAACAAACACACACAAAAAAAACCTTCTCACACATCCAAAAGCGGGGGATAGGATCCCCTCACCCACTTTTCCTCACCACACGCGTCAGCGCACGACACGTGACAGCAAGAGAGAGTGGTGAGACTAGATGAAGGTCACCTGTATCTAGTCTCACCACACCACTCTGCTGCCATGTGTCGCACGGTCATGACATCCTCTAACCCCCCTCCCCGTGACCGCCCACGTGACCGCCCGCCACATGGCAGCGGGGAGGGGTGGTGAGGCTGGATACGGGTGACCCCCATCCAGCCTCACCACCCCCTTGCTGCCACGTGGCGGGCGGTCGCGAAGGGGGTGAGGAAGTGGGGGGTCAGGCGATCCTGACCCGAGAAAATGTGGGGTGAATAGATCTCATGCCAAAGCCAAAGGCACAAAACTAAAACTCAAGAAGAAGTAATTTCCAAAATACAAGTTTTTTCTTTCTTCATCAACTCTCTAGCAGCTTCACCAAACACTTGACTTTCCTCCTCCTCGCCGTCAAACGCTGCCGCCACCAAACTTCCACACCCCTCCACCTTCTTCTCTCCGGCCACCACCGGCTTCATCACCACCAAAGTCGCTCCCTTCATAACCATTCCAGTTTCCGGCAGCTTCAATTCCGGCACAAACCACATCATCATCCTCAACGCAGGGATTTTACTCCTATCAAACAAAAATCCCTCATTTTCCACCTCTGAAATCATTGATTTCTTTAGTTCTTGAAACTGATCTTTGTTCATAGACACTAGCCCTTGATTACTTTCATCTCTGATCACCAATGTTTCCAACTTTTCGTGATTGTTTAATATTCTTTGTGTCAATAAATGTCGAGCAGAGGCAGCAATCAAGCAAGAAATTGACCAAACTATTCTCAACTTAAATCCATCTTCACTTAGACGACTTTCTTGATTATTACAGCAAGATTCCATCTGGGTTTTTGAAATTGATGTTGCACCAACCAAAACGCAGCTTTTAATTTGGCTCCCAAATTCAGCTTTCCACTTCAAAAGACTCGAGCTTTTTTCAAAATTCGATTTCGGGAGCCTAATTTCTACAGTCTTTACCTCATTAAATGGCTTGAGAGCTTCATTTGGCATGTAATAAGAACAGTCTTCATCAACATCCATAGAATTAGACTTTGATAACCTCAAGAATGGAAACAGGAAACTCAAAGGCTTCACAAGAACTCTGTTCACAAATCCCTTGAACAGATTCTTCTTCTGTTGTTGGGATCTTTTGGAAGAATTGGTAACAGTACTGCTAGCACAAATGGAGAGAGAAACATCATCAACTTGAGAGACAATTTCACGAAAACGCCTGCAAGAACACATTGCTAAAGACAGAGACTTTGCATCATGAACCTTGTTGAATACCAATTGCAAAACATGATCTGGCAATCCATCAAAGAAATTCGTTTGCTCATCAAATTTCATCTCTCTTTTAGGTGGGATTTCAAAACTTGGGAAAATACTGTGTCACTAAGTGATGCAAAGAAGGAACTAATTGTAGCGAGAAGAGAAGGTTTGGTGATGAAGAGAACAACGAAGTAAACACCTGTGGATGGAGCCCCCGGGGGGGGGGGGGGGGGGG